>CAWVNZ010000357.1:0-567442 GCA_963930735.1 Dioctria linearis | reverse complement strand
AATCCCTGGCGTAATTAAAATTTGCGACAGTAAAAAATTATTTTGTGAGAAATTTACTATAGAAAAGGCAATCCCTGGGATATTTAAAATTTGCGACAGTAGAAAATTATTTTTTGAATAATTTACTATAGAAAAGGCAATCCCTGGCGCAATTAAAATTTGCGACAGTAGAAAATTATTTTTTGAAAAGTTTACTATAGAAAAGGCAATCCCTGGCGCAATTAAAATTTGCGACAGTAAAAAATTATCGACAATAAAAAATTATTTTTTGAATAATTTGCTATAGAAAAGGCAATCCCTGCCGTAATTAAAACTTGCGATAGTAAAAAATTATTTTTTGAAAAATTTACTATAGAAAAGGCAATCCCTGGCGTAATTAAAATTTGCGACAGTTGAAAATTATTTTTTGAATAATTTACTATAGAAAAGGCAATCCCTGGCGCAATTAAAATTTGCGACAGTAAAAAAATTATTTTTTGCAAAATTTACTATAGAAAAGGCAATCTCTGGCGTAATTAAAATTTGCGACAGTAGAAAATTATTTTTTGAATAATTTACTATAGAAAAGGCAATCCCTGGCGCACTTAAAATTTGCGACAGTATAAAATTATTTTTTGAATAATTTACTATAGAAAAGGCAATCCCTGGCGTAATTAAAACTTGCGATAGTAAAAAATTATTTTTTGAAAAATTTACTATAGAAAAGGCAATCCTTGGCGTAATTAAAATTTGCGACAGTTGAAAATTATTTTTTGAATAATTTACTATAGAAAAGGCAATCCCTGGCGCAATTAAAATTTGCGACAGTAAAAAATTATTTTTTGCAAAATTTACTATAGAAAAGGCAATCCCTGGCGTAATTAAAATTTGCGACAGTAGAAAATTATTTTTTGGATAATTTACTATAGAAAAGGCAATCCCTGGCGTAATTAAAACTCGCGATAGTAAAAAATTATTTTTTGAAAAATTTACTATAGAAAAGGCAATCCCTGGCGTAATTAAAATTTGCGACAGTTGAAAATTATTTTTTGAATAATTTACTATAAAAAAGGCAATCCCTGGCGCAATTAAAATTTGCGACAGTAAAAAATTATTTTTTGCAAAATTTACTATAGAAAAGGCATTCACTGGCGTAATTAAAATTTGCGACAGTAGAAAATTATTTTTTGAATAATTTACTATAGAATAGGCAATCCCTGGCGCACTTAAAATTTGCGACAGTATAAAATTATTTTTTGAATAATTTACTATAGGAAAGGCAATCCCTGGCGTAATTAAAATTTGCGACAGTTGAAAATTATTTTTTGAATAATTTACTATAGAAAAGGCAATACCTGGCGTAATTAAAATTTGCGACAGTAGAAAATTATTTTTTGAATAATTTACTATAGAAAAGGCAATCCCTGGCGTAATTAAAATTTGCGACAGTAGAAAATTATTTTTTGAAAAATTTACCTGGCGAAATTGAAATTTGCGAGACTAAAAAATTATTTTTTGAATAATTTACTATAGAAAAGGCAATCCCTGGCGTAATTAAAATTTGCGACAGTAAAAAATTATTTTTTGCAAAATTTACTGTAGAAAATGCAATCCCTGGCGCAATTAAAACTTGCGATAGTAAAAAATTATTTTTTGAATAATTTAGTATAGAAAAGGTAATCCCTGGCGGATTTGAAATTTGCGACAATAAAAAATTATTTTTTGAATAATTTACTATAGAAAAGGCAATCCCTGGCGTAATTAAAATTTGCGACAGTAGAAAATTATTTTTTGAATAATTTACTATAGAAATGGCAATCCCTGGCGTATTTAAAATTTGCGACAATAAAAAATTATTTTTTGAATGATTTACTATATAAAAGGCAATCCCTGGCGTAATTAAAATTTGCGACAGTAGAAAATTATTTTTTGAATAATTTACTATAGAAAAGGCAATACCTGGCGTAATTAAAATTTGCGACAGTTGAAAATTATTTTCTGAATAATTTACTATAGAAAAGGCAATCCCTGGCGTAATTAAAATTTGCGACAGTTGAAAATTATTTTTTGTATAATTTACTATAGAAAAGGCAATCCCTGGCGTAATTAAAATTTGCGACAATATAAAATTATTTTTTGAATAATTTACTATAGAAAAGGCAATCCCTGGCGTAATTAAAATTTGCGACAGTAAAAAATTATTTTTTGAATAATTTACTATAGAAAAGGCAATCCCTGGCGCAATTAAAATTTGCGACAGTAGAAAATTATTTTTTGAATAATTTACTATAGAAAAGGCAATCCCTGGCGTAATTAAAATTTGCGACAGTAGAAAATTATTTTTTGAATAATTTACTGTAGAAAAGGCAATCCCTGGCGTAATTAAAATTTGCGACAGTAGAAAATTATTTTTTGAATAATTTACTATAGAAAAGGCAATCCCTGGCGTATTTAAAATTTGCGACAGTATAAAATTAATTTTTGAAAAATTTACTATATAAAAGGCAATCCCTGGCGTAATTAAAATTTGCGACAGTAGAAAATTATTTTTTGAATTATTTACTATAGAAAAGGCAATCCCTGGCGCAATTAAAATTTGCGACAGTTGAAAATTATTTTTTGAATAATTTACTATAGAAAAGGCAATCCCTGGCGCACTTAAAATTTGCGACAGTAAAAAATTATTTTTTTGAATAATTTACTATAGAAAAGGCAATCTCTGGCGTAATTAAAATTTGCGACTGTAGAAAATTATTTTTTGAATAATTTACTATAGAAAAGGCAATCCCTGGCGCAATTAAAATTTGCGAAAGTAGAAAATTATTTTTTGAAAAGTTTACTATAGAAAAGGCAATCCCTGGCGCAATTAAAATTTGCGACAGTAAAAAATTATTTTTTGAATAATTTACTATAGAAAAGGCAATCCCTGGCGCACTTAAAATTTGCGACAGTAAAAAATTATTTTTTGAAAAATTTACTATAGAAAAGGCAATCCCTGGGGTAATTAAAATTTGCGACTGTTGAAAATTATTTTTTGAATAATTTACTACAGAAAAGGCAATCCCTGGCGTAATTAAAATTTGCGACAGTAGAAAATTATTTTTTGAATAATTTACTGTAGAAAAGGCAATCCCTGGCGTAATTAAAATTTGCGACAGTAGAAAATTATTTTTTGAATAATTTACTATAGAAAAGGCAATCCCTGGCGTATTTAAAATTCGCGACAGTATAAAATTAATTTTTGAAAAATTTACTAAATAAAAGGCAATCCCTTGCGTAATTAAAATTTGCGACAGTAGAAAATTATTTTTTGAATATTTTACTATAGAACAGGCAATCCCTGGCGCAATTAAAATTTGCGACAGTAAAAAATTATTTTTTGAATAATTTACTATATAAAAGGCAATCCCTGGCGTAATTAAAATTTGCGACAGTAGAAAATTATTTTTTGAATAATTTACTATAGAAAAGGCAATCCCTGGCGCAATTAAAACTTGCGATAGTAAAAAATTATTTTTTGAATAATTTAATATAGAAAAGGCAATCCCTGGCGTAATTAAAATTTGCGACAGTTGAAAATTATTTTTTGAATAATTTACTATAGAAAAGGCAATCCCTGGCGTAATTAAAATTTGCGACAGTAAAAAATTATTTTGTGAGAAATTTACTATAGAAAAGGCAATCCCTGGGATATTTAAAATTTGCGACAGTAGAAAATTATTTTTTGAATAATTTACTATAGAAAAGGCAATCCCTGGCGTAATTAAAACTTGCGATATTAAAAAATTATTTTTTGAAAAATTTACTATAGAAAAGGCAATCCCTGGCGTAATTAAAATTTGCGACAGTATAAAATTATTTTTTGAATAATTTACTAAAGAAAAGGCAATCCCTGGGGTAATTAAAATTTGCGACAGTAGAAAATTATTTTTTGAATAATTTACTATAGAAAAGGCAATCCCTGGCGCACTTAAAACTTGCGACAGTAAAAAATTATTTTGTGAGAAATTTACTATAGAAAAGGCAATCCCTGGCGTAATTAAAATTTGCGACTGTTGAAAATTATTTTTTGAATAATTTACTACAGAAAAGGCAATCCCTGGCGTAATTAAAATTTGCGACAGTAGAAAATTATTTTATGAATAATTTACTGTAGAAAAGGCAATCCCTGGCGTAATTAAAATTTGCGACAGTAGAAAATTATTTTTTGAATAATTTACTATATAAAAGGCAATCCCTGGCGTAATTAAAATTTGCGACAGTAGAAAATTATTTTTTGAATAATTTACTATAGAAAAGGCAATCCCTGGCGCAATTAAAACTTGCGATAGTAAAAAATTATTTTTTGAATAATTTACTATAGAAAAGGCAATCCCTGGCGTAATTAAAATTTGCGACAGTTGAAAATTATTTTTTGAATAATTTACTATAGAAAAGGCAATCCCTGGCGTAATTAAAATTTGCGACAGTAAAAAATTATTTTGTGAGAAATTTACTATAGAAAAGGCAATCCCTGGGATATTTAAAATTTGCGACAGTAGAAAAATATTTTTTGAATAATTTACTATAGAAAAGGCAATCCCTGGCGTAATTAAAACTTGCGATATTAAAAAATTATTTTTTGAAAAATTTACTATAGAAAAGGCAATCCCTGGCGTAATTAAAATTTGCGACAGTATAAAATTATTTTTTGAATAATTTACTATAGAAAAGGCAATCCCTGGGGTAATTAAAATTTGCGACAGTAGAAAATTATTTTTTGAATAATTTACTATAGAAAAGGCAATCCCTGGCGCAATAAAAATTTGCGACAGTAGACAATTATTTTTTGAATAATTTACTATAGAAAAGGCAATCCCTGGCGTAATTAAAATTTGCGACAGTTGAAAATTATTTTTTGAATAATTTACTATAGAAAAGGCAATCCCTGGCGTAATTAAAATTTGCGACAGTTGAAAATTATTTTTTGAATAATTTACTATAGAAAAGGCAATCCCTGGCGCAATTAAAATTTGCAACAGTAGAAAATTATTTTTTGAAAAGTTTACTATAGAAAAGGCAATCTCTGGCGCAATTAAAATTTGCGACAGTAAAAAATTATTTTTTGAATAATTTACTATAGAATAGGCAATCTCTGGCGCACTTAAAATTTGCGACAGTAGAAAATTATTTTTTGAAAAATTTACTATAGAAAAGGCAATCCCTGGCGTAATTAAAATTTGCGACTGTTGAAAATTACTTTTGAATAATCTACTATAGAAAAGGCAATCCCTGGCGTAATTAAAATTTGCGACAGTAGAAAATTATTTTTTGAATAATTTACTGTAGAAAAGGCAATCCATGGCGTAATTAAAATTTGCGAAAGTAGAAAATTATTTTTTGAATAATTTACTATAGAAAAGGCAATCCCTGGCGTATTTAAAATTTGCGACAGTATAAAATTAATTTTTGAAAAATTTACTATATAAAAGGCAATCCCTGGCGTAATTAAAATTTGCGACAGTAGAAAATTAATTTTTGAATAATTTACTATAGAAAAGGCAATCCCTGGCGCAATTAAAATATGCGACAGTAAAAAATTATTTTTTGAATAATTTACTATATAAAAGGCAATCCCTGGCGTAATTAAAATTTGCGACAGTAGAAAATTATTTTTTGAATAATTTACTGTAGTAAAGGCAATCCCTGGCGCAATTAAAACTTGCGATAGTAAAAAATTATTTTTTGAATAATTTACTATAGAAAAGGCAATCCCTGGCGTAATTAAAATTTGCGACAGTTGAAAATTATTTTTTGAATAATTTACTATAGAAAAGGCAATCCCTGGCGTAATTAAAATTTTCGACAGTAAAAAATTATTTTGTGAGAAATTTACTACAGAAAAGGCAATCCCTGGGATATTTAAAATTTGCGACAGTAGAAAATTATTTTTTGAATAATTTACTATAGAAAAGGCAATCCCTGGCGTAATTAAAACTTGCGATATTAAGAAATTATTTTTTGAAAAATTTACTATAGAAAAGGCAATCCCTGGCGTAATTAAAATTTGCGACAGTATAAAACTATTTTTTGAATAATTTACTATAGAAAAGGCAATCCCTGGGGTAATTAAAATTTGCGACAGTAGAAAATTATTTTTTGAATAATTTACTATAGAAAAGGCAATCCCTGGCGCACTTAAAATTTGCGACAGTAAAAAATTACTTTGTGAGAAATTTACTATAGAAAAGGCAATCCCTGGGATATTTTAATTTTGCGACAGTAGAAAATTATTTTTTGAATAATTTACTATAGAAAAGGCAATCCCTGGCGTAATTAAAACTTGCGATAGTAAAAAATTATTTTTTGAATAATTTACTATAGAAAAGGCAATCCCTGGCGTAATTAAAACTTGCGATAGTAAAAAATAATTTTTTGAAAAATTTACTATAGAAAAGGCAATCCCTGGCGTAATTAAAATTTGCGACAGTAGAAAATTATTTTTTGAATAATTTACTATAGAAAAGGCAATCCCTGCCGCACTTAAAATTTGCGACAGTAAAAAATTATTTTGTGAGAAATTTACTACAGAAAAAGCAATCCCTGGGATATTTAAAATTTGCGACAGTAGAAAATTATTTTTTGAATAATTTACTATAGAAAAGGCAATCCCTGGCGTAATTAAAATTTGCGACAGTAGAAAATTAGTTTTTGAAAATTTACCTGGCGAAATTGAAATTTGCGAGAGTAAAAAATTATTTTTTGAATAATTTACTATAGAAAAGGCAATCCCTGGGATATTTAAAATTTGCGACAGTAGAAAATTATTTTTTGAATAATTTACTATAGAAAAGGCAATCCCTGGCGTAATTAAAATTTGCGACAGTAGAAAATTATTTTTTGAAAAATTTACTATAGAAAAGGCAATCCCTGGAGTAATTAAAATTTGCGACAGTAAAAAATTATTTTTTGAATAATTTACTATAGAAAAGGCAATCCCTGGGATATTTAAAATTTGCGACAGTTGAAAATTATTTTTTGAATAATTTACTATAGAAAAGGCAATCCCTGGCGTAATTAAAATTTGCGACAGTTGAAAATTATTTTTTGAATAATTTACTATAGAAAAGGCAATCCCTGGGATATTTAAAATTTGCGACAGTAAAAAATTATTTTTTGAATAATTTACTATAAAAAAGGTAATCCCTGGCGTAATTAAAATTTGCGACAGTAGAAAATTATTTTTTGAAAAGTTTACTATAGAAAAGGCAATCGCTGGCGCAATTAAAATTTGCGACAGTAAAAAATTATTTTTTGAATAATTTACTATAGAAAAGGCAATCCCTGGCGTAATTAAAATTTGCGACAGTTGAAAATTATTTTTTGAATAATTTACTATAGAAAAGGCAATCCCTGGCGCAATTAAAATTTGCGACAGTAAAAAATTATTTTTTGCAAAATTTACTATAGAAAAGGCAATCCCTGGCGTAATTAAAATTTGCGACAGTATAAAATTATTTTTTGAATAATTTACTATAGAAAAGGCAATCCCTGGGATATTTAAAATTTGCGACAGTTGAAAATTATTTTTTGAATAATTTACCATAGAAAAGGCAATCCCTGACGTAATTAAAATTTGCGACAGTTGAAAATTATTTTTTGAATAATTTACTATAGAAAAGGCAATCCCTGGGATATTTAAAATTTGCGACAGTAAAAAATTATTTTTTGAATAATTTACTATAGAAAAGGTAATCCCTGGCGTAATTAAAATTTGCGACAGTAGAAAATTATTTTTTGAAAAGTTTACTATAGAAAAGGCAATCGCTGGCGCAATTAAAATTTGCGACAGTAAAAAATTATTTTTTGAATAATTTACTATAGAAAAGGCAATCCCTGGCGTAATTAAAATTTGCGACAGTTGAAAATTATTTTTTGCAAAATTTACTATAGAAAAGGCAATCCCTGGCGTAATTAAAATTTTCGACAGTAAAAAATTATTTTGTGAGAAATTTAGTACAGGAAAGGCAATCCCTGGGATATTTAAAATTTGCGACAGTAGAAAATTATTTTTTGAATAATTTACTATAGAAAAGGCAATCCCTGGCGTAATTAAAACTTGCGATATTAAGAAATTATTTTTTGAAAAATTTACTATAGAAAAGGCAATCCCTGGCGTAATTAAAATTTGCGACAGTATAAAACTATTTTTTGAATAATTTACTATAGAAAAGGCAATCCCTGGGGTAATTAAAATTTGCGACAGTAGAAAATTATTTTTTGAATAATTTACTATAGAAAAGGCAATCCCTGGCGCACTTAAAATTTGCGACAGTAAAAAATTACTTTGTGAGAAATTTACTATAGAAAAGGCAATCCCTGGGATATTTTAATTTTGCGACAGTAGAAAATTATTTTTTGAATAATTTACTATAGAAAAGGCAATCCCTGGCGTAATTAAAACTTGCGATAGTAAAAAATTATTTTTTGAATAATTTACTATAGAAAAGGCAATCCCTGGCGTAATTAAAACTTGCGATAGTAAAAAATAATTTTTTGAAAAATTTACTATAGAAAAGGCAATCCCTGGCGTAATTAAAATTTGCGACAGTAGAAAATTATTTTTTGAATAATTTACTATGGAAAAGGCAATCCCTGCCGCACTTAAAATTTGCGACAGTAAAAAATTATTTTGTGAGAAATTTACTACAGAAAAAGCAATCCCTGGGATATTTAAAATTTGCGACAGTAGAAAATTATTTTTTGAATAATTTACTATAGAAAAGGCAATCCCTGGCGTAATTAAAATTTGCGACAGTAGAAAATTATTTTTTGAAAATTTACCTGGCGAAATTGAAATTTGCGAGAGTAAAAAATTATTTTTTGAATAATTTACTATAGAAAAGGCAATCCCTGGCGTAATTAAAACTTGCGACAGTAGAAAATTATTTTTTGAAAAGTTTACTATAGAAAAGGCAATCCCTGGGATATTTAAAATTTGCGACAGTAGAAAATTATTTTTTGAATAATTTACTATAGAAAAGGCAATCCCTGGCGTAATTAAAATTTGCGACAGTTGAAAATTATTTTTTGAATAATTTACTATAGAAAAGGCAATCCCTGGGATATTTAAAATTTGCGACAGTAAAAAATTATTTTTTGAATAATTTACTATAGAAAAGGTAATCCCTGGCGTAATTAAAATTTGCGACAGTAGAAAATTATTTTTTGAAAAGTTTACTATAGAAAAGGCAATCGCTGGCGCAATTAAAATTTGCGACAGTAAAAAATTATTTTTTGAATAATTTACTATAGAAAAGGCAATCCCTGGCGTAATTAAAATTTGCGACAGTATAAAATTATTTTTTGAATAATTTACTATAGAAAAGGCAATCCCTGGGATATTTAAAATTTGCGACAGTTGAAAATTATTTTTTGAATAATTTACCGTAGAAAAGGCAATCCCTGACGTAATTAAAATTTGCGACAGTTGAAAATTATTTTTTGAATAATTTACTATAGAAAAGGCAATCCCTGGGATATTTAAAATTTGCGACAGTAAAAAATTATTTTTTGAATAATTTACTATAGAAAAGGTAATCCCTGGCGTAATTAAAATTTGCGACAGTAGAAAATTATTTTTTGAAAAGTTTACTATAGAAAAGGCAATCCCTGGCGCAATTAAAATTTGCGACAGTAAAAAATTATTTTTTGAATAATTTACTATAGAAAAGGCAATCCCTGGCGTAATTAAAACTTGCGATAGTAAAAAATTATTTTTTGAAAAATTTACTATAGAAAAGGCAATCCCTGGGATATTTAAAATTTGCGACAGTAGAAAATTATTTTTTGAATAATTTACTATAGAAAAGGCAATCCCTGGCGTAATTAAAATTTGCGACAGTAGAAAATTATTTTTTGAATAATTTACTATAGAAAAGGCAATCCCTGGAGTAATTAAAATTTGCGACAGTAAAAAATTATTTTTTGAATAATTTACTATAGAAAAGGCAATCCCTGGGATATTTAAAATTTGCGACAGTTGAAAATTATTTTTTGAATAATTTACTATAGAAAAGGCAATCCCTGGCGTAATTAAAATTTGCGACAGTTGAAAATTATTTTTTGAATAATTTACTATAGAAAAGGCAATCCCTGGGATATTTAAAATTTGCGACAGTAAAAAATTATTTTTTGAATAATTTACTATAGAAAAGGTAATCCCTGGCGTAATTAAAATTTGCGACAGTAGAAAATTATTTTTTGAAAAGTTTACTATAGAAAAGGCAATCGCTGGCGCAATTAAAATTTGCGACAGTAAAAAATTATTTTTTGAATAATTTACTATAGAAAAGGCAATCCCTGGCGTAATTAAAATTTGCGACAGTTGAAAATTATTTTTTGAATAATTTACTATAGAAAAGGCAATCCCTGGCGCAATTAAAATTTGCGACAGTAAAAAATTATTTTTTGCAAAATTTACTATAGAAAAGGCAATCCCTGGCGTAATTAAAATTTGCGACAGTATAAAATTATTTTTTGAATAATTTACTATAGAAAAGGCAATCCCTGGCGTAATTAAAATTTGCGACAGTAGAAAATTATTTTTTGAATAATTTACTATAGAAAAGGCAATCCCTGGCGCAATTAAAATTTGCGACAGTAGAAAATTATTTTTTGAATAATTTACTATAGAAAAGGCAATCCCTGGCGTAATTAAAATTTGCGACAGTAGAAAATTATTTTTTGAATAATTTACTATAGAAAAGGCAATCCCTGGCGTAATTAAAATTTGCGACATTAAAAATATTATTTTTTGAATAATTTACTATAGAAAAGGCAATCCCTGGGATATTTAAAATTTGCGACAGTAAAAAATTATTTTTTGAATAATTTACTATAGAAAAGGCAATACCTGGCGTAATTAAAATTTGCGAGAGTAGAAAATTATTTTTTGAATAATTTACTATAGAAAAGGCAATCCCTGGCGCACTTAAAATTTGCGACAGTTGAAAATTATTATTTGAATAATTTACTATAGAAAAGGCAATCCCTGGCGTAATTAAAATTTGCGAAAGTATAAAATTATTTTTTGAATAATTTACTATAGAAAAGGAAATCCCTGGCGTAATTAAAATTTGCGACAGTATAAAATTATTTTTTGAATAATTTACTATAGAAAAGGCAATCCCTGGCGCAATTAAAATTTGCGACAGTAGAAATTTATTTTTTGAATAATTTACTATAGAAAAGGCAATCCCTGGGATATTTAAAATTTGCGACAGTAAAAAATTATTTTTTGAAAAATTTACTATAGAAAAGGCAATCCTTGGCGTAATTAAAATTTGCGACAGTATAAAATTATTTTTTGAATAATTTACTATAGAAAAGGCAATCCCTGGGATATTTAAAATTTGCGACAGTTGAAAATTATTTTTTGAATAATTTACTATAGAAAAGGCAATCCCTGGCGTAATTAAAATTTGCGACAGTTGAAAATTATTTTTTGAATAATTTACTATAGAAAAGGCAATCCCTGGGATATTTAAAATTTGCGACAGTAAAAAATTATTTTTTGAATAATTTACTATAGAAAAGCTAATCCCTGGCGTAATTAAAATTTGCGACAGTAGAAAATTATTTTTTGAAAAGTTTACTATAGAAAAGGCAATCCCTGGCGCAATTAAAATTTGCGACAGTAAAAAATTATTTTTTGAATAATTTACTATAGAAAAGGCAATCCCTGGCGTAATTAAAACTTGCGATAGTAAAAAATTATTTTTTGAAAAATTCACTATAGAAAAGGCAATCCCTGGCGTAATTAAAATTTGCGACATTTGAAAATTATTTTTTGAATAATTTACTATAGAAAAGGCAATCCCTGGCGAAATTAAAATTTGCGACATTAAAAATATTATTTTTTGAATAATTTACTATAGAAAAGGCAATCCCTGGGATATTTAAAATTTGCGACAGTAAAAAATTATTTTTTGAATAATTTACTATAGAAAAGGCAATCACTGCCGCACTTAAAATTTGCGACAGTAAAAAATTATTTTGTGAGAAATTTACTACAGAAAAGGCAATCCCTGGGATATTTAAAATTTGCGACAGTTGAAAATTATTTTTTGAATAATTTACTATAGAAAAGGCCATCCCTGGCGTAATTAAAATTTGCGACAGTAGAAAATTATTTTTTGAATAATTTACTATAAAAAGGCAATCCCTGGCGTAATTAAAATTTGCGACAGTAGAAAATTATTTTTTGAAAAATTTACCTGGCGAAATTGAAATTTGCGAGAGTAAAAAATTATTTTTTGAATAATTTACTATAGCAAAGGCAATCCCTGGGATATTTAAAATTTGCGACAGTTGAAAACTATTTTTTGAATAATTTACTATAGAAAAGGCCATCCCTGGCGCAATTAAAATTTGCGACAGTAAAAAATTATTTTTTGCAAAATTTACTGTAGAAAAGGCAATCCCTGGCGCAATTAAAACTTGCGATAGTAAAAAATTATTTTTTGAATAATTTACTATAGAAAAGGCAATCCCTGGCGTAATTAAAACTTGCGATAGTAAAAAATTATTTTTTGAAAAATTTACTATAGAAAAGGCAATCCCTGGCGTAATTAAAATTTGCGACAGTTGAAAATTATTTTTTGAATAATTTACTATAGAAAAGGCAATCCCTGGCGTAATTAAAATTTGCAACAGTATAAAATTATTTTTTGAATAATTTACTATATAAAAGGCAATCCCTGGCGCAATTACAATTTGCGACAGTTGAAAATTTTTTTTTGAATAATTTACTATAGAAAAGTCAATTGCGACAGTAAAAAATTATTTTTTGCAAAATTTACTATAGAAAAGGCAATCCCGGGCGCACTTAAAATTTGCGACAGTAAAAAATTATTTTTTGAATAATTTACTATAGAAAAGGCAATCCCTGGCGCAATTAAAATTTGCGACAGTAAAAAATTATTTTTTGCATAATTTACTATAGAAAAGGCAATCCCTGGCGCAGTTAAAATTTGCGACAGTAAAATATTATTTTTTGAATAATTTACTATAGAAAAGGCAATCCCTGGCGTAATTAAAATTTGCGACAGTATAAAATTATTTTTTGAATAATTTACTATAGAAAAGGCAATCCCTGGCGTAATTAAAATTTGCGACAGTAGAAAATTATTTTTTGAATAATTTACTATAGAAAAGGCAATCCCTGGCGCAATTAAAATTTGCGACAGTAGAAAATTATTTTTTGAATAATTTACTATAGAAAAGGCAATCCCTGGCGTAATTAAAATTTTCGACAGTAGAAAATTATTTTTTGAATAATTTACTATAGAAAAGGCAATCCCTGGCGTAATTAAAATTTGCGACATTAAAAATATTATTTTTTGAATAATTTACTATAGAAAAGGCAATCCCTGGGATATTTAAAATTTGCGACACTAAAAAATTATTTTTTGAATAATTTACTATAGAAAAGGCAATCCCTGGCGTAATTAAAATTTGCGACAGTAGAAAATTATTTTTTGAATAATTTACTATAGAAAAGGCAATCCCTGGGATATTTAAAATTTGCGAGAGTAGAAAATTATTTTTTGAATAATTTACTATAGAAAAGGCAATCCCTGGCGTAATTAAAATTTGCGACAGTAGAAAATTATTTTTTGAATAATTTACTATAGAAAAGGCAATCCCTGGAGTAATTAAAATTTGCGACAGTAAAAAATTATTTTTTGAATAATTTACTATAGAAAAGGCAATCCCTGGGATATTTAAAATCTGCGACAGTTCAAAATTATTTTTTGAATAATTTACTATAGAAAAGGCAATCCCTGGCGTAATTAAAATTTGCGACAGTTGAAAATTATTTTTTGAATAATTTACTATAGAAAAGGCAATCCCTGGGATATTTAAAATTTGCGACAGTAAAAAATTATTTTTTGAATAATTTACTATAGAAAAGGTAATCCCTGGCGTAATTAAAATTTGCGACAGTAGAAAATTATTTTTTGAAAAGTTTACTATAGAAAAGGCAATCCCTGGCGCAATTAAAATTTGCGACAGTAAAAAATTATTTTTTGAATAATTTACTATAGAAAATGCAATCCCTGGGATATTTAAAATTTGCGACAGTTGAAAATTATTTTTTGAATAATTTACTATAGAAAAGGCAATCCCTGGCGTAATTAAAATTTGCGACAGTTGAAAATTATTTTTTGAATAATTTACTATAGAAAAGGCAATCCCTGGCGTAATTAAAATTTGCGACAGTATAAAATTATTTTTTGAATAATTTACTATATAAAAGGCAATCCCTGGCGCAATTACAATTTGCGACAGTTGAAAATTATTTTTTGAATAATTTACTATAGAAAAGGCAATCCCTGGCGCAATTAAAATTTGCGACAGTAAAAAATTTTTTTTTGCAAAATTTACTATAGAAAAGGCAATCCCTGGCGCAATTAAAATTTGCGACAGTAAAAAATTATTTTTTGAATAATTTACTATAGAAAAGGCAATCCCTGGCGCAATTAAAATTTGCGACAGTAAAAAATTATTTTTTGAATAATTTACTATAGAAAAGGCAATCCCTGGCGCAATTAAAATTTGCGACAGTAAAAAATTATTTTTTGAATAATTTACTATAGAAAAGCAATCCCTGGCGTAATTAAAATTTGCGACAGTATAAAATTATTTTTTGAATAATTTACTATAGAAAAGGCAATCCCTGGCGTAATTAAAATTTGCGACAGTAGAAAATTATTTTTTGAATAATTTACTATAGAAAAGGCAATCCCTGGCGCAATTAAAATTTGCGACAGTAGAAAAATGTTTTTTGAATAATTTACTATAGAAAAGGCAATCCCTGGCGTAATTAAAATTTGCGACAGTAGAAAATTATTTTTGAATAATTTACTATAGAAAAGGCAATCCCTGGCGTAATTAAAATTTGCGACATTACAAATATTATTTTTTGAATAATTTACTATAGAAAAGGCAATCCCTGGGATATTTAAAATTTGCGACAGTAAAAAATTATTTTTTGAATAATTTACTATAGAAAAGGCAATCCCTGGCGTAATTAAAATTTGCGACAGTAGAAAATTATTTTTTGAATAATTTACTATAGAAAAGGCAATCCCTGGGATATTTAAAATTTGCGACAGTAGAAAATTATTTTTTGAATAATTTACTATAGAAAAGGCAATCCCTGGCGTAATTAAAATTTGCGACAGTAGAAAATTATTTTTTGAATAATTTACTATAGAAAAGGCAATCCCTGGAGTAATTAAAATTTGCGACAGTAAAAAATTATTTTTTGAATAATTTACTATAGAAAAGGCAATCCCTGGGATATTTAAAATTTGCGACAGTTGAAAATTATTTTTTGAATAATTTACTATAGAAAAGGCAATCCCTGGCGTAATTAAAATTTGCGACAGTTGAAAATTATTTTTTGAATAATTTACTATAGAAAAGGCAATCCCTGTGATATTTAAAATTTGCGACAGTAAAAAATTATTTTTTGAATAATTTACTGTAGAAAAGGCAATCCCTGGCGTAATTAAAATTTGCGACAGTTGAAAATTATTTTTTGAATAATTTACTATAGAAAAGGCAATCCCTGGCGTAATTAAAATTTGCGACAGTAGAAAATTATTTTTTGAATAATTTACTATAGAAAAGGCAATCCCTGGGATATTTAAAATTTGCGACAGTAAAAAATTATTTTTTGAATAATTTACTATAGAAAAGGCAATCCCTGGCGTAATTAAAACTTGCGATAGTAAAAAATTATTTTTTGAAAAATTTACTATAGAAAAGGCAATCCCTGGCGTATTTAAAATTTGCGACAGTAAAAAATTATTTTTTGAATAATTTACTATAGAAAAGGCAATACCTGGCGTAATTAAAATTTGCGACAGTATAAAATTATTTTTTGAATAATTTACTATATAAAAGGCAATCCCGGGCGCAATTACAATTTGCGACAGTTGAAAGTTATTTTTTGAATAATTTACTACAGAAAAGGCAATCCCTGGCGCTATTAAAATTTGCGACAGTAAAAAATTATTTTTTGCAAAATTTACTATAGAAAAGGCAATCCCTGGCGCACTTAAAATTTGCGACAGTAAAAAATTATTTTTTGAATAATTTACTATAGAAAAGGCAATCCCTGGCGCAATTAAAATTTGCGACAGTAAAAAATTATTTTTTGAATAATTTACTATAGAAAAGGCAATCCCTGGCGTAATTAAAATTTGCGACAGTTGAAAATTATTTTTTGAATAATTTACTATAGAAAAGGCAATCCCTGGCGTAATTAAAATTTGCGACAGTAGAAAATTATTTTTTGAATAATTTACTATAGAAAAGGCTATCCCTGGGATATTTAAAATTTGCGACAGTAAAAAATTATTTTTTGAATAATTTACTATAGAAAAGGCAATCCTTGGCGTAATTAAAACTTCCGATAGTAAAAAATTATTTTTTGAAAAATTTACTATATAAAAGGCAATCCCTGGCGTATTTAAAATTTGCGACAGTAAAAAATTATTTTTTGAATAATTTACTGTAGAAAAGGCAATCCCTGGCGTAATTAAAATTTGCGACAGTACAAAATTATTTTTTGAATAATTTACTATATAAAAGGCAATCCCTGCCGCAATTACAATTTGCGACAGTTGAAAATTATTTTTTGAATAATTTACTATAGAAAAGGCAATCCCTGGCGCAATTAAAATGTGCGACAGTAAAAAATTATTTTTTGCAAAATTTACTATAGAAAAGGCCATCCTTGGCGCACTTAAAATTTGCGACAGTAAAAAATTATTTTTTGAATAATTTACTATAGAAAAGGCAATCCCTGGCGCAATTAAAATTTGCGACAGTAAAAAATTATTTTTTGAATAATTTACTATAGAAAAGGCAATCCCTGGCGTAATTAAAATTTGCGAAAGTAGAAAATTATTTTTTGAATAATTTACTATAGAAAAGGCAATCCCTGGCGTATTTAAAATTTGCGACAGTAAAAAATTATTTTTTGAATAATTTACTATAGAAAAGGCAATCCCTGGCGTATTTAAAATTTGCGACAGTAAGAAATTATTTTTTGAATAATTTACTATAGAAAAGGCAATCCCTGGCGTAATTAAAATTTGCGACAGTATAAAATTATTTTTTGAATAATTTACTATAGAAAAGGCAATCCCTGGCGTAATTAAAATTTGCGACAGTAAAAAATTAGTTTTTGAAAAATTTACTATAGAAAAGGCAATCCCTGGCGCAATTACAATTTGTGACAGTAAAAAATTATTTCTTGCAAAATTTACTGTAGAAAGGCAATCCCTGGCGCAATTAAAATTTGCGACAGTAAAAAATTATTTTTTGAATAATTTACTATAGAAAAGGCAATCCCTGGCGTAATTAAAATTTGCGACAGTAAAAAATTATTTTTTGAATAATTTACTATAGAAAAGGCAATCCCTGGCGTAATTAAAATTTGCGACAGTAAAAAATTATTTTTTGCAAAATTTACTGTAGAAAAGGCAATCCCTGGCGCAATTAAGACTTGCGCTAGTAAAAAATTATTTTTTGAATAATTTACTATAGAAAAGGCAATCCCTGGCGTAATTAAAACTTGAGATAGTAAAAAATTATTTTTTGAAAAATTTACTATAGAAAAGGCAATCCCTGGCGTAATTAAAATTTGCGGCAGTTGAAAATTATTTTTTGAATAATTTACTATAGAAAAGGCAATCCCTGGCGTAATTAAAATTTGCAACAGTAGAAAATTATTTTTTGAATAATTTACTAAGGCAATCCCAGGCGTAATAAAAATTTGCGACAGTAGAAAATTATTTTTTGAATAATTTACTATAGAAAAGGCAATCCCTTGCGTATTTAAAATTTGCGACAGTAAAAAAATATTTTTTTAATAATTTACTATAGAAAAGGCAGTCCCTGGCGTATTTAAAATTTGCGACAGTAAGAAATTATTTTTTGAATAATTTACTATAGAAAAGGCAATCCCTGGCGTAATTAAAATTTGCGACAGTATAAAATTATTTTTTGAATAATTTACTATAGAAAAGGCAATCCCTGGCGTAATTAAAATTTGCGACAGTAAAAAATTAGTTTTTGAAAAATTTACTATAGAAAAGGCAATCCCTGGCGCAATTACAATTTGCGACAGTAAAAAATTATTTTTTGAAAAATTTACTGTAGAAAAGCAATCCCTCACGCAATTAAAATTTGCGACAGTAAAAAATTATTTTTTGAATAATTTACTATAGAAAAGGCAATCCCTGGCGTAATTAAAATTTGCGACAGTAAAAAATTATTTTTTGAATAATTTACTATAGAAAAGGCAATCCCTGGTGTAATTAAAATTTGCGACAGTTGAAAATTAATTTGTGAAAAATTTACTGTAGAAAATGCAATCCCTGGCGTGTTTAAAATTTGCGACAATAAAAAATTATTTTTTGAATAATTTACTATAGAAAAGGCAATCCCTGGCGTAATTAAAATTTGCGACAGTAAAAAATTATTTTTTGCAAAATTTACTGTAGAAAAGGCTATCCCTGGCGCAATTAAAACTTGCGATATTAAAAAATTATTTTTTGAATAATTTACTATAGAAAAGGCAATCCCTGGCGTAATTAAAATTTGCGACAGTAAAAACTTAGTTTTTGAAAAATTTACTATAGAAAAGACAATCCCTGGCGCAATTACAATTTGAGACAGTAAAAAATTATTTTTTGCAAAATTTACTGTAGAAAGGCAATCCCTGGCGCAATTAAAATTTGTGACAGTAAAAAATTATTTTTTGAATAATTTACTATAGAAAGGGCAATCCCTGGCGTAATTAAAATTTTCGACAGTAAAAAATTATTTTTTGAATAATTTACTATAGAAAAGGCAATCCCTGGGATATTTAAAATTTGCGACAGTAGAAAATTAATTTGTGAAAAATTTACTGTAGAAAAGGCAATCCCTGGCGTAATTAAAATTTGCGACAGTATAAAATTATTTTTTTAATAATTTACTATAGAAAAGGAAATCCCTGGGATATTTTAAATTTGCGACAGTTGAAAATTATTTTTTGAATAATTTACTATAGAAAAGGCAATCCCTGGCGTAATTAAAATTTGCGACAGTTGAAAATTATTTTTTGAAAAATTTACTATAGAAAAGGCAATCCCTGGGATATTTAAAATTTGCGGCAGTAGAAAATAATTTTTTGAATAATTTACTATAGAAAAGCAATCCCTGGCGCAATTAAAATTTGCGACAGTAAAAAATTATTTTTTGCAAAATTTACTATAGAAAAGGCAATCCCTGGCGCATTTAAAATTTGCGACAGTAAAAAATTATTTTTTGAATAATTTACTAAAGAAAAGGCAAACCCTGGCGCAATTAAAATTTGTGACAGTAAAAAAGTATTTTTTGAATAATTTACTATAGAAAGGGCAATCCCTGGCGTAATTAAAATTTGCGACAGTTGAAAATTATTTTTTGAAAAATTTACTATAGAAAAGGCAATCCCTGGGATATTTAAAATTTGCGGCAGTAGAAAATTATTTTTTGAATAATTTACTATAGAAAAGCAATCCCTGGCGCAATTAAAATTTGCGACAGTAAAAAATTATTTTTTGCAAAATTTACTATAGAAAAGGCAATCCCTGGGGCATTTAAAATTTGCGACAGTAAAAAATTATTTTTTGAATAATTTACTATAGAAAAGGCAATCCCTGGCGTAATTAAAACTTGCGATAGTAAAAAATTATTTTTTGAAAAATTTACTATAGAAAAGGCAATCCCTGGCGTAATTAAAATTTGCGACAGTTGAAAATAATTTTTTGAATAATTTACTATAGAAAAGGCAATCCCTGGCGCAATTAAAATTTGCGACAGTAAAAAATTATTTTTTGCAAAATTTACTATAGAAAAGGCAATCCCTGGCGTAATTAAAATTTGCGACAGTAAAAAATTATTTTTTGCAAAATTTACTATAGAAAATGCAATCCCTGGCGTAATTAAAATTTGCGACAGTAGAAAATTATTTTTTGAATAATTTACTATAGAAAAGGCAATCCCTGGCGCACTTAAAATTTGCGACAGTATAAAATTATTTTTTGAATAATTTACTATAGAAAAGACAAACCCTGGCGTAATTAAAATTTGCGACAGTTGAAAATTATTTTTTGAATAATTTACTATAGAAAAGGCAATCCCTGGCGTAGTTAAAATTTGCGACAGTAGAAAATTATTTTTTGAAAAATTTACCTGGCGAAATTGAAATTTGCGACAGTAGAAAATTATTTTTTGAAAAGTTTACTATAGAAAAGACAATCCCTGGCGCAATTAAAATTTGCGACAGTAAAAAATTATTTTTTTGCAAAATTTACTGTAGAAAAGGCAATCCCTGGCGCAATTAAAATTTGCGACAGTAAAAAATTATTTTTTGAATAATTTACTATAGAAAAGGCAATCCCTGGCGTAATTAAAATTTGCGACCGTAAAAAATTATTTTTTGAATAATTTACTATAGAAAAGGCAATCCCTGGCGTAATTAAATTTGCGACAGTTGAAAATTATTTTTTGAATAATTTACTATAGAAAAGGCAATCCCTGGCGTAATTAAAATTTGCGACAGTAGAAAATTATTTTTTGAATAATTTACTATAGAAAAGGCAATCCCTGGGATATTTAAAATTTTCGACAGTAAAAAATTATTTTTTGAATAATTTACTATAGAAAAGGCAATCCCTGGCGCAATTAAAACTTGCGATAGTAAAAAATTATTTTTTGAAAAATTTACTATAGAAAAGGCAATCCCTGGCGTATTTAAAATTTGCGACAGTAAAAAATTATTTTTTGAATAATTTACTATAGAAAAGGCAATCCCTGGCATAATTAAAATTTGCGACAGTATAAAATTATTTTTTGAATAATTTACTATATAAAAGGCAATCCCTGGCGCAATTAAAATTTGCGACAGTAAAAAATTATTTTTTTGAATAATTTACTATAGAAAAGGCAATCCCTGGCGTAATTAAAATTTGCGACAGTAAAAAATTATTTTTTGAATAATTTACTATAGAAAAGGCAATCCCTGGGATATTTAAAATTTGCGACAGTAGAAAATTAATTTGTGAAAATTTTACTGTAGAAAAGGCAATCCCTGGCGTAATTAAAATTTGCGACAGTATAAAATTATTTTTTGAATAATTTACTATAGAAAAGGCAATCCCTGGCGTAATTAAAATTTGCGACAGTAAAAAATTATTTTTTGCAAAATTTACTGTAGAAAAGGCAATCCCTGGCGGAATTAAATCTTGCGATAGTAAAAAATTATTTTTTGAATAATTTACTATAGAAAAGACAATCCCTGGCGTAATTAAAACTTGAGATAGTAAAAAATTATTTTTTGAAAAATTTACTATAGAAAAGGCAATCCCTGGCGTAATTAAAATTTGCGACAGTTGAAAATTATTTTTTGAATTATTTACTATAGAAAAGGCAATCCCTGGCGTAATTAAAATTTGCGACAGTAGAAAATTATTTTTTGAATAATTTACTATAGAAAAGGCAATCCCTGGCGTAATTAAAATTTGCGACATTACAAATATTATTTTTTGAATAATTTACTATAGAAAAGGCAATCCCTGGGATATTTAAAATTTGCGACAGTAAAAAATTATTTTTTGAATAATTTACTATAGAAAAGGCAATCCCTGGCGTAATTAAAATTTGCGACAGTAGAAAATTATTTTTTGAATAATTTACTATAGAAAAGGCAATCCCTGGGATATTTAAAATTTGCGACAGTAGAAAATTATTTTTTGAATAATTTACTATAGAAAAGGCAATCCCTGGCGTAATTAAAATTTGCGACAGTAGAAAATTATTTTTTGAATAATTTACTATAGAAAAGGCAATCCCTGGAGTAATTAAAATTTGCGACAGTAAAAAATTATTTTTTGAATAATTTACTATAGAAAAGGCAATCCCTGGGATATTTAAAATTTGCGACAGTTGAAAATTATTTTTTGAATAATTTACTATATAAAAGGCAATCCCTGGCGTAATTAAAATTTGCGACAGATGAAAATTATTTTTTGAATAATTTACTATAGAAAAGGCAATCCCTGGGATATTTAAAATTTGCGACAGTAAAAAATTATTTTTTGAATAATTTACTATAGAAAAGGCAATCCCTGGCGTAATTAAAATTTGCGACAGTTGAAAATTATTTTTTGAATAATTTACTATAGAAAAGGCAATCCCTGGCGTAATTAAAATTTGCGACAGTAGAAAATTATTTTTTGAATAATTTACTATAGAAAAGGCAATCCCTGGGATATTTAAAATTTGCGACAGTAAAAAATTATTTTTTGAATAATTTACTATAGAAAAGGCAATCCCTGGCGTAATTAAAACTTGCGATAGTAAAAAATTATTTTTTGAAAAATTTACTATAGAAAAGGCAATCCCTGGTGTATTTAAAATTTGCGACAGTAAAAAATTATTTTTTGAATAATTTACTATAGAAAAGGCAATGCCTGGCGTAATTAAAATTTGCGACAGTATAAAATTATTTTTTGAATAATTTACTATATAAAAGGCAAACCCTGGCGCAATTACAATTTGCGACAGTTGAAAGTTATTTTTTGAATAATTTACTACAGAAAAGGCAATCCCTGGCGCAATTAAAATTTGCGACAGTAAAAAATTATTTTTTGCAAAATTTACTATAGAAAAGGCAATCCCTGGCGCACTTAAAATTTGCGACAGTAAAAAATTATTTTTTGAATAATTTACTATAGAAAAGGCAATCCCTGGCGCAATTAAAATTTGCGACAGTAAAAAATTATTTTTTGAATAATTTACTATAGAAAAGGCAATCCCTGGCGTAATTAAAATTTGCGACAGTTGAAAATTATTTTTTGAATAATTTACTATAGAAAAGGCAATCCCTGGCGTAATTAAAATTTGCGACAGTAGAAAATTATTTTTTGAATAATTTACTATAGAAAAGGCTATCCCTGGAATATTTAAAATTTGCGACAGTAAAAAATTATTTTTTGAATAATTTACTATAGAAAAGGCAATCCCTGGCGTAATTAAAACTTGCGATAGTAAAAAATTATTTTTTGAAAAATTTACTATAGAAAAGGCAATCCCTGGCGTATTTAAAATTTGCGAGAGTAAAAAATTATTTTTTGAATAATTTACTGTAGAAAAGGCAATCCCTGGCGAAATTAAAATTTGCGACAGTATAAAATTATTTTTTGAATAATTTACTATATAAAAGGCAATCCCTGGCGCAATTAAAATTTGCGAGAGTAAAAAATTATTTTTTGAATAATTTACTATAGAAAAGGCAATCCCTGGCGTAATTAAAATTTGCGAAAGTAGAAAATTATTTTTTGAATAATTTACTATAGAAAAGGCAATCCCTGGCGTATTTAAAATTTGCGACAGTAAAAAATTATTTTTTGAATAATTTACTATAGAAAAGGCAATCCCTTGCGTAATTAAAATTTGCGACAGTAGAAAATGAATTTGTGAAATATTTACTGTAGAAAATGCAATCCCTGGCGTATCTAAAATTTGCGACAATAAAAAATTATTTTTTGAATAATTTACTATAGAAAAGGCAATGCCTGGCGTAATTAAAATTTGCGACAGTATAAAATTATTTTTTGCAAAATTTACTATATAAAAGGCAAACCCTGGCGCAATTACAATTTGCGACAGTTGAAAGTTATTTTTTGAATAATTTACTACAGAAAAGGCAATCCCTGGCGCAATTACAATTTGCGACTGTTGAAAATTATTTTTTGAATAATTTACTATAGAAAAGGCAATCCCTGGCGCAATTAAAATGTGCGACAGTAAAAAATTATTTTTTGCAAAAATTACTATAGAAAAGGCAATCCCTGGCGCACTTAAAATTTGCCACAGTAAAAAATTATTTTTTGAATAATTTACTATAGAAAAGGCAATCCCTGGCGCAATTAAAATTTGCGACAGTAAAAAATTATTTTTTGAATAATTTACTATAGAAAAGGCAATCCCTGGCGTAATTAAAATTTGCGAAAGTAGAAAATTATTTTTTGAATAATTTACTATAGAAAAGGCAATCCCTGGCGTATTTAAAATTTGCGACAGTAAAAAATTATTTTTTGAATAATTTACTATAGAAAAGGCAATCCCTGGCGTAATTAAAATTTGCGACAGTAGAAAATGAATTTGTGAAAAATTTACTGTAGAAAATGCAATCCCTGGCGTATCTAAAATTTGCGACAATAAAAAATTATTTTTTGAATAATTTACTATAGGAAAGGCAATCCCTGGCGTAATTAAAATTTGCGACAGTAAAAAATTATTTTTTGCAAAATTTACTGTAGAAAAGGCAATCCCTGGCGCAATTAAAACTTGCGAAAGTAGAAAATTATTTTTTGAATAATTTACTATAGAAAAGGCAATCCCTGGCGTATTTAAAATTTGCGACAGTAAGAAATTATTTTTTGAATAATTTACTATAGAAAAGGCAATCCCTGGCGTAATTAAAATTTGCGACAGTATAAAATTATTTTTTGAATAATTTACTATAGAAAAGGCAATCCCTGGCGTAATTAAAATTTGCGACAGTAAAAAATTAGTTTTTGAAAAATTTACTATAGAAAAGGCAATCCCTGGCGCAATTACAATTTGTGACAGTAAAAAATTATTTTTTGCAAAATTTACTGTAGAAAGGCAATCCCTGGCGCAATTAAAATTTGCGACAGTAAAAAATTATTTTTTGAATAATTTACTATAGAAAAGGCAATCCCTGGCGTAATTAAAATTTGCGACAGTAAAAAATTATTTTTTGAATAATTTACTATAGAAAAGGCAATCCCTGGGATATTTAAAATTTGCGACAGTAGAAAATTAATTTGTGAAAAATTTACTGTAGAAAAAGAAATCCCTGGCGTTATTAAAATTTGCGACAGTATAAAATTATTTTTTGAATAATTTACTATAGAAAAGGCAATCCCTGGCGTAATTAAAATTTGCGACAGTAAAAAATTATTTTTTGCAAAATTTACTGTAGAAAAGGCAATCCCTGGCGCAATTAAAACTTGCGATAGTAAAAAATTATTTTTTGAATAATTTACTATAGAAAAGGCAATCCCTGGCGTAATTAAAACTTGAGATAGTAAAAAATTATTTTTTGAAAAGTTTACTATAGAAGAGGCAATCCCTGGCGTAATTAAAATATGCGACAGTTGAAAATTATTTTTTGAATAATTTACTATAGAAAAGGCAATCCCTGGCGTAATTAAAATTTGCGACAGTAGAAAATTATTTTTTGAATAATTTACTAAGGCAATCCCAGGCGTAATTAAAATTTGCGACAGTAGAAAATTATTTTTTGAATAATTTACTATAGAAAAGGCAATCCCTGGCGTATTTAAAATTTGCGACAGTAAAAAAATATTTTTTGAATAATTTACTATAGAAAAGGCAATCCCTGGCATATTTAAAATTTGCGACAGTAAGAAATTATTTTTTGAATAATTTACTATAGAAAAGGCAATCCCTGGCGTATTTAAAATTTGCGACAGTATAAAATTATTTTTTGAATAATTTACTATAGAAAAGGCAATCCCTGGCGTAATTAAAATTTGCGACAGTAAAAAATTAGTGTTTGAAAAATTTACTATAGAAAAGGCAATCCTTGGCGCAATTACAATTTGCGACAGTAAAAAATTATTTTTTGAAAAATTTACTGTAGAAAGGCAATCCCTCACGCAATTAAAATTTGCGACAGTAAAAAATTATTTTTTGAATAATTTACTATAGAAAAGGCAATCCCTGGCGTAATTAAAATTTGCGACAGTAAAAAATTATTTTTTGAATAATTTACTATAGAAAAGGCAATCCCTGGCGTAATTAAAATTTGCGACAGTAGAAAATTAATTTGTGAAAAATTTACTGTAGAAAATGCAATCCCTGGTGTATTTAAAATTTGCGACAATAAAAAATTATTTTTTGAATAATTTACTATAGGAAAGGCAATCCCTGGCGTAATTAAAATTTCCGACAGTAAAAAATTATTTTTTGCAAAATTTACTGTAGAAAAGGCAATCCCTGGCGCAATTAAAACTTGCGATAGTAAAAAATTATTTTTTGAATAATTTACTATAGAAAAGGCAATCGCTGGCGTAATTAAAATTTGCGACAGTAAAAACTTAGTTTTTGAAAAATTTACTATAGAAAAGGCAATCCCTGGCGCAATTACAATTTGCGACAGTAAAAAATTATTTTTTGCAAAATTTACTGTAGAAAGGCAATCCCTGGCGCAATTAAAATTTGTGACAGTAAAAAATTATTTTTTGAATAATTTACTATAGAAAGGGCAATCCCTGGCGTAATTAAAATTTGCGACAGTAAAAAATTATTTTTTGAATAATTTACTATAGAAAAGGCAATCCCTGGGATATTTAAAATTTGCGACAGTAGAAAATTAATTTGTGAAAAATTTACTGTAGGAAAGGCAATCCCTGGCGTAATTAAAATTTGCGACAGTATAAAATTATTTTTTTAATAATTTACTATAGAAAAGGCAATACCTGGGATATTTTAAATTTGCGACAGTTGAAAATTATTTTTTGAATAATTTACTATAGAAAAGGCAATCCCTGGCGTAATTAAAATTTGCGACAGTTGAAAATTATTTTTTGAAAAATTTACTATAGAAAAGGCAATCCCTGGGATATTTAAAATTTGCGGCAGTAGAAAATTATTTTTTGAATAATTTACTGTAGAAAAGGCAATCCCTGGTGCAATTAAAATTTGCGACAGTAAAAAATTATTTTTTGCAAAATTTACTATAAAAAAGGCAATCCCTGGCGCAATTAAAATTTGCGACAATAAAAAATTATTTTTTGAATAATTTACTATAGAAAAGGCAATCCCTGGCGTAATTAAAATTTGCGCCCGTAAAAAATTATTTTTTGAATAATTTACTATAGAAAAGGCAATCCCTGGCGTAATTAAATTTGCGACAGTTGAAAATTATTTTTTGAATAATTTACTGTAGAAAAGGCAATCAATCAGTTGAAAATTATTTTTTGAATAATTTACTATAGAAAAGGCAATCCCTGGCGCAATTAAAATTTGCGACAGTAAAAAATTATTTTTTGCAAAATTTACTATAGAAAATGCAATCCCTGGCGTAATTAAAATTCGCGACAGTAGAAAATTATTTTTTGAATAATTTACTATAGAAAAGGCAATCCCTGGCGCACTTAAAATTTGCGACAGGATAAATTTATTTTTTGAATAATTTACTATAGAAAAGACAATCCCTGGCGTAATTAAAATTTGCGACAGTTGAAAATTATTTTTTGAATAATTTATTATAGAAAAGGCAATCCCTGGCGTAGTTAAAATTTGCGACAGTAGAAAATTATTTTTTGAAAAATTTACCTGGCGAAGTTGAAATTTGCGACAGTAGAAAATTATTTTTTGAAAAGTTTACTATAGAAAAGGCAATCCCTGGCGCAATTAAAATTTGCGACAGTAAAAAATTATTTTTTTGCAAAATTTACTGTAGAAAAGGCAATCCCTGGCGCAATTAAAATTTGCGACAGTAAAAAATTATTTTTTGAATAATTTACTATAGAAAAGGCAATACCTGGCGTAATTAAAATTTGCGACCGTAAAAAATTATTTTTTGAATAATTTACTATAGAAAAGGCAATCCCTGGCGTAATTAAATTTGCGACAGTTGAAAATTATTTTTTGAATAATTTACTATAGAAAAGGCAATCCCTGGCGTAATTAAAATTTGCGACAGTAGAAAATTATTTTTTGAATAATTTACTATAGAAAAGGCAATCCCTGGGATATTTAAAATTTGCGACAGTAAAAAATTATTTTATGAATAATTTACTATAGAAAAGGCAATCCCTGGCGCAATTAAAACTTGCGATAGTAAAAAATTATTTTTTGAAAAATTTACTATAGAAAAGGCAATCCCTGGCGTATTTAAAATTTGCGACAGTAAAAAATTATTTTTTGAATAATTTACTATAGAAAAGGCAATCCCTGGCATAATTAAAATTTGCGACAGTAAAAAATTATTTTATGAATAATTTACTATAGAAAAGGCAATCCCTGGCGCAATTAAAACTTACGATAGTAAAAAATTATTTTTTGAAAAATTTACTATAGAAAAGGCAATCCCTGGCGTATTTAAAATTTGCGACAGTAAAAATTTATTTTTTGAATAATTTACTATAGAAAAGGCAATCCCTGGCATAATTAAAATTTGCGACAGTATAAAATTATTTTTTGAATAATTTACTATATAAAAGGCAATCCCTGGCGCAATTAAAATTTGCGACAGTAAAAAACTATTTTTTGAATAATTTACTATAGAAAAGGCAATCCCTGGCGTATTTAAAATTTGCGACAGTATAAAATTATTTTTTGAATAATTTACTATAGAAAAGGCAATCCCTGGCGTAATTAAAATTTGCGACAGTAAAAAATTAGTGTTTGAAAAATTTACTATAGAAAAGGCAATCCTTGGCGCAATTACAATTTGCGACAGTAAAAAATTATTTTTTGAAAAATTTACTGTAGAAAGGCAATCCCTCACGCAATTAAAATTTGAGACAGTAAAAAATTATTTTTTGAATAATTTACTATAGAAAAGGCAATCCCTGGCGTAATTAAAATTTGCGACAGTAAAAAATTATTTTTTGAATAATTTACTATAGAAAAGGCAATCCCTGGCGTAATTAAAATTTGCGACAGTAGAAAATTAATTTGTGAAAAATTTACTGTAGAAAATGCAATCCCTGGTGTATTTAAAATTTGCGACAATAAAAAATTATTTTTTGAATAATTTACTATAGGAAAGGCAATCTCTGGCGTAATTAAAATTTGCGACAGTAAAAAATTATTTTTTGCAAAATTTACTGTAGAAAAGGCAATCCCTGGCGCAATTAAAACTTGCGATAGTAAAAAATTATTTTTTGAATAATTTACTATAGAAAAGGCAATCCCTGGCGTAATTAAAATTTGCGACAGTAAAAACTTAGTTTTTGAAAAATTTACTATAGAAAAGGCAATCCCTGGCGCAATTACAATTTGCGACAGTAAAAAATTATTTTTTGCAAAATTTACTGTAGAAAGGCAATCCCTGGCGCAATTAAAATTTGTGACAGTAAAAAATTATTTTTTGAATAATTTACTATAGAAAGGGCAATCCCTGGCGTAATTAAAATTTGCGACAGTAAAAAATTATTTTTTGAATAATTTACTATAGAAAAGGCAATCCCTGGGATATTTAAAATTTGCGACAGTAGAAAATTAATTTGTGAAAAATTTACTGTAGAAAAGGCAATCCCTGGCGTAATTAAAATTTGTGACAGTATAAAATTATTTTTTTAATAATTTACTATAGAAAAGGCAATCCCTGGGATATTTTAAATTTGCGACAGTTGAAAATTATTTTTTGAATAATTTACTATAGAAAAGGCAATCCCTGGCGTAATTAAAATTTGCGACAGTTGAAAATTATTTTTTGAAAAATTTACTATAGAAAAGGCAATCCCTGGGATATTTAAAATTTGCGGCAGTAGAAAATTATTTTTTGAATAATTTACTGTAGAAAAGGCAATCCCTGGTGCAATTAAAATTTGCGACAGTAAAAAATTATTTTTTGCAAAATTTACTATAGAAAAGGCAATCCCTGGCGCAATTAAAATTTGCGACAGTAGAAAATTATTTTTTGAATAATTTACTATAGAAAAGGCAATCGCTGGCGTAATTAAAATTTGCGACAGTAGAAAATTATTTTTTGAATAATTTACTATAGAAAAGGCAATCCCTGGCGTATTTAAAATTTGCGACAGTAAAAAAATATTTTTTGAATAATTTACTATAGAAAAGGCAATCCCTGGCGTATTTAAAATTTGCGACAGTAAGAAATTATTTTTTGAATAATTTACTAGAGAAAAGGCAATCCCTGGCGTAATTAAAATTTGCGACAGTATAAAATTATTTTTTGAATAATTTACTATAGAAAAGGCAATCCCTGGCGTAATTAAAATTTGCGACAGTAAAAAATTAGTTTTTGAAAAATTTACTATAGAAAAGGCAATCCCTGGCGCAATTACAATTTGCGACAGCAAAAAATTATTTTTTGAAAAATTTACTGTAGAAAGGCAATCCCTGGCGCAATTAAAATTTGCGACAGTAAAAAATTATTTTTTGAATAATTTACTATAGAAAAGGCAATCCCTGGTGTAATTAAAATTTGCGACAGTAAAAAATTATTTTTTGAATAATTTGCTATAGAAAAGGCAATCCCTGGCGTAATTAAAATTTGCGACAGTAGAAAATTAATTTGTGAAAAATTTACTGTAGACCAGGCAATCCCTGGCGTACTTAAAATTTGCGACAGTAAAAAATTATTTTTTGAATTATTTACTATAGAAAAGGCAATCCCTGGGGTAATTAAAATTTGCGACAGTAAAAAATTATTTTTTGCAAAATTTACTGTAGAAAAAGCAATCCCTGGCGCAATTAAAACTTGCGATAGTAAAGAAATATTTTTTGAATAATTTAGTATAGAAAAGGCAATCCCTGGCGTAATTAAAATTTGCGACAGTTGAAAATTATTTTTTGAATAATTTACTATAGAAAAGGCAATCCCTGGCGTAATTAAAATTTGCGACAGTAGAAAACTATTTTTTGAATAATTTACTATAGAAATTGCAATCCCTGTCGTAATTAAAATTTGCGACAGGAGAAAATTATTTTTTAAATAATTTACTATAGAAAAGGCAATCCCTGGCGTATTTAAAATTTGCGACAGTAAAAAAATATTTTTTGAATAATTTACTATAGAAAAGGCAATCCCTGGCGTATTTAAAATTTGCGACAGTAAGAAATTATTTTTTGAATAATTTACTATAGAAAAGGCAATCCCTGGCGTAATTAAAATTTGCGACAGTATAAAATTATTTTTTGAATAATTTACTATAGAAAAGGCAATCCCTGGCGTAATTAAAATTTGCGACAGTAAAAAATTAGTTTTTGAAAAATTTACTATAGAAAAGGCAATCCCTGGCGCAATTACAATTTGCGACAGTAAAAAATTATTTTTTGAAAAATTTACTGTAGAAAGGCAATCCCTGGCGCAATTAAAATTTGCGACAGTAAAAAATTATTTTTTGAATAATTTACTATAGAAAAGGCAATCCCTGGCGTAATTAAAATTTGCGACAGTAAAAAATTATTTTTTGAATAATTTACTATAGAAAAGGCAATCCCTGGCGTAATTAAAATTTGCGACAGTAGAAAATTAATTTGTGAAAAATTTACTGTAGAAAAGGCAATCCCTGGCGTATTTAAAATTTGCGACAGTAAAAAATTATTTTTTGAATAATTTACTATAGAAAAGGCAATCCCTGGCGTAATTCAAATTTGCGACAGTAAAAAATTATTTTTTGCAAAATTTACTGTAGAAAAGGCAATCCCTGGCGCAATTAAAACTTGCGATAGTAAAAAATTATTTTTTGAATAATTTAGTATAGAAAAGGCAATCCCTGGCGTAATTAAAATTTGCGACAATAAAAACTTAGTTTTTGAAAAATTTACTATAGAAAAGGCAATCCCTGGCGCAATTACAACTTGCGACAGTAAAAAATTATTTTTTGCAAAATTTACTGTAGAAAGGCAATCCCTGGCGCAATTAAAATTTGTGACAGTAAAAAATTATTTTTTGAATAATTTACTATAGAAAAGGCAATCCCTGGCGTAATTAAAATTTGCGACAGTAAAAAATTATTTTTTGAATAATTTACTATAGAAAAGGCAATCCCTGGGATATTTAAAACTTGCGACAGTAGAAAATTAATTTGTGAAATATTTACTGTAGAAAAGGCAGTCCCTGGTGTAATTAAAATTTGCGACAGTATAAAATTATTTTTTGAATAATTTACTATAGAAAAGGCAATCCCTGGGATGTTTAAAATTTGCGACAGTTGAAAATTATTTTTTGAATAATTTACTATAGAAAAGGCAATCCCTGGCGTAATTAAAATTTGCAACAGTTGAAAACTATTTTTTGAAAAATTTACTATAGAAAAGGCAATCCCTGGGATATTTAAAATTTGCGACAGTAGAAAATTATTTTTTGAATAATTTACTATAGAAAAGGCAATCCCTGGCGTAATTAAAATTTGCGACAGTAAAAAATTATTTTTTGAATAATTTACTATAGAAAAGGCAATCCCTGGGGTAATTAAAATTTGCGACAGTAAAAAATTATTTTTTGCAAAATTTACTGTAGAAAAGGCAATCCCTGGCGCAATTAAAACTTGCGATAGTAAAAAATTATTTTTTGAATAATTTAGTATAGAAAAGGCAATCACTGGCGTAATTAAAATTTCCGACAGTTGAAAATTATTTTCTGAATTATTTACTATAGAAAAGGCAATCCCTGGGGTAATTAAAATTTGCGACAGTAAAAAATTATTTTTTGCAAAATTTACTGTAGAAAATGCAATCCCTGGCGTAATTAAAACTTGCGATAGTAAAAAATTATTTTTTGAATAATTTACTATAGAAAAGGCAATCCCTGGCGTAATTAAAACTTGAGATAGTAAAAAATTATTTTTTGAAAAATTTACTATAGAAAAGGCAATCCCTGGCGTAATTAAAATTTGCGATAGTTGAAAATTATTTTTTGAATAATTTACTATAGAAAAGGCAATCCCTGGCGTAATTAAAATTTGCGACAGTAGAAAATTATTTTTTGAATAATTTACTATAGAAAAGGCAATCCCTGGCGTAATTAAAATTTGCGACAGTAGAAAATTATTTTTTGAATAATTTACTATAGAAAAGGCAATCCCTGGCGTATTTAAAATTTGCGACAGTAAAAAAATATTTTTTGAATAATTTACTATAGAAAAGGCAATCCCTGGCGTATTTAAAATTTGCGACAGAAAGAAATTATTTTTTGAATAATTTACTATAGAAAAGGCAATCCCTGGCGTAATTAAAATTTGCGACAGTATAAAATTATTTTTTGAATAATTTACTATAGAAAAGGCAATCCCTGACGTAATTAAAATTTGGGACAGTAAAAAATTAGTTTTTGAAAAATTTACTATAGAAAAGGCAATCCCTGGCGCAATTACAATTTGCGACAGTAAAAAATTATTTTTTGAAAAATTTACTGTAGAAAGGCAATCCCTGGCGCAATTAAAATTTGCGACAGTATAAAATTATTTTTTGAATAATTTACTATAGAAAAGGCAATCCCTGGCGTATTTAAAATTTGCGACAGTAAGAAATTATTTTTTGAATAATTTACTATAGAAAAGGCAATCCCTGGCGTAATTAAAATTTGCGACAGTATAAAATTATTTTTTAAATAATTTACTATAGAAAAGGCAATCCCTGGGGTAATTAAAATTTGCGACAGTAAAAAATTATTTTTTGCAAAATTTACTGTAGAAAAGTCAATCCCTGGCGCAATTAAAACTTGCGATAGTAAAAAATTATTTTTTAATAATTTAGTATAGAAAAGGCAATCCCTGGCGTAATTAAAATTTGCGACAGTTGAAAATTATTTTTTGAATAATTTACTATAGAAAAGGCAATCCCTGGGGTAATTAAAATTTGCGACAGTAAAAAATTATTTTTTGCAAAATTTACTGTAGAAAAGGCAATCCCTGGCGCAATTAAAACTTGCGATAGTAAAAAATTATTTTTTGAATAATTTACTATAGAAAAGGCAATCCCTGGCGTAATTAAAACTTGAGATAGTAAAAAATTATTTTTTGAAAAGTTTACTATAGAAAAGGCAATCCCTGGCGCAATTAAAATTTACGACAGTAAAAAATTATTTTTTTGCAAAATTTACTGTAGAAAAGGCAATCCCTGGCGCAAATAAAATTTGCGACAGTAAAAAATTATTTTTTGCAAAATTTACTGTAGAAAAGGCAATCCCTGGCGCAATTAAAATTTGCGACAGTAAAAAATTATTTTTTGAATAATTTACTATAGAAAAGGCAATCCTTGGCGTAATTAAAATTTGCGACAGTAAAAAATTATTTTTTGAATAATTTACTATAGAAAAGGCAATCCCTGGCGCAATTAAAATTTGCGACAGTAAAAAATTATTTTTTGAATAATTTACTATAGAAAAGTCAATCCCTGGCGCAATTAAAATTTGCGACAGTAAAAAATTATTTTTTGAATAATTTACTATAGAAAAGGCAATCCCTGGCGTAATTAAATTTGCGACAGTTGAAAATTATTTTTTGAATAATTTACTATAGAAAAGGCAATCCCTGGCGTAATTAAAATTTGCGACAGTAGAAAATTATTTTTTGAATAATTTACTATAGAAAAGGCGATCCCTGGGATATTTAAAATTTGCGACAGTAAAAAATTATTTTTTGAATAATTTACTGTAGAAAAGGCAATCCCTGGCGTAATTAAAACTTGCGATAGTAAAAAATTATTTTTTGAAAAATTTACTATAGAAAAGGCAATCCCTGGCGTATTTAAAATTTGCGACAGTAAAAAATTATTTTTTGAATAATTTACTATAGAAAAGGCAATCCCTGGCGTAATTAAAATTTGCGACAGTATAAAATTATTTTTTGAATAACTTACTATATAAAAGGCAATCCCTGGCGCAATTACAATTTGCGACAGTTGAAAATTATTTTTTGAATAATTTACTATAGAAAAGGCAATCCCTGGCGCAATTAAAATTTGCGACAGTAAAAAATTATTTTTTGCAAAATTTACTATAGAAAAGGCAATCCCTGGCGCACTTAAAATTTGCGACAGTAAAAAAATATTTTTTGAATAATTTACTATAGAAAAGGCAATCCCTGGCGCAATTAAAATTTGCGACAGTAAAAAATTATTTTTTGAATAATTTCCTATAGAAAAGGCAATCCCTTTCCTAATTAAAATTTGCGACAGTTGAAAATTATTTTTTGAATAATTTACTATAGAAAAGGCAATCCCTGGCGTAATTAAAATTTGCGACAGTAGAAAATTATTTTTTGAATAATTTACTATAAAAAAGGCAATCCCTGGGATATTTAAAATTTGCGACAGTAAAAAATTATTTTTTGAATAATTTACTATAGAAAAGGCAATCCCTGGCGTAATTAAAACTTGCGATAGTAAAAAATTATTTTTCGAAAAATTTACTATAGAAAAGGCAATCCCTGGCGTATTTAAAATTTGCGACAGTAAAAAATTATTTTTTGAATAATTTACTATAGAAAAGGCAATCCCTGGCGTAATTAAAATTTGCGACAGTATAAAATTATTTTTTGAATAATTTACTATATAAAAGGCAATCCCTGGCGCATTTACAATTTGCGACAGTTGAAAATTATTTTTTGAATAATTTACTATAGAAAAGGCAATCCCTGGCGCAATTAAAATTTGCGACAGTAAAATATTATTTTTTGCAAAATTTACTATAGAAAAGGCAATCCCTGGCGCACTTAAAATTTGCGACAGTAAAAAATTATTTTTTGAATAATTTACTATAGAAACGGCAATCCCTGGCGCAATTAAAATTTGCGACAGTAAAAAATTATTTTTTGAATAATTTACTATAGAAAAGGCAATCCCTGGCGTAATTAAAATTTGCGACAGTAGAAAATTATTTTTTGAATAATTTACTATAGAAAAGGCAATCCCTGGCGTATTTAAAATTTGCGACAGTAAAAAATTATTTTTTGAATAATTTACTATAGAAAAGGCAATCCCTGGCGTAGTTAAAACTTGCGATAGTAAAAAATTATTTTTTGAAAAATTTACTATAGAAAAGGCAATCCCTGGCGTATTTAAAATTTGCGACAGTAAAAAATTATTTTTTGAATAATTTACTATAGAAAAGGCAATCCCTGGCGTAATTAAAATTTGCGACAGTATAAAATTATTTTTTGAATAATTTACTATATAAAAGGCAATCCCTGGCGCATTTACAATTTGCGACAGTTGAAAATTATTTTTTGAATAATTTACTATAGAAAAGGCAATCCCTGGCGCAATTAAAATGTGCGACAGTAAAAAATTATTTTTTGCAAAATTTACTATAGAAAAGGCAATCCCTGGCGCACTTAAAATTTGCGACAGTAAAAAATTATTTTTTGAATAATTTACTATAGAAACGGCAATCCCTGGCGCAATTAAAATTTGCGACAGTAAAAAATTATTTTTTGAATAATTTACTATAGAAAAAGCAATCCCTGGCGTAATTAAAATTTGCGACAGTAGAAAATTATTTTTTGAATAATTTGCTATAGAAAAGGCAATCCCTGGCGTATTTAAAATTTGCGACAGTAAAAAATTATTTTTTGAATAATTTACTATAGAAAAGGCAATCCCTGGCGTATTTAAAATTTGCGACAGTAAGAAATTATTTTTTGAATAATTTACTATAGAAAAGGCATTCCTTGGCGTAATTAAAATTTGCGACAGTATAAAATTATTTTTTGAATAATTTACTATAGAAAAGGCAATCCCTGGCGTAATTAAAATTTGCGACAGTAAAAAATTAGTTTTTGAAAAATTTACTATAGAAAAGGCAATCCCTGGCGCAATTACAATTTGCGACAGTAAAAAATTATTTTTTGCAAAATTTACTGTAGAAAGGCAATCCCTGGCGCAATTAAAATTTGCGACAGTACAAAATTATTTTTTGAATAATTTACTATAGAAAAGGCAATACCTGGCGTAATTAAAATTTGCGACAGTAAAAAATTATTTTTTGAATAATTTACAATAGAAAAGGCAATCCCTGGGATATTTAAAATTTGCGACAGTAGAAAATTAATTTGTGAAAGAGTTACTGTAGAAAAGGCAATCCCTGGCGTAATTAAAATTTGCGACAGTATAAAATTATTTTTTGAATAATTTACTATAGAAAAGGCAATCCCTGGCGTAATTAAAATTTGCGACAGTAAAAAATTATTTTTTGCAAAATTTACTGTAGAAAAGGCAATCCCTGGCGCAATTAAAACTTGCGATAGTAAAAAATTATTTTTTGAATAATTTACTATAGAAAAGGCAATCCCTGGCGTAATTAAAACTTGCGATAGTAAAAAATTATTTGTTGAAAAATTTACTTTAGAAAAGGCAATCCCTGGCGTAATTAAAATTTGCAACAGTTGAAAATCATTTTTTGAATAATTTACTATAGAAAAGGCAATCCCTGGCGTAATTAAAATTTGCGACAGTAGAAAATTATTTTTTGAATAATTTACTATAGAAAAGGCAATCCCTGGCGTAATTAAAATTTGCGACAGTTGAAAATTATTTTTTGAATAATTTACTATGGAAAAGGCAATCCCTGGCGTAATTAAAATTTGCGACAGTAGAAAATTATTTTTTGAATAATTTACTATAGAAAAGGCAATCCCTGGGATATTTAAAATTTGCGACAGTAGAAAATTAATTTGTGAAAAATTTACTGTAGAAAAGGCAATCCCTGGCGTAATTAAAATTTGCGACAGTACAAAATTATTTTTTGAATAATTTACTATAGAAAAGGCAATCCCTGGCGTAATTAAAATTTGCGACAGTAAAAAATTATTTTGTGCAAAATTTACTGTAGAAAAGGCAATCCCTGGCGCAATTAAAACTTGCGATAGTAAAAAATTATTTTTTGAATAATTTACTATAGAAAAGGCAATCCCTGGCGTATTTAAAATTTGCGACAGTAAAAAATTATTTTTTGAATAATTTACTATAGAAAAGGCAATCCCTGGCGTAATTAAAATTTGCGACATTATAAAATTATTTTTTGAATAATTTACTATATAAAAGGCAATCCCTGGCGCATTTACAATTTGCGACAGTTGAAAATTATTTTTTGAATAATTTACTAGAGAAAAGGCAATCCCTGGCGCAATTAAAATTTGCGACAGTAAAAAATTATTTTTTGCAAAATTTACTATAGAAAAGGCAAACCCTGGCGCACTTAAAATTTGCGACAGTAAAAAATTATTTTTTGAATAATTTACTATAGAAATGGCAATCCCTGGCGCAATTAAAATTTGCGACAGTAAAAAATTATTTTTTGAATAATTTACTATAGAAAAGGTAATCCCTGGCGTAATTAAAATTTGCGACAGTAGAAAATTATTTTTTGAATAATTTACTATAGAAAAGGCAATCCCTGGCGTATTTAAAATTTGCGACAGTAAAAAATTATTTTTTGAATAATTTACTATAGAAAAGGCAATCCCTGGCGTAATTAAAACTTGCGATAGTAAAAAATTATTTTTTGAAAAATTTACTATAGAAAAGGAAATCCCTGGCGTATTTAAAATTTGCGACAGTAAAAAATTATTTTTTGAATAATTTACTATAGAAAAGGCAATCCCTGGCGTAATTAAAATTTGCGACAGTATAAAATTATTTTTTGAATAATTTACTATATAAAAGGCAATCCCTGGCGCATTTACAATTTGCGACAGTTGAAAATTATTTTTTGAATAATTTACTATAGAAAAGGCAATCCCTGGCGCAATTAAAATTTGCGACAGTAAAAAATTATTTTTTGCAAAATTTACTATAGAAAAGGCAATCCCTGGCGCACTTAAAATTTGCGACAGTAAAAAATTATTTTTTGAATAATTTACTATAGAAAAGGCAATCCCTGGCGTAATTAAAATTTGCGACAGTAGAAAATTATTTTTTGAATAATTTACTATAGAAAAGGCAATCCCTAGCGTATTTAAAATTTGCGACAGTAAAAAATTATTTTTTGAATAATTTACTATAGAAAAGGCAATCCCTGGCGTATTTAAAATTTGCGACAGTAAGAAATTATTTTTTGAATAATTTACTATAGAAAAGGCAATCCCTGGCGTAATTAAAATTTGCGACAGTATAAAATTATTTTTTGAATAATTTAATATTGAAAAGGCAATCCCTGGCGTAATTAAAATTTGCGACAGTAAAAAATTAGTTTTTGAAAAATTTACTATAGAAAAGGCAATCCCTGGCGCAATTACAATTTGCGACAGTAAAAAATTATTTTTTGCAAAATTTACTGTAGAAAGGCAATCCCTGGCGCAATTAAAATTTGCGACAGTAAAAAATTATTTTTTGAATAATTTACTATAGAAAAGGCAATCCCTGGGATATTTAAAATTTGCGACAGTAGAAAATTAATTTGTGAAAAATTTACTGTAGAAAAGGCAATCCCTGGCGTAATTAAAATTTGCGACAGTATAAAATTATTTTTTGAATAATTTACTATAGAAAAGGCAATCCCTGGCGTAATTAAAATTTGCGACAGTATAAAATTATTTTTTGAATAATTTACTATAGAAAAGGCAATCCCTGGCGTAATTAAAATTAGCGACAGTAAAAAATTATTTTTTGCAAAATTTACTGTAGAAACGGCAATCCCTGGCGCAATTAAAACTTGCGATAGTAAAAAATTATTTTTTGAATAATTTACTATAGAAAAGGCAATCCCTGGCGTAATTAAAACTTGCGATAGTAAAAAATTATTTTTTGAAAAATTTACTATAGAAAAGGCAATCCCTGGCGTAATTAAAATTTGCGACAGTTGAAAATCATTTTTTGAATAATTTACTATAGAAAAGGCAATCCCTGGCGTAATTAAAATTTGCGACAATAGAAAATTATTTTTTGAATAATTTACTATAGAAAAGGCAATCCCTGGCGTAATTAAAATTTGCGACAGTAGAAAATTATTTTTTGAATAATTTACTATAGAAAAGGTAATCCCTGGCGTATTTAAAATTTGCGACAGTAAAAAATTATTTTTTGAATAATTTACTATAGAAAAGGCAATCCCTGGCGTAGTTAAAACTTGCGATAGTAAAAAATTATTTTTTGAAAAATTTACTATAGAAAAGGCAATCCCTGGCGTATTTAAAATTTGCGACAGTAAAAAATTATTTTTTGAATAATTTACTATAGAAAAGGCAATCCCTGGCGTAATTAAAATTTGCGACAGTATAAAATTATTTTTTGAATAATTTACTATATAAAAGGCAATCCCTGGCGCATTTACAATTTGCGACAGTTGAAAATTATTTTTTGAATAATTTACTATAGAAAAGGCAATCCCTGGCGCAATTAAAATGTGCGACAGTAAAAAATTATTTTTTGCAAAATTTACTATAGAAAAGGCAATCCCTGGCGCACTTAAAATTTGCGACAGAAAAAAATTATTTTTTGAATAATTTACTATAGAAACGGCAATCCCTGGCGCAATTAAAATTTGCGACAGTAAAAAATTATTTTTTGAATAATTTACTATAGAAAAGGCAATCCCTGGCGTAATTAAAATTTGCGACAGTAGAAAATTATTTTTTGAATAATTTACTATAGAAAAGGCAATCCCTGGCGTATTTAAAATTTGCGACAGTAAAAAATTATTTTTTGAATAATTTACTATAGAAAAGGCAATCCCTGGCGTATTTAAAATTTGCGACAGTAAGAAATTATTTTTTGAATAATTTACTATAGAAAAGGCATTCCTTGGCGTAATTAAAATTTGCGACAGTATAAAAATATTTTTTGAATAATTTACTATAGAAAAGGCAATCCCTGGCGTAATTAAAATTTGCGACAGTAAAAAATTAGTTTTTGAAAAATTTACTATAGAAAAGGCAATCCCTGGCGCAATTACAATTTGCGACAGTAAAAAATTATTTTTTGCAAAATTTACTGTAGAAAGGCAATCCCTGGCGCAATTAAAATTTGCGACAGTACAAAATTATTTTTTGAATAATTTACTATAGAAAAGGCAATACCTGGCGTAATTAAAATTTGCGACAGTAAAAAATTATTTTTTGAATAATTTACAATAGAAAAGGCAATCCCTGGGATTTTTAAAATTTGCGACAGTAGAAAATTAATTTGTGAAAAAGTTACTGTAGAAAAGGCAATCCCTGGCGTAATTAAAATTTGCGACAGTATAAAATTATTTTTTGAATAATTTACTATAGAAAAGGCAATCCCTGGCGTAATTAAAATTTGCGACAGTAAAAAATTATTTTTTGCAAAATTTACTGTAGAAAAGGCAATCCCTGGCGCAATTAAAACTTGCGATAGTAAAAAATTATTTTTTGAATAATTTACTATAGAAAAGGCAATCCCTGGCGTAATTAAAACTTGCGATAGTAAAAAATTATTTGTTGAAAAATTTACTATAGAAAAGGCAATCCCTGGCGTAATTAAAATTTGCAACAGTTGAAAATCATTTTTTGAATAATTTACTATAGAAAAGGCAATCCCTGGCGTAATTAAAATTTGCGACAGTAGAAAATTATTTTTTGAATAATTTACTATAGAAAAGGCAATCCCTGGCGTAATTAAAATTTGCGACAGTTGAAAATTATTTTTTGAATAATTTACTATGGAAAAGGCAATCCCTGGCGTAATTAAAATTTGCGACAGTAGAAAATTATTTTTTGAATAATTTACTATAGAAAAGGCAATCCCTGGGATATTTAAAATTTGCGACAGTATAAAATTATTTTTTGAATAATTTACTATAGAAAAGGCAATCCCTGGCGTAATTAAAATTTGCGACAGTAAAAAATTAGTTTTTGAAAAATTTACTATAGAAAAGGCAATCCCTGGCGCAATTACAATTTGCGACAGTAAAAAATTATTTTTTGAATAATTTACTATAGAAAAGGCAATCCCTGGCGTATTTAAAATTTGCGACAGTAAAAAATTATTTTTTGAATAATTTACTATAGAAAAGGCAATCCCTGGCGTATTTAAAATTTGCGACAGTAAGAAATTATTTTTTGAATAATTTACTATAGAAAAGGCATTCCTTGGCGTAATTAAAATTTGCGACAGTATAAAATTATTTTTTGAATAATTTACTATAGAAAAGGCAATCCCTGGCGTAATTAAAATTTGCGACAGTAAAAAATTAGTTTTTGAAAAATTTACTATAGAAAAGGCAATCCCTGGCGCAATTACAATTTGCGACAGTAAAAAATTATTTTTTGCAAAATTTACTGTAGAAAGGCAATCCCTGGCGCAATTAAAATTTGCGACAGTACAAAATTATTTTTTGAATAATTTACTATAGAAAAGGCAATACCTGGCGCAATTAGAATTTGCGACAGTAAAAAATTATTTTTTGAATAATTTACAATAGAAAAGCCAATCCCTGGGATATTTAAAATTTGCGACAGTAGAAAATTAATTTGTGAAAAAGTTACTGTAGAAAAGGCAATCCCTGGCGTAATTAAAATTTGCGACAGTATAAAATTATTTTTTGAATAATTTACTATAGAAAAGGCAATCCCTGGCGTAATTAAAATTTGCGACAGTAAAAAATTATTTTTTGCAAAATTTACTGTAGAAAAGGCAATCCCTGGCGCAATTAAAACTTGCGATAGTAAAAAATTATTTTTTGAATAATTTACTATAGAAAAGGCAATCCCTGGCGTAATTAAAACTTGCGATAGTAAAAAATTATTTGTTGAAAAATTTACTATAGAAAAGGCAATCCCTGGCGTAATTAAAATTTGCAACAGTTGAAAATCATTTTTTGAATAATTTACTATAGAAAAGGCAATCCCTGGCGTAATTAAAATTTGCGACAGTAGAAAATTATTTTTTGAATAATTTACTATAGAAAAGGCAATCCCTGGCGTAATTAAAATTTGCGACAGTTGAAAATTATTTTTTGAATAATTTACTATGGAAAAGGCAATCCCTGGCGTAATTAAAATTTGCGACAGTAGAAAATTATTTTTTGAATAATTTACTATAGAAAAGGCAATCCCTGGGATATTTAAAATTTGCGACAGTAGAAAATTAATTTGTGAAAAATTTACTGTAGAAAAGGAAATCCCTGGCGTAATTAAAATTTGCGACAGTACAAAATTATTTTTTGAATAATTTACTATAGAAAAGGCAATCCCTGGCGTAATTAAAATTTGCGACAGTAAAAAATTATTTTGTGCAAAATTTACTGTAGAAAAGGCAATCCCTGGCGCAATTAAAACTTGCGATAGTAAAAAATTATTTTTTGAATAATTTACTATAGAAAAGGCAATCCCTGGCGTATTTAAAATTTGCGACAGTAAAAAATTATTTTTTGAATAATTTACTATAGAAAAGGCAATCCCTGGCGTAATTAAAATTTGCGACAGTATAAAATTATTTTTTGAATAATTTACTATATAAAAGGCAATCCCTGGCGCATTTACAATTTGCGACAGTTGAAAATTATTTTTTGAATAATTTACTAGAGAAAAGGCAATCCCTGGCGCAATTAAAATTTGCGACAGTAAAAAATTATTTTTTGCAAAATTTACTATAGAAAAGGCAATCCCTGGCGCACTTAAAATTTGCGACAGTAAAAAATTATTTTTTGAATAATTTACTATAGAAATGGCAATCCCTGACGCAATTAAAATTTGCGACAGTAAAAAATTATTTTTTGAATAATTTACTATAGAAAAGGTAATCCCTGGCGTAATTAAAATTTGCGACAGTAGAAAATTATTTTTTGAATAATTTACTATAGAAAAGGCAATCCCTGGCGTATTTAAAATTTGCGACAGTAAAAAATTATTTTTTGAATAATTTACTATAGAAAAGGCAATCCCTGGCGTAATTAAAACTTGCGATAGTAAAAAATTATTTTTTGAAAAATTTAATATAGAAAAGGCAATCCCTGGCGTATTTAAAATTTGCGACAGTAAAAAATTATTTTTTGAATAATTTACTATAGAAAAGGCAATCCCTGGCGTAATTAAAATTTGCGACAGTATAAAATTATTTTTTGAATAATTTACTATATAAAAGGCAATCCCTGGCGCATTTACAATTTGCGACAGTTGAAAATTATTTTTTGAATAATTTACTATAGAAAAGGCAATCCCTGGCGCAATTAAAATTTGCGACAGTAAAAAATTATTTTTTGCAAAATTTACTATAGAAAAGGCAATCCCTGGCGCACTTAAAATTTGCGACAGTAAAAAATTATTTTTTGAATAATTTACTATAGAAAAGGCAATCCCTGGCGTAATTAAAATTTGCGACAGTAGAAAATTATTTTTTGAATAATTTACTATAGAAAAGGCAATCCCTGGCGTATTTAAAATTTGCGACAGTAAAAAATTATTTTTTGAATAATTTACTATAGAAAAGGCAATCCCTGGCGTATTTAAAATTTGCGACAGTAAGAAATTATTTTATGAATAATTTACTATAGAAAAGGCAATCCCTGGCGTAATTAAAATTTGCGACAGTATAAAATTATTTTTTGAATAATTTAATATTGAAAAGGCAATCCCTGGCGTAATTAAAATTTGCGACAGTAAAAAATTAGTTTTTGAAAAATTTACTATAGAAAAGGCAATCCCTGGCGCAATTACAATTTGCGACAGTAAAAAATTATTTTTTGCAAAATTTACTATAGAAAAGGCAATCCCTGGCGCACTTAAAATTTGCGACAGTAAAAAATTATTTTTTGAATAATTTACTATAGAAACGGCAATCCCTGGCGCAATTAAAATTTGCGACAGTAAAAAATTATTTTTTGAATAATTTACTATAGAAAAGGCAATCCCTGGCGTAATTAAAATTTGCGACAGTAGAAAATTATTTTTTGAATAATTTACTATAGAAAAGGCAATCCCTGGCGTATTTAAAATTTGCGACAGTAAAAAATTATTTTTTGAATAATTTACTATAGAAAAGGCAATCCCTGGCGTATTTAAAATTTGCGACAGTAAGAAATTATTTTTTGAATAATTTACTATAGAAAAGGCATTCCTTGGCGTAATTAAAATTTGCGACAGTATAAAATTATTTTTTGAATAATTTACTATAGAAAAGGCAATCCCTGGCGTAATTAAAATTTGCGACAGTAAAAAATTAGTTTTTGAAAAATTTACTATAGAAAAGGCAATCCCTGGCGCAATTACAATTTGCGACAGTAAAAAATTATTTTTTGCAAAATTTACTGTAGAAAGGCAATCCCTGGCGCAATTAAAATTTGCGACAGTACAAAATTATTTTTTGAATAATTTACTATAGAAAAGGCAATACCTGGCGTAGTTAAAATTTGCGACAGTAAAAAATTATTTTTTGAATAATTTACAATAGAAAAGGCAATCCCTGGGATATTTAAAATTTGCGACAGTAGAAAATTAATTTGTGAAAAAGTTACTGTAGAAAAGGCAATCCCTGGCGTAATTAAAATTTGCGACAGTATAAAATTATTTTTTGAATAATTTACTATAGAAAAGGCAATCCCTGGCGTAATTAAAATTTGCGACAGTAAAAAATTATTTTTTGCAAAATTTACTGTAGAAAAGGCAATCCCTGGCGCAATTAAAACTTGCGATAGTAAAAAATTATTTTTTGAATAATTTACTATAGAAAAGGCAATCCCTGGCGTAATTAAAACTTGCGATAGTAAAAAATTATTTGTTGAAAAATTTACTATAGAAAAGGCAATCCCTGGCGTAATTAAAATTTGCAACAGTTGAAAATAATTTTTTGAATAATTTACTATAGAAAAGGCAATCCCTGGCGTAATTAAAATTTGCGACAGTAGAAAATTATTTTTTGAATAATTTACTATAGAAAAGGCAATCCCTGGCGTAATTAAAATTTGCGACAGTTGAAAATTATTTTTTGAATAATTTACTATGGAAAAGGCAATCCCTGGCGTAATTAAAATTTGCGACAGTAGAAAATTATTTTTTGAATAATTTACTATAGAAAAGGCAATCCCTGGGATATTTAAAATTTGCGACAGTAGAAAATTAATTTGTGAAAAATTTACTGTAGAAAAGGAAATCCCTGGCGTAATTAAAATTTGCGACAGTACAAAATTATTTTTTGAATAATTTACTATAGAAAAGGCAATCCCTGGCGTAATTAAAATTTGCGACAGTAAAAAATTATTTTGTGCAAAATTTACTGTAGAAAAGGCAATCCCTGGCGCAATTAAAACTTGCGATAGTAAAAAATTATTTTTTGAATAATTTACTATAGAAAAGGCAATCCCTGGCGTATTTAAAATTTGCGACAGTAAAAAATCATTTTTTGAATAATTTACTATAGAAAAGGCAATCCCTGGCGTAATTAAAATTTGCGACAGTATAAAATTATTTTTTGAATAATTTACTATATAAAAGGCAATCCCTGGCGCATTTACAATTTGCGACAGTTGAAAATTATTTTTTGAATAATTTACTAGAGAAAAGGCAATCCCTGGCGCAATTAAAATTTGCGACAGTAAAAAATTATTTTTTGCAAAATTTACTATAGAAAAGGCAATCCCTGGCGCACTTAAAATTTGCGACAGTAAAAAATTATTTTTTGAATAATTTACTATAGAAATGGCAATCCCTGGCGCAATTAAAATTTGCGACAGTAAAAAATTATTTTTTGAATAATTTACTATAGAAAAGGTAATCCCTGGCGTAATTAAAATTTGCGACAGTAGAAAATTATTTTTTGAATAATTTACTATAGAAAAGGCAATCCCTGGCGTATTTAAAATTTGCGACAGTAAAAAATTATTTTTTGAATAATTTACTATAGAAAAGGCAATCCCTGGCGTAATTAAAACTTGCGATAGTAAAAAATTATTTTTTGAAAAATTTAATATAGAAAAGGCAATCCCTGGCGTATTTAAAATTTGCGACAGTAAAAAATTATTTTTTGAATAATTTACTATAGAAAAGGCAATCCCTGGCGTAATTAAAATTTGCGACAGTATAAAATTATATTTTGAATAATTTACTATATAAAAGGCAATCCCTGGCGCATTTACAATTTGCGACAGTTGAAAATTATTTTTTGAATAATTTACTATAGAAAAGGCAATCCCTGGCGCAATTAAAATTTGCGACAGTAAAAAATTATTTTTTGCAAAATTTACTATAGAAAAGGCAATCCCTGGCGCACTTAAAATTTGCGACAGTAAAAAATTATTTTTTGAATAATTTACTATAGAAAAGGCAATCCCTGGCGTAATTAAAATTTGCGACAGTAGAAAATTATTTTTTGAATAATTTACTATAGAAAAGGCAATCCCTGGCGTATTTAAAATTTGCGACAGTAAAAAATTATTTTTTGAATAATTTACTATAGAAAAGGCAATCCCTGGCGTATTTAAAATTTGCGACAGTAAGAAATTATTTTTTGAATAATTTACTATAGAAAAGGCAATCCCTGGCGTAATTAAAATTTGCGACAGTATAAAATTATTTTTTGAATAATTTAATATTGAAAAGGCAATCCCTGGCGTAATTAAAATTTGCGACAGTAAAAAATTAGTTTTTGAAAAATTTACTATAGAAAAGGCAATCCCTGGCGCAATTACAATTTGCGACAGTAAAAAATTATTTTTTGCAAAATTTACTATAGAAAAGGCAATCCCTGGCGCACTTAAAATTTGCGACAGTAAAAAATTATTTTTTGAATAATTTACTATAGAAACGGCAATCCCTGGCGCAATTAAAATTTGCGACAGTAAAAAATTATTTTTTGAATAATTTACTATAGAAAAGGCAATCCCTGGCGTAATTAAAATTTGCGACAGTAGAAAATTATTTTTTGAATAATTTACTATAGAAAAGGCAATCCCTGGCGTATTTAAAATTTGCGACAGTAAAAAATTATTTTTTGAATAATTTACTATAGAAAAGGCAATCCCTGGCGTATTTAAAATTTGCGACAGTAAGAAATTATTTTTTGAATAATTTACTATAGAAAAGGCATTCCTTGGCGTAATTAAAATTTGCGACAGTAAAAAATTATTTTTTGCAAAATTTACTATAGAAAAGGCAATCCCTGGCGCACTTAAAATTTGCGAAAGTAAAAAATTATTTTTTGAATAATTTACTATAGAAATGGCAATCCCTGGCGCAATTAAAATTTGCGACAGTAAAAAATTATTTTTTGAATAATTTACTATAGAAAAGGTAATCCCTGGCGTAATTAAAATTTGCGACAGTAGAAAATTATTTTTTGAATAATTTACTATAGAAAAGGCAATCCCTGGCGTATTTAAAATTTGCGACAGTAAAAAATTATTTTTTGAATAATTTACTATAGAAAAGGCAATCCCTGGCGTAATTAAAACTTGCGATAGTAAAAAATTATTTTTTGAAAAATTTAATATAGAAAAGGCAATCCCTGGCGTATTTAAAATTTGCGACAGTAAAAAATTATTTTTTGAATAATTTACTATAGAAAAGGCAATCCCTGGCGTAATTAAAATTTGCGACAGTATAAAATTATATTTTGAATAATTTACTATATAAAAGGCAATCCCTGGCGCATTTACAATTTGCGACAGTTGAAAATTATTTTTTGAATAATTTACTATAGAAAAGGCAATCCCTGGCGCAATTAAAATTTGCGACAGTAAAAAATTATTTTTTGCAAAATTTACTATAGAAAAGGCAATCCCTGGCGCACTTAAAATTTGCGACAGTAAAAAATTATTTTTTGAATAATTTACTATAGAAAAGGCAATCCCTGGCGTAATTAAAATTTGCGACAGTAGAAAATTATTTTTTGAATAATTTACTATAGAAAAGGCAATCCCTGGCGTATTTAAAATTTGCGACAGTAAAAAATTATTTTTTGAATAATTTACTATAGAAAAGGCAATCCCTGGCGTATTTAAAATTTGCGACAGTAAGAAATTATTTTTTGAATAATTTACTATAGAAAAGGCAATCCCTGGCGTAATTAAAATTTGCGACAGTATAAAATTATTTTTTGAATAATTTAATATTGAAAAGGCAATCCCTGGCGTAATTAAAATTTGCGACAGTAAAAAATTAGTTTTTGAAAAATTTACTATAGAAAAGGCAATCCCTGGCGCAATTACAATTTGCGACAGTAAAAAATTATTTTTTCAAAATTTACTATAGAAAAGGCAATCCCTGGCGCACTTAAAATTTGCGACAGTAAAAAATTATTTTTTGAATAATTTACTATAGAAACGGCAATCCCTGGCGCAATTAAAATTTGCGACAGTAAAAAATTATTTTTTGAATAATTTACTATAGAAAAGGCAATCCCTGGCGTAATTAAAATTTGCGACAGTAGAAAATTATTTTTTGAATAATTTACTATAGAAAAGGCAATCCCTGGCGTATTTAAAATTTGCGACAGTAAAAAATTATTTTTTGAATAATTTACTATAGAAAAGGCAATCCCTGGCGTATTTAAAATTTGCGACAGTAAGAAATTATTTTTTGAATAATTTACTATAGAAAAGGCATTCCTTGGCGTAATTAAAATTTGCGACAGTATAAAATTATTTTTTGAATAATTTACTATAGAAAAGGCAATCCCTGGCGTAATTAAAATTTGCGACAGTAAAAAATTAGTTTTTGAAAAATTTACTATAGAAAAGGCAATCCCTGGCGCAATTACAATTTGCGACAGTAAAAAATTATTTTTTGCAAAATTTACTGTAGAAAGGCAATCCCTGGCGCAATTAAAATTTGCGACAGTACAAAATTATTTTTTGAATAATTTACTATAGAAAAGGCAATACCTGGCGTAGTTAAAATTTGCGACAGTAAAAAATTATTTTTTGAATAATTTACAATAGAAAAGGCAATCCCTGGGATATTTAAAATTTGCGACAGTAGAAAATTAATTTGTGAAAAAGTTACTGTAGAAAAGGCAATCCCTGGCGTAATTAAAATTTGCGACAGTATAAAATTATTTTTTGAATAATTTACTATAGAAAAGGCAATCCCTGGCGTAATTAAAATTTGCGACAGTAAAAAATTATTTTTTGCAAAATTTACTGTAGAAAAGGCAATCCCTGGCGCAATTAAAACTTGCGATAGTAAAAAATTATTTTTTGAATAATTTACTATAGAAAAGGCAATCCCTGGCGTAATTAAAACTTGCGATAGTAAAAAATTATTTGTTGAAAAATTTACTATAGAAAAGGCAATCCCTGGCGTAATTAAAATTTGCAACAGTTGAAAATCATTTTTTGAATAATTTACTATAGAAAAGGCAATCCCTGGCGTAATTAAAATTTGCGACAGTAGAAAATTATTTTTTGAATAATTTACTATAGAAAAGGCAATCCCTGGCGTAATTAAAATTTGCGACAGTTGAAAATTATTTTTTGAATAATTTACTATGGAAAAGGCAATCCCTGGCGTAATTAAAATTTGCGACAGTAGAAAATTATTTTTTGAATAATTTACTATAGAAAAGGCAATCCCTGGGATATTTAAAATTTGCGACAGTAGAAAATTAATTTGTGAAAAATTTACTGTAGAAAAGGAAATCCCTGGCGTAATTAAAATTTGCGACAGTACAAAATTATTTTTTGAATAATTTACTATAGAAAAGGCAATCCCTGGCGTAATTAAAATTTGCGACAGTAAAAAATTATTTTGTGCAAAATTTACTGTAGAAAAGGCAATCCCTGGCGCAATTAAAACTTGCGATAGTAAAAAATTATTTTTTGAATAATTTACTATAGAAAAGGCAATCCCTGGCGTATTTAAAATTTGCGACAGTAAAAAATTATTTTTTGAATAATTTACTATAGAAAAGGCAATCCCTGGCGTAATTAAAATTTGCGACAGTATAAAATTATTTTTTGAATAATTTACTATATAAAAGGCAATCCCTGGCGCATTTACAATTTGCGACAGTTGAAAATTATTTTTTGAATAATTTACTAGAGAAAAGGCAATCCCTGGCGCAATTAAAATTTGCGACAGTAAAAAATTATTTTTTGCAAAATTTACTATAGAAAAGGCAATCCCTGGCGCACTTAAAATTTGCGACAGTAAAAAATTATTTTTTGAATAATTTACTATAGAAATGGCAATCCCTGGCGCAATTAAAATTTGCGACAGTAAAAAATTATTTTTTGAATAATTTACTATAGAAAAGGTAATCCCTGGCGTAATTAAAATTTGCGACAGTAGAAAATTATTTTTTGAATAATTTACTATAGAAAAGGCAATCCCTGGCGTATTTAAAATTTGCGACAGTAAAAAATTATTTTTTGAATAATTTACTATAGAAAAGGCAATCCCTGGCGTAATTAAAATTTGCAACAGTATAAAATTATTTTTTGAATAATTTACTATATAAAAGGCAATCCCTGGCGCATTTACAATTTGCGACAGTTGAAAATTATTTTTTGAATAATTTACTATAGAAAAGGCAATCCCTGGCGCAATTAAAATTTGCGACAGTAAAAAATTATTTTTTGCAAAATTTACTATAGAAAAGGCAATCCCTGGCGCACTTAAAATTTGCGACAGTAAAAAATTATTTTTTGAATAATTTACTATAGAAAAGGCAATCCCTGGCGTAATTAAAATTTGCGACAGTAGAAAATTATTTTTTGAATAATTTACTATAGAAAAGGCAATCCCTGGCGTATTTAAAATTTGCGACAGTAAAAAATTATTTTTTGAATAATTTACTATAGAAAAGGCAATCCCTGGCGTATTTAAAATTTGCGACAGTAAGAAATTATTTTTTGAATAATTTACTATAGAAAAGGCAATCCCTGGCGTAATTAAAATTTGCGACATTATAAAATTATTTTTTGAATAATTTAATATTGAAAAGGCAATCCCTGGCGTAATTAAAATTTGCGACAGTAAAAAATTAGTTTTTGAAAAATTTACTATAGAAAAGGCAATCCCTGGCGCAATTACAATTTGCGACAGTAAAAAATTATTTTTTGCAAAATTTACTGTAGAAAGGCAATCCCTGGCGCAATTAAAATTTGCGACAGTAAAAAATTATTTTTTGAATAATTTACTATAGAAAAGGCAATCCCTGGGATATTTAAAATTTGCGACAGTAAAAAATTATTTTTTGAATAATTTACTATAGAAAAGGCAATCCCTGGCGTAATTAAAATTTGCGACAGTATAAAATTATTTTTTGAATAATTTACTATAGAAAAGGCAATCCCTGGCGTAATTAAAATTTGCGACAGTAAAAAATTATTTTTTGCAAAATTTACTGTAGAAACGGCAATCCCTGGCGCAATTAAAACTTGCGATAGTAAAAAATTATTTTTTGAATAATTTACTATAGAAAAGGCAATCCCTGGCGTAATTAAAACTTGCGATAGTAAAAAATTATTTTTTGAAAAATTTACTATAGAAAAGGCAATCCCTGGCGTAATTAAAATTTGCGACAGTTGAAAATCATTTTTTGAATAATTTACTATAGAAAAGGCAATCCCTGGCGTAATTAAAATTTGCGACAGTAGAAAATTATTTTTTGAATAATTTACTATAGAAAAGGCAATCCCTGGCGTAATTAAAATTTGCGACAGTAGAAAATTATTTTTTGAATAATTTACTATAGAAAAGGTAATCCCTGGCGTATTTAAAATTTGCGACAGTAAAAAATTATTTTTTGAATAATTTACTATAGAAAAGGCAATCCCTGGCGTAATTAAAATTTGCGACAGTAGAAAATTATTTTTTGAATAATTTACTATAGAAAAGGCAATCCCTGGCGTAATTAAAATTTGCGACAGTAGAAAATTATTTTTTGAATAATTTACTATAGAAAAAGCAATCCCTGGCGTAATTAAAATTTGCGACAGCAGAAAATTAATTTGTGAAAAATTTACTGTAGAAAAGGCAATCCCTGGCGTATTTAAAATTTGCGACAGTAAAAAATTATTTTTTGAATAATTTACTATAGAAAAGGCAATCCCTGGCGTAATTAAAATTTGCGACAGTAAAAAATTATTTTTTGCAAAATTTACTGTAGAAAAGGCAATCCCTGGCGCAATTAAAACTTGCGATAGTAAAAAATTATTTTTTGAATAATTTACTATAGAAAAGGCAATCCCTGGCGTAATTAAAATTTGCGACAGTAAAAAATTAGTTTTTGAAAAATTTACTATAGAAAAGGCAGTCCCAGGCGCAATTACAATTTGCGACAGTAAAAAATTATTTTTTGCAAAATTTACTGTAGAAAGGAAATCCCTGGCGCAATTAAAATTTGTGACAGTAAAAAATTATTTTTTGAATAATTTACTATAGAAAAGGCAATCCCTGGCGTAATTAAAATTTGCGACAGTAAAAAATTATTTTTTGAATAATTTACTATAGAAAAGGCAATCCCTGGGATATTTAAAATTTGCGACAGTAGAAAATTAATTTGTGAAAAATTTACTGTAGAAAAGGCAATCCCTGGCGTAATTAAAATTTGCGACAGTATAAAATTATTTTTTGAATAATTTACTATAGAAAAGGCAATCCCTGGGATATTTAAAATTTGCGACAGTTGAAAATTATTTTTTGAATAATTTACTATTGAAAAGGCAATCCCTGGCGTAATTAAAATTTGCGACAGTTGAAAATTATTTTTTGAAAAATTTACTATAGAAAAGGCAATCCCTGGGATATTTAAAATTTGCGACAGTAGAAAATTATTTTTTGAATAATTTACTATAGAAAAGGCCATCCCTGGTGCAATTAAAATTTGCGACAGTAAAAAATTATTTTTTGCAAAATTTACTATAGAAAAGGCAATCCCTGGCGCAATTAAAATTTGCGACAGTAAAAAATTATTTTTTGAATAATTTACTATAGAAAAGGCAATATCTGGCGTGATTAAAACTTGCGATAGTAAAAAATTATTTTTTGAAAAATTTACTATAGAAAAGGCAATCCCTGGCGTAGTTAAAATTTGCGTCAGTTGAAAATTATTTTTTGAATAATTTACTATAGAAAAGGCAATCCCTGGCGCAATTAAAATTTGCGACAGTAAAAAATTATTTTTTGCAAAATTTACTATAGAAAAGGCAATCCCTGGCGTAATTAAAATTTGCGACAGTAGAAAATTATTTTTTGAATAATTTACTATAGAAAAGGCAATCCCTGGCGTAATTAAAACTTGCGATAGTAAAAAATTATTTTTTGAAAAATTTACTATAGAACAGGCAATCCCTGGCGTCATTAATATTTGGGACAGTTGAAAATTATTTTTTGAATAATTTACTATAGAAAAGGCAATCCCTGGCGCAATTAAAATTTGCGACAGTAAAAAATTATTTTTTGCAAAATTTACTATAGAAAAGCAATCCCTGGCGTAGTTAAAATTTGCGACAGTAGAAAATTATTTTTTGAATAATTTACTATAGAAAAGGCAATCCCTGGCGCACTTAAAATTTGCGACAGTATAAAATTATTTTTTGAATAATTTACTATAGAAAAGGCAATCCCTGGCGTAATTAAAATTTGCGACAGTTGAAAATTATTTTTTGAATAATTTACTATAGAAAAGGCAATCCCTGGCGTAATTAAAATTTGCGACAGTAGAAAATTATTTTTTGAATAATTTACTATAGAAAAGGCAATCCCTGGCGTAATTAAAATTTGCGACAGTAGAAAATTATTTTTTGAAAAATTTACCTGGCGAAATTGAAATTTGCGACAGTAGAAAATTATTTTTTTGAAAAGTTTAATATAGAAAAGGCAATCCCTGGCGCAATTAAAATTTGCGACAGTAAAAAATTATTTTTTGCAAAATTTACTGTAGAAATGGCAATCCCTGGCGTAATAAAAATTTGCGACAGTAAAAAATTATTTTTTGAATAATTTACTATAGAAATGGCAATCCCTGGCGTAATAAAAATTTGCGACAGTAAAAAATTATTTTTTGAATAATTTACTATAGAAAAGGCAATCCCTGGCGCAATTAAAATTTGCGACAGTAAAAAATTATTTTTTGAATAATTTACTATAGAAAAGGCAATCCCTGGCGCAATTAAAATTTGCGACAGTATAAAATTATTTTTTGAATAATTTACTATAGAAAAGGCAATCCCTGGCTTAATTAAAATTTGCGACAGTATAAAATTATTTTTTGAATAATTTACTATAGGAAAGGCAATTCCTGGCGTAATTAAAATTTGCGACAGTAGAAAATTATTTTTTGAAAAATTTACCTGGCGAAATTGAAATTTGCGACAGTAGAAAATTATTTTTTTGAAAAGTTTAATATAGAAAAGGCAATCCCTGGCGCAATTAAAATTTGCGACAGTAAAAAATTATTTTTTGCAAAATTTACTGTAGAAATGGCAATCCCTGGCGTAATAAAAATTTGCGACAGTAAAAAATTATTTTTTGAATAATTTACTATAGAAATGGCAATCCCTGGCGTAATAAAAATTTGCGACAGTAAAAAATTATTTTTTGAATAATTTACTATAGAAAAGGCAATCCCTGGCGCAATTAAAATTTGCGACAGTAAAAAATTATTTTTTGAATAATTTACTATAGAAAAGGCAATCCCTGGCGCAATTAAAATTTGCGACAGTAGAAAATTATTTTTTGAATAATTTACTATAGAAAAGGCAATCCCTGGCGTATTTAAAATTTGCGACAGTAAGAAATTATTTTTTGAATAATTTACTATAGAAATGGCAATCCCTGGCGTAATAAAAATTTGCGACAGTAAAAAATTATTTTTTGAATAATTTACTATAGAAAAGGCAATCCCTGGCGCAATTAAAATTTGCGACAGTAGAAAATTATTTTTTGAATAATTTACTATAGAAAAAAATAATTTTTTACTGTCGCAAATTTTAAATATCCCAGGGATTGCCTTTTCTATAGTAAATTATTCAAAAAATATTTTTTTACTGTCGCAAATTGTAATTGCGCCAGGGATTGCCTTTTCTATAGTAAATTATTCAAAAAATAATTTCTTACTGTCGCAAATTTTAAATACGCCAGGGATTGCCTTTTCTATAGTAAATTATTCAAAAAATAATTTTCTACTGTCGCAAATTTTAATTGCGCCAGGGATTGGCTTTTCTATAGTAAATTATTCAAAAAATAATTTTATACTGTCGCAAATTTTAATTACGCCAGGGATTGCCTTTTCTATAGTAAATTATTCAAAAAATAATTTTCTACTGTCGCAAATTTTAATTACGCCAGGGATTGTCTTTTCTATAGTAAATTATTCAAAAAATAATTTTCAACTGTCGCAAATTTTAAGTGCGCCAGGGATTGCCTTTTCTATAGTAAATTATTCAAAAAATAATTTTCTAATGTCGCAAATTTTAATTACGCCAGGGATTGCCTTTTCTATAGTAAATTATTCAAAAAATAATTTTTTACTGTCGCAATTTTAATTGCGCCAGGGATTGCCTTTTCTATAGTAAATTATTCAAAAAATAATTTTATACTGTCGCAAATTTTAATTGCGCCAGGGATTGCCTTTTCTATAGTAAATTATTCAAAAAATAACTTTCTACTGTCGCAAATTTTAATTACGCCAGGAATTGCCTTTTCTATAGTAAATTATTCAAAAAATAATTTTCTACTGTCGCAAATTTTAATTACGCCAGGGATTGCCTTTTCTATAGTAAATTTTTCAAAAAATAATTTTTTACTGTCGCAAATTTGAATTACGCCAGGGATTGCCTTTTCTATAGTAAATTATTCAAAAAATAATTTTATACTGTCGCAAATTTTAATTACGCCAGGGATTGCCTTTTCTATAGTAAATTATTCAAAAAATAATTTTCAACTGTCGCAAATTTTAATTGCGCCAGGGATTGCCTTTTCTATAGTAAATTATTCAAAAAATAATTTTCAACTGTCGCAAATTTTAATTACGCCAGGGATTGCCTTTTCTATAGTAAATTATTCAAAAAATAATTTTTTACTGTCGCAAATTGTAATTGCGCCAGGGATTGCCTTTTCTATAGTAAATTATTCAAAAAATAATTTTTTACTGTCGCAAATTTCAAATCCGCCAGGGATTGCCTTTTCTATAGTAAATTATTCAAAAAATAATTTTTTACTGTCGCAAATTGTAATTGCGCCAGGGATTGCCTTTTCTATAGTAAATTATTCAAAAAATAATTTTTTACTGTCGCAAATTTCAAATCCGCCAGGGATTGCGTTTTCTACAGTAAATTTTGCAAAAAATAATTTTTTACTGTCGCAAATTTTAATTGCGCCAGGGATTGCCTTTTCTGCAGTAAATTATTCAAAAAATAATTTTTTACTGTCGCCAATTTTAACTGCGCCAGGGATTGCCTTTTCTATAGTAAATTATTCAAAAAATAATTTCTTACTGTCGCAAAATGTAATAGCGCCAGGGATTGCCTTTTGTATAGTAAATTATTCAAAAAATAATTTCTTACTGTCGCAAATTTTAAATACGCCAGGGATTGCCTTTTCTATAATAAATTATTCAAAAAATAATTTTCAACTGTCGCAAATTTTAATTTCGCCAGGGATTGCCTTTTCTATAGTAAATTATTCAAAAAATATTTTTTTACTGTCGCAAATTTTAATTGCGCCAGGGATTGCCTTTTCTATAGTAAATTATTCAAAAAATAATTTCTTACTGTCGCAAATTTTAAATACGCCAGGGATTGCCTTTTCTATAGTAAATTATTCAAAAAATAATTTTCTACTGTCGCAAATTTTAATTGCGCCAGGGATTTCCTTTTCTATAGTAAATTATTCAAAAAATAATTTTATACTGTCGCAAATTTTAATTACGCCAGGGATTGCCTTTACTATAGTAAATTATTCAAAAAATAATTTTCTACTGTCGCAAATTTTAATTACGCCAGGGATTGCCTTTTCTATAGTAAATTATTCAAAAAATAATTTTCAACTGTCGCAAATTTTAAGTGCGCCAGGGATTGCCTTTTCTATAGTAAATTATTCAAAAAATAATTTTCTACTGTCGCAAATTTTAATTACGCCAGGGATTGCCTTTTCTATAGTAAATTATTCAAAAAATAATTTTTTACTGTCGCAATTTTAATTGCGCCAGGGATTGCCTTTTCTGTAGTAAATTATTCAAAAAATAATTTTATACTGTCGCAAATTTTAATTGCGCCAGGGATTGCCTATTCTATAGTAAATTATTCAAAAAATAATTTTCTACTGTCGCAAATTTTAATTACGCCAGGAATTGCCTTTTCTATAGTAAATTATTCAAAAAATAATTTTCTACTGTCGCAAATTTTAATTACGCCAGGGATTGCCTTTTCTATAGTAAATTTTTCAAAAAATAATTTTTTACTGTCGCAAATTTTAATTACGCCAGGGATTGCCTTTTCTATAGTAAATTATTCAAAAAATAATTTTATACTGTCGCAAATTTTAATTACGCCAGGGATTGCCTTTTCTATAGTAAATTATTCAAAAAATAATTTTCAACTGTCGCAAATTTTAATTGCGCCAGGGATTGCCTTTTCTATAGTAAATTATTCAAAAAATAATTTTATAATGTCGCAAATTTTAATTGCGCCAGGGATTGCCTTTTCTATAGTAAATTATTCAAAAAATAATTTTATACTGTCGCAAATTTTAATTTCGCCAGGGATTGCCTTTTCTATAGTAAATTATTCAAAAAATAATTTTATACTGTCGCAAATTTTAAGTGCGCCAGGGATTGCCTTTTCTATAGTAAATTATTCAAAAACTAATTTTCAACTGTCGCAAATTTTAATTACGCCAGGGATTGCCTTTTCTATAGTAAATTTTGCAAAAAAATAATTTTTTACTGTCGCAAATTTTAAATATCCCAGGGATTGCCTTTTCTATAGTAAATTATTCAAAAAATAATTTTATACTGTCGCAAATTTTAATTACGCCAGGGATTGCCTTTTCTATAGTAAATTATTCAAAAAATAATTTTCTACTGTCGCAAATTTCAATTACGCCAGGGATTGTCTTTTCTATAGTAAATTATTCAAAAAATAATTTTCAACTGTCGCAAATTTTAAGTGCGCCAGGGATTGCCTTTTCTATAGTAAATTATTCAAAAAATAATTTTCTACTGTCGCAAATTTTAATTGCGCCAGGGATTGCCTTTTCTATAGTAAATTATTCAAAAAATAATTTCTAACTGTCGCAAATTTTAAATACGCCAGGGATTGCCTTTTCTATAGTAAATTATTCAAAAAATAATTTTCAACTGTCGCAAATTTTAATTACGCCATGGATTGCCTTTTCTATAGTAAATTATTCAAAAAATAATTTTTTACTGTCGCAAATTTCAAATCCGCCAGGGATTACCTTTTCTACAGTAAATTTTGCAAAAAATAATTTTTTACTGTCGCAAATTTTAATTGCGCCAGGGATTGCCTTTTTTACAGTAAATTATTCAAAAAATAATTTTTTACTGTCGCAAATTTTAATTGCGCCAGGAATTGCCTTTTCTATAGTAAATTATTCAAAAAATAATTTTATACTGTCGCAAATTTAATTACGCCAGGGATTGCCTTTTCTATAGTAAATTATTCAAAAAATAATTTTCAACTGTCGCAAATTTTTATTACGCCAGGGATTGCCTTTTCTATAGTAAATTATTCAAAAAATAATTTTTTACTGTCGCAAATTTCAAATCCGCCAGGGATTGCCTTTTCTGCAGTAAATTATTCAAAAAATAATTTTATACTGTCGCAAATTTTAATAACGCCAGGGATTGCCTTTTCTATAGTAAATTATTCAAAAAATAATTTTCTACTGTCGCAAATTTTAATTACGCCAGGGATTGCCTTTTCTATAGTAAATTTTGCAAAAAAATAATTTTTTACTGTCGCAAATTTTAAATATCCCAGGGATTGCCTTTTCTATAGTAAATTATTCAAAAAATAATTTTATACTGTCGCAAATTTTAATTACGCCAGGGATTGGCTTTTCTATAGTAAATTATTCAAAAAATAATTTTCTACTGTCGCAAATTTCAATTACGCCAGGGATTGTCTTTTCTATAGTAAATTATTCAAAAAATAATTTTCAACTGTCGCAAATTTTAAGTGCGCCAGGGATTGCCTTTTCTATAGTAAATTATTCAAAAAATAATTTTCTACTGTCGCAAATTTTAATTACGCCAGGGATTGCCTTTTCTATAGTAAATTATTCAAAAAATAATTTTTTACTGTCGCAATTTTAATTGCGCCAGGGATTGCCTTTTCTATAGTAAATTATTCAAAAAATAATTTTATACTGTCGCAAATTTTAATTGCGCCAGGGATTGCCTTTTCTATAGTAAATTATTCAAAAAATAATTTTCTACTGTCGCAAATTTTAATTACGCCAGGAATTGCCTTTTCTATAGTAAATTATTCAAAAAATAATTTTCTACTGTCGCAAATTTTAATTACGCCAGGGATTGCCTTTTCTATAGTAAATTTTTCAAAAAATAATTTTTTACTGTCGCAAATTTGAATTACGCCAGGGATTGCCTTTTCTATAGTAAATTATTCAAAAAATAATTTTATACTGTCGCAAATTTTAATTACGCCAGGGATTGCCTTTTCTATAGTAAATTATTCAAAAAATAATTTTCAACTGTCGCAAATTTTAATTGCGCCAGGGATTGCCTTTTCTATAGTAAATTATTCAAAAAATAATTTTATACTGTCGCAAATTTTAATTACGCCAGGGATTGCCTTTTCTATAGTAAATTATTCAAAAAATAATTTTCAACTGTCGCAAATTTTAATTTCGCCAGGAATTGCCTTTTCTATAGTAAATTATTCAAAAAATAATTTTCTACTGTCGCAAATTTTAATTACGCCAGGGATTGCCTTTTCTATAGTAAATTTTTCAAAAAATAATTTTTTTACTATCGCAAATTTGAATTACGCCAGGGTTTGCCTTTTCTATAGTAAATTATTCAAAAAATAATTTTATACTGTCGCAAATTTTAATTACGCCAGGGATTGCCTTTTCTATAGTAAATTATTCAAAAAATAATTTTCAACTGTCGCAAATTTTAATTGCGCCAGGGATTGCCTTTTCTATAGTAAATTATTCAAAAAATAATTTTATACTGTCGCAAATTTTAATTACGCCAGGGATTGCCTTTTCTATAGTAAATTATTCAAAAAATAATTTTCAACTGTCGCAAATTTTAATTACGCCAGGGATTGCCTTTTCTATAGTAAATTATTCAAAAAATAATTTTTTACTGTCGCAAATTGTAATTGCGCCAGGGATTGCCTTTTCTATAGTAAATTATTCAAAAAATAATTTTTTACTGTCGCAAATTTCAAATCCGCCAGGGATTGCGTTTTCTACAGTAAATTTTGCAAAAAATAATTTTTTACTGTCGCAAATTTTAATTGCGCCAGGGATTGCCTTTTCTGCAGTAAATTATTCAAAAAATAATTTTTTACTGTCGAAAATTTTAACTGCGCCATGGATTGCCTTTTCTATAGTAAATTATTCAAAAAATAATTTCTTACTGTCGCAAAATGTAATAGCGCCAGGGATTGCCTTTTGTATAGTAAATTATTCAAAAAATAATTTCTTACTGTCGCAAATTTTAAATACGCCAGGGATTGCCTTTTCTATAATAAATTATTCAAAAAATAATTTTCAACTGTCGCAAATTTTAATTTCGCCAGGGATTGCCTTTTCTATAGTAAATTATTCAAAAAATATTTTTTTACTGTCGCAAATTGTAATTGCGCCAGGGATTGCCTTTTCTATAGTAAATTATTCAAAAAATAATTTCTTACTGTCGCAAATTTTAAATACGCCAGGGATTGCCTTTTCTATAGTAAATTATTCAAAAAATAATTTTCTACTGTCGCAAATTTTAATTGCGCCAGGGATTGCCTTTTCTATAGTAAATTATTCAAAAAATAATTTTATAATGTCGCAAATTTTAATTACGCCAGGGATTGCCTTTTCTATAGTAAATTATTCAAAAAATAATTTTCTACTGTCGCAAATTTTAATTACGCCATGGATTGCCTTTTCTATAGTAAATTATTCAAAAAATAATTTTCAACTGTCGCAAATTTTAAGTGCGCCAGGGATTGCCTTTTCTATAGTAAATTATTCAAAAAATAATTTTCTACTGTCGCAAATTTTAATTACGCCAGGAATTGCCTTTTCTATAGTAAATTATTCAAAAAATAATTTTTTACTGTCGCAATTTTAATTGCGCCAGGGATTGCCTTTTCTGTAGTAAATTATTCAAAAAATAATTTTATACTGTCGCAAATTTTAATTGCGCCAGGGATTGCCTTTTCTATAGTAAATTATTCAAAAAATAATTTTCTACTGTCGCAAATTTTAATTACGCCAGGAATTGCCTTTTCTATAGTAAATTATTCAAAAATAATTTTCTACTGTCGCAAATTTTAATTACGCCAGGGATTGCCTTTTCTATAGTAAATTTTTCAAAAAATAATTTTTTACTGTCGCAAATTTTAATTACGCCAGGGATTGCCTTTTCTATAGTAAATTATTCAAAAAATAATTTTATACTGTCGCAAATTTTAATTACGCCAGGGATTGCCTTTTCTATAGTAAATTATTCAAAAAATAATTTTCAACTGTCGCAAATTTTAATTGCGCCAGGGATTGCCTTTTCTATAGTAAATTATTCAAAAAATAATTTTATAATGTCGCAAATTTTAATTGCGCCAGGGATTGCCTTTTCTATAGTAAATTATTCAAAAAATAATTTTATACTGTCGCAAATTTTAATTTCGCCAGGGATTGCCTTTTCTATAGTAAATTATTCAAAAAATAATTTTATACTGTCGCAAATTTTAAGTGCGCCAGGGATTGCCTTTTCTATAGTAAATTATTCAAAAAATAATTTTCTACTGTCGCAAATTTTAATTGCGCCAGGGATTGCCTTTTCTATAGAAAATTATTCAAAAAATTAATTTTTTACTGTCGCAAATTTTAATTGCGCCAGGGATTGCCTTTTCTATAGTAAATTATTCAAAAAATAATTTTATACTGTCGCAAATTTTAATTACGCCAGGGATTGCTTTTTCTATAGTAAATTATTCAAAAACTAATTTTCAACTGTCGCAAATTTTAATTACGCCAGGGATTGCCTTTTTTATAGTAAATTATTCAAAAAATAATTTTTTACTGTCGCAAATTGTAATTGCGCCAGGGATTGCCTTTTCTATAGTAAATTATTCAAAAAATAATTTCTTACTGTCGCAAATTTTAAATACGCCAGGGATTGCCTTTTATATAGTAAATTATTCAAAAAATAATTTTCAACTGTCGCAAATTTTAATTACGCCAGGGATTGCCTTTTCTATAGTAAATTATTCAAAAAATAATTTTTTACTGTCGCAAATTTCAAATCCGCCAGGGATTACCTTTTCTACAGTAAATTTTGCAAAAAATAATTTTTTACTGTCGCAAATTTTAATTGCGCCAGGGATTGCCTTTTCTACAGTAAATTATTCAAAAAATAATTTTTTACTGTCGCAAATTTTAATTGCGCCAGGAATTGCCTTTTCTATAGTAAATTATTCAAAAAATAATTTTATACTGTCGCAAATTTAATTACGCCAGGGATTGCCTTTTCTATAGTAAATTATTCAAAAAATAATTTTCAACTGTCGCAAATTTTAATTACGCCAGGGATTGCCTTTTCTATAGTAAATTATTCAAAAAATAATTTTTTACTGTCGCAAATTTCAAATCCGCCAGGGATTGCCTTTTCTATAGTAAAATTATTCAAAAAATAATTTTATACTGTCGCAAATTTTAATTACGCCAGGGATTGCCTTTTCTATAGTAAATTATTCAAAAAATAATTTTCCACTGTCGCAAATTTTAATTACGCCAGGGATTGCCTTTTCTATAGTAAATTTTGCAAAAAAATAATTTTTTACTGTCGCAAATTTTAAATATCCCAGGGATTGCCTTTTCTATAGTAAATTATTCAAAAAATAATTTTTTACTGTCGCCAATTTTAAATATCCCAGGGATTGCCTTTTCTATAGTAAATTATTCAAAAAATAATATTCTACTGTCGCAAATTTTAATTACGCCAGGGATTGCCTTTTCTATAGTAAATTATTCAAAAAATAATTTTATACTGTACCGCAAATTTTAATTGCGCCAGGGATTGCCTTTTCTATAGTAAATTATTCAAAAAATAATTTTCTACTGTCGCAAATTTTAATTGCGCCAGGGATTGCCTTTTCTATAGTAAATTATTCAAAAAATAATTTTCTACTGTCGCAAATTTCAAATCCGCCAGGGATTGCCTTTTCAATAGTAAATTATTCAAAAAATAATTTTCTACTGTCGCAAATTTTAATTACGCCAGGGATTGCCTTTTCTATAGTAAATTATTCAAAAAATAATTTTCTACTGTCGCAAATTTTAAATATACCAGGGATTGCCTTTTCTATAGTAAATTATTCAAAAAATAATTTTTTACTATCGCAAATTTCAAATCCGCCAGGGATTGCCTTTTCTATAGTAAATTTTGCAAAAAAATAATTTTCTACTGTCGCAAATTTTAAATATCCCAGGGATTGCCTTTTCTATAGTAAATTATTCAAAAAATAATTTTATACTGTCGAAAATTTTAATTACGACAGGGATTGCCTTTTCTATAGTAAATTATTCAAAAAATAATTTTTTATTGTCGCAAATTTTAAATCCGCCAGGGATTGCCTTTTCTATAGTAAATTATTCAAAAAATAATTTTCAACTTTCGCAAATTTTAATTACGCCAGGGATTACCTTTTCTATAGTAAATTTTGCAAAAAAATAATTTTTTACTGTCGCAAATTTTAAATATCCCAGGGATTGCCTTTTCTATAGTAAATTATTCAAAAAATAATTTTTTACTGTCGCAAATTTTAATTACGCCAGGGATTGCCTTTTCTATAGTAAATTATTCAAAAAATAATTTTTTACTGTCGCAAATTTTAAATATCCCAGGGATTGCCTTTTCTATAGTAAATTATTCAAAAAATATTTTTTTACTGTCGCAAATTGTAATTGCGCCAGGGATTGCCTTTTCTATAGTAAATTATTCAAAAAATAATTTCTTACTGTCGCAAATTTTAATTACGCCAGGGATTGCCTTTTCTATAGTAAATTATTCAAAAAATAATTTTCTATTGTCGCAAATTTTAATTGCGCCAGGGATTGCCTTTTCTATAGTAAATTATTCAAAAAATAATTTTATACTGTCGCAAATTTTAATTACGCCAGGGATTGCCTTTTCTATAGTAAATTATTCAAAAAATAATTTTCTACTGTCGCAAATTTTAACTACGCCAGGGATTGTCTTTTCTATAGTAAATTATTCAAAAAATAATTTTCAACTGTCGCAAATTTTAAGTGCGCCAGGGATTGCCTTTTCTATAGTAAATTATTCAAAAAATAATTTTCTACTGTCGCAAATTTTAATTACGCCAGGGATTGCCTTTTCTATAGTAAATTATTCAAATAATAATTTTTTACTGTCGCAATTTTAATTGCGCCAGGGATTGCCTTTTCTATAGTAAATTATTCAAAAAATAATTTTATACTGTCGCAAATTTTAATTGCGCCAGGGATTGCCTTTTCTATAGTAAATTATTCAAAAAATAATTTTCTACTGTCGCAAATTTTAATTACGCCAGGAATTGCCTTTTCTATAGTAAATTATTCAAAAAATAATTTTCTACTGTCGCAAATTTTAATTACGCCAGGGATTGCCTTTTCTATAGTAAATTTTTCAAAAAATAATTTTTTACTGTCGCAAATTTGAATTACGCCAGCGATTGCCTTTTCTATCGTAAATTATTCAAAAAATAATTTTATACTGTCGCAAATTTTAATTACGCCAGGGATTGCCTTTTCTATAGTAAATTATTCAAAAAATAATTTTCAACTGTCGCAAATTTTAATTGCGCCAGGGATTGACTTTTCTATAGTAAATTATTCAAAAAATAATTTTATACTGTCGCAAATTTTAATTACGCCAGGGATTGCCTTTTCTATAGTAAATTATTCAAAAAATAATTTTCAACTGTCGCAAATTTTAATTACGCCAGGGGTTGCCTTTTCTATAGTAAATTATTCAAAAAATAATTTTTTACTGTCGCAAATTGTAATTGCGCCAGGGATTTCCTTTTCTATAGTAAATTATTCAAAAAATAATTTTTTACTGTCGCAAATTTCAAATCCGCCAGGGATTGCGTTTTCTACAGTAAATTTTGCAAAAAATAATTTTTTACTGTCGCAAATTTTAATTGCGCCAGGGATTGCCTTTTCTGCAGTAAATTATTCAAAAAATAATTTTTTACTGTCGCAAATTTTAACTGCGCCAGGGATTGCCTTTTCTATAGTAAATTATTCAAAAAATATTTTTTTACTGTCGCAAATTTTAATTACGCCAGGGATTGCCTTTTCTATAGTAAATTATTCAAAAAATAATTTTATACTCTCGCAAATTTTAAGTGCGCCAGGGATTGCCTTTTCTATAGTAAATTATTCAAAAAATAATTGTCTACTGTCGCAAATTTTAATTGCGCCAGGGATTGCCTTTTCTATAGTAAATTATTCAAAAAATTAATTTTTTACTGTCGCAAATTTTAATTGCGCCAGGGATTGCCTTTTCTATAGTAAATTATTCAAAAAATAATTTTATACTGTCGCAAATTTTAATTGCGCCAGGGATTGCCTTTTCTATAGTAAATTATTCAAAAAATAATTTTATACTGTCGCAAATTTTAATTTCGCCAGGGATTGCCTTTTCTATAGTAAATTATTCAAAAAATAACTTTATACTGTCGCAAATTTTAAGTGCGCCAGGGATTGCCTTTGCTATAGTAAATTATTCAAAAAATAATTTTCTACTGTCGCAAATTTTAATTGCGCCAGGGATTGCCTTTTCTATAGTAAATTATTCAAAAAATTAATTTTTTACTGTCGCAAATTTTAATTGCGCCAGGGATTGCCTTTTCTATAGTAAATTATTCAAAAAATAATTTTATACTGTCGCAAATTTTAATTGCGCCAGGGATTGCCTTTTCTATAGTAAATTATTCAAAAAATAATTTTCAACTGTCGGAAATTTTAATTACGCCAGGGATTGCCTTTTCTATAGTAAATTATTCAAAAAATAATTTTATACTGTCGCAAATTTTAAGTGCGCCAGGGATTGCCTTTTCTATAGTAAATTATTCAAAAAATAATTTTGTACTGTCGCAAATTTTAATTACGCCAGGGATTGCCTTTTCTATAGTAAATTATTCAAAAAATAATTTTCAACTGTCGCAAATTTTAATTGCCCCAGGGATTGCCTTTTCTATAGTAAATTATTCAAAAAATAATTTTATACTGTCGCAAATTTTAATTACGCCAGGGATTGCTTTTTCTATAGTAAATTATTCAAAAACTAATTTTCAACTGTCGCAAATTTTAATTACGCCAGGGATTGCCTTTTTTATAGTAAATTATTCAAAAAATAATTTTTTACTGTCGCAAATTGTAATTGCGCCAGGGATTGCCTTTTCTATAGTAAATTATTCAAAAAATAATTTCTTACTGTCGCAAATTTTAAATACGCCAGGGATTGCCTTTTCTATAGTAAATTATTCAAAAAATAATTTTCAACTGTCGAAAATTTTAATTACGCCAGGGATTGCCTTTCTATAGTAAATTATTCAAAAAATAATTTTTTACTGTCGTAAATTTCAAATCCGCCAGGGATTACCTTTTCTACAGTAAATTTTGCAAAAAATAATTTTTTACTGTCGCAAATTTTAATTGCGCCAGGGATTGCCTTTTCTACAGTAAATTATTCAAAAAATAATTTTCTACTGTCGCAAATTTTAATTACGCCAGGGATTGCCTTTTCTATAGTAAATTTTGCAAAAAAATAATTTTTTACTGTCGCAAATTTTAAATATCCCAGGGATTGCCTTTTCTATAGTAAATTATTCAAAAAATAATTTTTTACTGTCGCCAATTTTAAATATCCCAGGGATTGCCTTTTCTATAGTAAATTATTCAAAAAATAATATTCTACTGTCGCAAATTTTAATTACGCCAGGGATTGCCTTTTCTATAGTAAATTATTAAAAAAATAATTTTATACTGTCGCAAATTTTAATTGCGCCAGGGATTGCCTTTTCTATAGTAAATTATTCAAAAAATAATTTTCTACTGTCGCAAATTTTAATTGCGCCAGGGATTGCCTTTTCTATAGTAAATTATTCAAAAAATAATTTTCTACTGTCGCAAATTTCAAATCCGCCAGGGATTGCCTTTTCTATAGTAAATTATTCAAAAAATAATTTTCTACTGTCGCAAATTTTAATTACGCCAGGGATTGCCTTTTCTATAGTAAATTATTCAAAAAATAATTTTCTACTGTCGCAAATTTTAAATATCCCAGGGATTGCCTTTTCTATAGTAAATTATTCAAAAAATAATTTTTTACTATCGCAAATTTCAAATCCGCCAGGGAATGCCTTTTCTATAGTAAATTTTGCAAAAAAATAATTTTCTACTGTCGCAAATTTTAAATATCCCAGGGATTGCCTTTTCTATAGTAAATTATTCAAAAAATAATTTTATACTGTCGAAAATTTTAATTACGACAGGGATTGCCTTTTCTATAGTAAATTATTCAAAAAATAATTTTTTATTGTCGCAAATTTTAAATCCGCCAGGGATTGCCTTTTCTATAGTAAATTATTCAAAAAATAATTTTCAACTTTCGCAAATTTTAATTACACCAGGGATTACCTTTTCTATAGAAAATTTTGCAAAAAAATAATTTTTTACTGTCGCAAATTTTAAATATCCCAGGGATTGCCTTTTCTATAGTAAATTATTCAAAAAATAATTTTTTACTGTCGCAAATTTTAATTACGCCAGGGATTGCCTTTTCTATAGTAAATTATTCAAAAAATAATTTTTTACTGTCGCAAATTTTAAATATCCCAGGGATTGCCTTTTCTATAGTAAATTATTCAAAAAATATTTTTTTACTGTCGCAAATTGTAATTGCGCCAGGGATTGCCTTTTCTATAGTAAATTATTCAAAAAATAATTTCTTACTGTCGCAAATTTTAATTACGCCAGGGATTGCCTTTTCTATAGTAAATTATTCAAAAAATAATTTTCTATTGTCGCAAATTTTAATTGCGCCAGGGATTGCCTTTTCTATAGTAAATTATTCAAAAAATAATTTTATACTGTCGCAAATTTTAATTACGCCAGGGATTGCCTTTTCTATAGTAAATTATTCAAAAAATAATTTTCTACTGTCGCAAATTTTAACTACGCCAGGGATTGTCTTTTCTATAGTAAATTATTCAAAAAATAATTTTCAACTGTCGCAAATTTTAAGTGCGCCAGGGATTGCCTTTTCTATAGTAAATTATTCAAAAAATAATTTTCTACTGTCGCAAATTTTAATTACGCCAGGGATTGCCTTTTCTATAGTAAATTATTCAAAAAATAATTTTTTACTGTCGCAATTTTAATTGCGCCAGGGATTGCCTTTTCTATAGTAAATTATTCAAAAAATAATTTTATACTGTCGCAAATTTTAATTGCGCCAGGGATTGCCTTTTCTATAGTAAATTATTCAAAAAATAATTTTCTACTGTCGCAAATTTTAATTACGCCAGGAATTGCCTTTTCTATAGTAAATTATTCAAAAAATAATTTTCTACTGTCGCAAATTTTAATTACGCCAGGGATTGCCTTTTCTATAGTAAATTTTTCAAAAAATAATTTTTTACTGTCGCAAATTTGAATTACGCCAGCGATTGCCTTTTCTATAGTAAATTATTCAAAAAATAATTTTATACTGTCGCAAATTTTAATTACGCCAGGGATTGCCTTTTCTATAGTAAATTATTCAAAAAATAATTTTCAACTGTCGCAAATTTTAATTGCGCCAGGGATTGACTTTTCTATAGTAAATTATTCAAAAAATAATTTTATACTGTCGCAAATTTTAATTACGCCAGGGATTGCCTTTTCTATAGTAAATTATTCAAAAAATAATTTTCAACTGTCGCAAATTTTAATTACGCCAGGGGTTGCCTTTTCTATAGTAAATTATTCAAAAAATAATTTTTTACTGTCGCAAATTGTAATTGCGCCAGGGATTGCCTTTTCTATAGTAAATTATTCAAAAAATAATTTTTTACTGTCGCAAATTTCAAATCCGCCAGGAATTGCGTTTTCTACAGTAAATTTTGCAAAAAATAATTTTTTACTGTCGCAAATTTTAATTGCGCCAGGGATTGCCTTTTCTGCAGTAAATTATTCAAAAAATAATTTTTTACTGTCGCAAATTTTAACTGCGCCAGGGATTGCCTTTTCTATAGTAAATTATTCAAAAAATATTTTTTTACTGTCGCAAATTTTAATTACGCCAGGGATTGCCTTTTCTATAGTAAATTATTCAAAAAATAATTTTATACTCTCGCAAATTTTAAGTGCGCCAGGGATTGCCTTTTCTATAGTAAATTATTCAAAAAATAATTGTCTACTGTCGCAAATTTTAATTGCGCCAGGGATTGCCTTTTCTATAGTAAATTATTCAAAAAATTAATTTTTTACTGTCGCAAATTTTAATTGCGCCAGGGATTGCCTTTTCTATAGTAAATTATTCAAAAAATAATTTTATACTGTCGCAAATTTTAATTGCGCCAGGGATTGCCTTTTCTATAGTAAATTATTCAAAAAATAATTTTATACTGTCGCAAATTTTAATTTCGCCAGGGATTGCCTTTTCTATAGTAAATTATTCAAAAAATAATTTTATACTGTCGCAAATTTTAAGTGCGCCAGGGATTGCCTTTGCTATAGTAAATTATTCAAAAAATAATTTTCTACTGTCGCAAATTTTAATTGCGCCAGGGATTGCCTTTTCTATAGTAAATTATTCAAAAAATTAATTTTTTACTGTCGCAAATTTTAATTGCGCCAGGGATTGCCTTTTCTATAGTAAATTATTCAAAAAATAATTTTATACTGTCGCAAATTTTAATTGCGCCAGGGATTGCCTTTTCTATAGTAAATTATTCAAAAAATAATTTTCAACTGTCGGAAATTTTAATTACGCCAGGGATTGCCTTTTCTATAGTAAATTATTCAAAAAATAATTTTATACTGTCGCAAATTTTAAGTGCGCCAGGGATTGCCTTTTCTATAGTAAATTATTCAAAATTTAATTTTGTACTGTCGCAAATTTTAATTACGCCAGGGATTGCCTTTTCTATAGTAAATTATTCAAAAAATAATTTTCAACTGTCGCAAATTTTAATTGCCCCAGGGATTGCCTTTTCTATAGTAAATTATTCAAAAAATAATTTTATACTGTCGCAAATTTTAATTACGCCAGGGATTGCTTTTTCTATAGTAAATTATTCAAAAACTAATTTTCAACTGTCGCAAATTTTAATTACGCCAGGGATTGCCTTTTTTATAGTAAATTATTCAAAAAATAATTTTTTACTGTCGCAAATTGTAATTGCGCCAGGGATTGCCTTTTCTATAGTAAATTATTCAAAAAATAATTTCTTACTGTCGCAAATTTTAAATACGCCAGGGATTGCCTTTTCTATAGTAAATTATTCAAAAAATAATTTTCAACTGTCGAAAATTTTAATTACGCCAGGGATTGCCTTTCTATAGTAAATTATTCAAAAAATAATTTTTTACTGTCGTAAATTTCAAATCCGCCAGGGATTACCTTTTCTACAGTAAATTTTGCAAAAAATAATTTTTTACTGTCGCAAATTTTAATTGCGCCAGGGATTTCCTTTTCTACAGTAAATTATTCAAAAAATAATATTTTACTGTCGCAAATTTTAATTGCGCCAGGAATTGCCTTTTCTATAGTAAATTATTCAAAAAATAAATTTATACTGTCGCAAATTTAATTACGCCAGTGATTGCCTTTTCTATAGTAAATTATTCAAAAAATAATTTTCAACTGTCGCAAATTTTAATTACGCCAGGGATTGCCTTTTCTATAGTAAATTATTCAAAAAATAATTTTTTACTGTCGCAAATTTCAAATCCGCCAGGGATTGCCTTTTCTATAGTAAATTATTCAAAAAATAATTTTATACTGTCGCAAATTTTAATTACGCCAGGGATTGCCTTTTCTATAGTAAATTATTCAAAAAATAATTTTCTACTGTCGCAAATTTTAATTACGCCAGGGATTGCCTTTTCTATAGTAAATTTTGCAAAAAAATAATTTTTTACTGTCGCAAATTTTAAATATCCCAGGGATTGCCTTTTCTATAGTAAATTATTCAAAAAATAATTTTTTACTGTCGCCAATTTTAAATATCCCAGGGATTGCCTTTTCTATAGTAAATTATTCAAAAAATAATATTCTACTGTCGCAAATTTTAATTACGCCAGGGATTGCCTTTTCTATAGTAAATTATTAAAAAAATAATTTTATACTGTCGCAAATTTTAATTGCGCCAGGGATTGCCTTTTCTATAGTAAATTATTCAAAAAATAATTTTCTACTGTCGCAAATTTTAATTGCGCCAGGGATTGCCTTTTCTATAGTAAATTATTCAAAAAATAATTTTCTACTGTCGCAAATTTCAAATCCGCCAGGGATTGCCTTTTCTATAGTAAATTATTCAAAAAATAATTTTCTACTGTCGCAAATTTTAATTACGCCAGGGATTGCCTTTTCTATAGTAAATTATTCAAAAAATAATTTTCTACTGTCGCAAATTTTAAATATCCCAGGGATTGCCTTTTCTATAGTAAATTATTCAAAAAATAATTTTTTACTATCGCAAATTTCAAATCCGCCAGAGAATGCCTTTTCTATAGTAAATTTTGCAAAAAAATAATTTTCTACTGTCGCAAATTTTAAATATCCCAGGGATTGCCTTTTCTATAGTAAATTATTCAAAAAATAATTTTATACTGTCGAAAATTTTAATTACGACAGGGATTGCCTTTTCTATAGTAAATTATTCAAAAAATAATTTTTTACTGTCGCAAATTTTAAATCCGCCAGGGATTGCCTTTTCTATAGTAAATTATTCAAAAAATAATTTTCAACTGTCGCAAATTTTAATTACGCCAGGGATTGCCTTTTCTATAGTAAATTTTGCAAAAAAATAATTTTTTACTGTCGCAAATTTTAAATATCCCAGGGATTGCCTTTGCTATAGTAAATTATTCAAAAAATAATTTTTTACTGTCGCAAATTTTAATTACGCCAGGGATTGCCTTTTCTATAGTAAATTATTCAAAAAATAATTTTTTACTGTCGCAAATTTTAAATATCCCAGGGATTGCCTTTTCTATAGTAAATTATACAAAAAATAATTTTATACTGTCGCAAATTTTAATTACGCCAGGGATTGCCTTTTCTATAGTAAATTATTCAAAAAATAATTTTATACTGTCGCAAATTTTAATTACGCCAGGGATTGCCTTTCTATAGTAAATTATTCAAAAAATAATTTTTTACTGTCGCAAATTTCAAATCCGCCAGGGATTGCCTTTTCTATAGTAAATTATTCAAAAAATAATTTTTTACTGTCGCAAATTTTAATTGCACCAGGGATTGCCTTTTCTACAGTAAATTATTCAAAAAATAATTTTTTACTGTCGCAAATTTTAATTACGCCAGGGATTACCTTTTCTATAGTAAATTATTCAAAAAATAATTTTATACTGTCGCAAATTTTAATTATGCCAGGGATTGCCTTTTCTATAGTAAATTATTCAAAAAATAATTTTCTACTGTCGCAAATTTTAATTACGCCAGGGATTGCCTTTTCTATAGTAAATTATTCAAAAAATAATTTTATACTGTCGCAAATTTTAATTACGCCAGGGATTGCCTTTTCTATAGTAAATTATTCAAAAAATAATTTTATACTGTCGCAAATTTTAATTGCGCCAGGGATTGCCTTTTCTATAGTAAATTATTCAAAAAATAATTTTATACTGTCGCAAATTTTAATTACGCCAGGGATTGCCTTTTCTATAGTAAATTATTCAAAAAATAATTTTATACTGTCGCAAATTTCAAATCCGCCAGGGATTGCCTTTTCTACAGTAAATTATTCAAAAAATAATTTTCTACTGTCGCAAATTTTAATTCCACCAGGGATTGCCTTTTCTATAGTAAATTATTCAAAAAATAATTTTCTACTGTCGCAAATTTTACTTACGCCAGGGATTGCCTTTTCTATAGTAAATTATGCAAAAAAATAATTTTCTACTGTCGCAAATTTTAAATATCCCAGGGATTGCCTTTTCTATAGTAAATTATTCAAAAAATTAATTTTTTACTGTCGCAAATTTTAATTACGCCAGGGATTGCCTTTTCTATAGTAAATTATTCAAAAAATAATTTTCAACTGTCGCAAATTTTAATTACGCCAGGGATTGCCTTTTCTATAGTAAATTATTCAAAAAAATAATTTTATACTGTCGCAAATTTTAATTACGCCAGGGATTGCCTTTTCTACAGTAAATTATTCAAAAAATAATTTTCAACTGTCGCAAATTTTAATTACGCCAGGGATTGCCTTTTCTTTAGTAAATTATTCAAAAAATAATTTTCTACTATCGCAAATTTTAATTACGCCAGGGATTGCCTTTTCTATAGTAAATTTTGCAAAAAAATAATTTTCTACTGTCGCAAATTTTAAATATCCCAGGGATTGCCTTTTCTATAGTAAATTATTCAAAAAATTAATTTTTTACTGTCGCAAATTTTAATTACGCTAGGGATTGCCTTTTCTATAGTAAATTATTCAAAAAATAATTTTTTACTGTCGCAAATTTCAAATCCGCCAGGGATTGCCTTTTCTATAGTAAATTATTCAAAAAATAATATTTTACTGTCGCAAATTTTAATTGCGCCAGGGACTGCCTTTTCTACAGTAAATTATTAAAAAAATAATTTTCAACTGTCGCAAATTTTAATTACGCTAGGGATTGCCTTTTCTATAGTAAATTATTCAAAATATTAATTTTTTACTGTCGCAAATTTTAATTACGCCAGGGATTGCCTTTTCTATAGTAAATTATTCAAAAAATAATTTTCAACTGTCGCAAATTTTAATTACGCCAGGGATTGCCTTTTCTATAGTAAATTATTCAAAAAATAATTTTATACTGTCGCAAATTTTAATTACGCCAGGGATTGCCTTTTCTATAGTAAATTATTCAAAAAATAATTTTATACTGTCGCAAATTTTAATTACGCCAGGGATTGCCTTTTCTATAGTAAATTATTCAAAAAATAATTTTTTACTGTCGCAAATTTCAAATCCGCCAGGGATTGCCTTTTCTATAGTAAATTATTCAAAAAATAATTTTCTACTGTCGCAAATTTTAATTGCGCCAGGGATTGCCTTTTCTATAGTAAATTATTCAAAAAATAGTTTTCTACTTTCGCAAATTTTAATTACGCCAGGGATTGCCTTTTCTATAGTGAATTTTGCAAAAAAATAATTTTCTACTGTAGCAAATTTTAAATATCCCAGGGATTGCCTTTTCTATAGTAAATTATTCAAAAAATAATTTTATACTGTCGCAAATTTTAATTACGCCCGGGATTGCCTTTTCTATAGTAAATTATTCAAAAAATAATTTTATACTGTCGCAAATTTTAATTACGCCAGGGATTGCCTTTTCTATAGTAAATTATTCAAAAAATAATTTTTTACTCTCGCAAATTTCAAATCCGCCAGGGATTGCCTTTTCTATAGTAAATTATTCAAAAAATAATTTTTTACTGTCGCAAATTTTAATTGCGCCAGGGATTGCCTTTTCTACAGTAAATTATTCAAAAAATAATTTTCAACTGTCGCAAATTTTAATTACGCCAGGGATTGCCTTTTCTATAGTAAATTATTCAAAATATTAATTTTTTACTGTCGCAAATTTTAATTACGCCAGGGATTGCCTTTTCTATAGTAAATTATTCAAAAAATAATTTTCAACTGTCGCAAATTTTAATTACGCCAGGGATTGCCTTTTCTATAGTAAATTATTCAAAAAATAATTTTATACTGTCGCAAATTTTAATTACGCCAGGGATTGCCTTTTCTATAGTAAATTATTCAAAAAATAATTTTATACTGTCGCAAATTTTAATTACGCCAGGGATTGCCTTTTCTATAGTAAATTATTCAAAAAATAATTTTTTACTGTCGCAAATTTCAAATCCGCCAGGGATTGCCTTTTCTATAGTAAATGATTCAAAAAATAATTATCTACTGTCGCAAATTTTAATTGCACCAGGGATTGCCTTTTCTATAGTAAATTATTCAAAAAATAATTTTCTACTGTCGCAAATTTTAATTACGCCAGGGATTGCCTTTTCTATAGTAAATTTAGCAAAAAAATCATTTTCTACTGTCGCAAATTTTAAATATCCCAGGGATTGCCTTTTCTATAGTAAATTATTCAAAAAATAATTTTTTACTGTCGCAAATTTTAAATATCCCAGGGATTGCCTTTTCTATAGTAAATTATTCAAAAAATAATTTTATACTGTCGCAAATTTTAATTACGCCAGGGATTGCCTTTTCTATAGTAAATTATTCAAAAAATAATTTTCAACTGTCGCAAATTTCAAATCCGCCAGGGATTGCCTTTTCTATAGTAAATTATTCAAAAAAATAATTTTCTACTGTCGCAAATTTTAATTGCGCCAGGGATTGCCTTTTCTACAGTAAATTATTCAAAAAATAATTTTCAACTGTCGCAAATTTTAATTACGCCAGGGATTGCCTTTTCTTTAGTAAATTATTCAAAAAATAATTTTCTACTATCGCAAATTTTAATTACGCCAGGGATTGCCTTTTCTATAGTAAATTTTGCAAAAAAATAATTTTCTACTGTCGCAAATTTTAAATATCCCAGGGATTGCCTTTTCTATAGTAAATTATTCAAAAAATTAATTTTTTACTGTCGCAAATTTTAATTACGCTAGGGATTGCCTTTTCTATAGTAAATTATTCAAAAAATAATTTTTTACTGTCGCAAATTTCAAATCCGCCAGGGATTGCCTTTTCTATAGTAAATTATTCAAAAAATAATATTTTACTGTCGCAAATTTTAATTGCGCCAGGGACTGCCTTTTCTACAGTAAATTATTAAAAAAATAATTTTCAACTGTCGCAAATTTTAATTACGCTAGGGATTGCCTTTTCTATAGTAAATTATTCAAAATATTAATTTTTTACTGTCGCAAATTTTAATTACGCCAGGGATTGCCTTTTCTATAGTAAATTATTCAAAAAATAATTTTCAACTGTCGCAAATTTTAATTACGCCAGGGATTGCCTTTTCTATAGTAAATTATTCAAAAAATAATTTTATACTGTCGCAAATTTTAATTACGCCAGGGATTGCCTTTTCTATAGTAAATTATTCAAAAAATAATTTTATACTGTCGCAAATTTTAATTACGCCAGGGATTGCCTTTTCTATAGTAAATTATTCAAAAAATAATTTTTTACTGTCGCAAATTTCAAATCCGCCAGGGATTGCCTTTTCTATAGTAAATTATTCAAAAAATAATTTTCTACTGTCGCAAATTTTAATTGCGCCAGGGATTGCCTTTTCTATAGTAAATTATTCAAAAAATAGTTTTCTACTTTCGCAAATTTTAATTACGCCAGGGATTGCCTTTTCTATAGTGAATTTTGCAAAAAAATAATTTTCTACTGTAGCAAATTTTAAATATCCCAGGGATTGCCTTTTCTATAGTAAATTATTCAAAAAATAATTTTATACTGTCGCAAATTTTAATTACGCCCGGGATTGCCTTTTCTATAGTAAATTATTCAAAAAATAATTTTATACTGTCGCAAATTTTAATTACGCCAGGGATTGCCTTTTCTATAGTAAATTATTCAAAAAATAATTTTTTACTCTCGCAAATTTCAAATCCGCCAGGGATTGCCTTTTCTATAGTAAATTATTCAAAAAATAATTTTTTACTGTCGCAAATTTTAATTGCGCCAGGGATTGCCTTTTCTACAGTAAATTATTCAAAAAATAATTTTCAACTGTCGCAAATTTTAATTACGCCAGGGATTGCCTTTTCTATAGTAAATTATTCAAAATATTAATTTTTTACTGTCGCAAATTTTAATTACGCCAGGGATTGCCTTTTCTATAGTAAATTATTCAAAAAATAATTTTCAACTGTCGCAAATTTTAATTACGCCAGGGATTGCCTTTTCTATAGTAAATTATTCAAAAAATAATTTTATACTGTCGCAAATTTTAATTACGCCAGGGATTGCCTTTTCTATAGTAAATTATTCAAAAAATAATTTTATACTGTCGCAAATTTTAATTACGCCAGGGATTGCCTTTTCTATAGTAAATTATTCAAAAAATAATTTTTTACTGTCGCAAATTTCAAATCCGCCAGGGATTGCCTTTTCTATAGTAAATGATTCAAAAAATAATTATCTACTGTCGCAAATTTTAATTGCACCAGGGATTGCCTTTTCTATAGTAAATTATTCAAAAAATAATTTTCTACTGTCGCAAATTTTAATTACGCCAGGGATTGCCTTTTCTATAGTAAATTTAGCAAAAAAATCATTTTCTACTGTCGCAAATTTTAAATATCCCAGGGATTGCCTTTTCTATAGTAAATTATTCAAAAAATAATTTTTTACTGTCGCAAATTTTAAATATCCCAGGGATTGCCTTTTCTATAGTAAATTATTCAAAAAATAATTTTATACTGTCGCAAATTTTAATTACGCCAGGGATTGCCTTTTTTATAGTAAATTGTTCAAAAAATAATTTTATACTGTCGCAAATTTTAATTACGCCAGGGATTGCCTTTTCTATAGTAAATTATTCAAAAAATAATTTTCTACTGTCGCAAATTTTAATTACGCCAGGGATTGCCTTTTCTATAGTAAATTATTCAAAAATAATTTTTTACTATCGCAAATTTCAAATCCGCCAGGGATTGCCTTTTCTATAGTAAATTATTCAAAATATTAATTTTTTACTGTCGCAAATTTTAATTACGCCAGGGATTGCCTTTTCTATAGTAAATTATTCAAAAAATTAATTTTTTACTGTCGCAAATTTTAATTACGCCAGGGATTGCCTTTTCTATAGTAAATTATTCAAAAAATAATTTTCAACTGTCGCAAATTTTAATTACGCCAGGGATTGCCTTTTTCTATAGTAAATTATTCAAAAAATAATTTTATACTGTCGCAAATTTTAATTACGTCCGGGATTGCCTTTTCTATAGTAAATTATTCAAAAAATAATTTTATACTGTCGCAAATTTTAATTACGCCAGGGATTGCCTTTTTCTATAGTAAATTATTCAAAAAAATAATTTTTTACTGTCGCAAATTTCAAATCCGCCAGGATTGCCTTTTCTATAGTAAATTATTCAAAAAATAATTTTTTTACTGTCGCAAATTTTAATTGCGCCAGGGATTGCCTTTTCTACAGTAAATTATTCAAAAAATAATTTTCAACTGTCGCAAATTTTAATTACGCCAGGGATTGCCTTTTCTATAGTAAATTATTCAAAATATTAATTTTTTACTGTCGCAAATTTTAATTACGCCAGGGATTGCCTTTTCTATAGTAAATTATTCGAAAAATAATTTTCAACTGTCGCAAATTTTAATTACGCCCGGGATTGCCTTTTCTATAGTAAATTATTCAAAAAATAATTTTATACTTTCGCAAATTTTAATTACGCCAGGGATTGCCTTTTCTATAGTAAATTATTCAAAAAATAATTTTATACTGTCGCAAATTTTAATTACGCCAGGGATTGCCTTTTCTATAGTAAATTATTCAAAAATAATTTTTACTGTCGCAAATTTCAAATCCGCCAGGGATTGCCTTTTCTATAGTAAATTATTCAAAAAATAATTTTCTACTGTCGCAAATTTTAATTGCGCCAGGGATTGCCTTTTCTATAGTAAATTATTCAAAAAATAATTTTCTACTGTCGCAAATTTTAATTACGCCAGGGATTGTCTTTTCTATAGTAAATTTTGCAAAAAAATAATTTTCTACTGTCGCAAATTTTAAATATCCCAGGGATTGCCTTTTCTATAGTAAATTATTCAAAAAATAATTTTCTACTGTCGCAAATTTTAATTACGTCAGGGATTGCCTTTTCTATAGTAAATTATTCAAAAAATAATTTTTTACTATCGCAAATTTCAAATCCGCCAGGGATTGGCTTTTCTATAGTAAATTATTCAAAATATTAATTTTTTACTGTCGCAAATTTTAATTACGCCAGGGATTGCCTTTTCTATAGTAAATTATTCAAAAAATAATTTTTATACTGTCACAAATTTTAATTACGCCAGGGATTGCCTTTTCTATAGTAAATTATTCAAAAAATAATTTTCTACTGTCGCAAATTTTAATTACGCCAGGGATTGCCTTTTCTATAGTAAATTATTCAAAAAATAATTTTTATACTGTCGCAAATTTTAATTACGCCAGGGATTGCCTTTTCTGTAGTAAATTATTCAAAAAATAATTTTATACTGTCGCAAATTTTAATTGCGCCAGGGATTGATTGCCTTTTCTATAGTAAATTGTTCTAAAAATAATTTTTTATTGTCGCAAATTTCAAATCCGCCAGGGATTGCCTTTTCTATAGTAAATTATTCAAAAAATAATTTTTTACTGTCACAAATTTTAATTGCGCCAGGGATTGCCTTTTCTACAGTAAATTATTCAAAAAATAATTTTCTACTGTCGCAAATTTTAATTACGCCAGGGATTGCCTTTTCTATAGTAAATTATTCAAAAAATAATTTTTTACTGTCGCAAATTTCAAATCCGCCAGGGATTGCCTTTTCTATAGTAAATTATTCAAAAAATAATTTTATACTGTCGCAAATTTTAATTGCGCCAGGGATTGCCTTTTCTATAGTAAATTATTCAAAAAATAATTTTATACTGTCGCAAATTTTAATTACGCCAGGGATTGCCTTTTCTATAGTAAATTATTCAAAAAATAATTTTTTACTGTCGCAAATTTTAATTGCGCCAGGGATTGCCTTTTCTACAGTAAATTATTCAACAAATAATTTTCAACTGTCGCAAATTTTAATTACGCCAGGGATTGCCTTTTCTATAGTAAATTTTGCAAAAAAATAATTTTTTACTGTCGCAAATTTTAAATATCCCAGCGATTGCCTTTTCTATAGTAAATTATTCAAAAAATAATTTTTTACTGTCGCAAATTTTAAATATCCCAGGGATTGCCTTTTCTATAGTAAATAATTCAAAAAATAATTTTCTACTGTCGCAAATTTTAATTACGCCAGGGATTGCCTTTTCTATAGTAAATTATTCAAAAAATAATTTTTTACTATCGCAAATTTCAAATCCGCCAGGGATTGCCTTTTCTATAGTAAATTATTCAAAATATTAATTTTTTACTGTCGCAAATTTTAGTTACGCCAGGTATTGCCTTTTCTATAGTAAATTATTCAAAATATTAATTTTTTACTGTCGCAAATTTTAATTACGCCAGGGATTGCCTTTTCTATAGTAAATTATTCAAAAAATAATTTTCAACTGTCGCAAATTTTAATTACGCCAGGGATGGCCTTTTCTATAGTAAATTATTCAAAAAATAATTTTATACTGTCGCAAATTTTAATTACGCCCGGGATTGCCTTTCCTATAGTAAATTATTCAAAAAATAATTTTATACTGTCGCAAATTTTAATTACGCCAGGGATTGCCTTTTCTATAGTAAATTATTCAAAAAATAATTTTTTACTGTCGCAAATTTCAAATCCGCCAGGGATTGCCTTTTCTATAGTAAATTATTCAAAAAATATTTTTTTAATGTCGCAAATTTTAATTGCGCCAGGGATTGCCTTTTCTACAGTAAATTATTCAAAAAATAATTTTCAAATGTCGCAAATTTTAATTACGCCAGGGATTGCCTTTTCTATAGTAAATTATTCAAAATATTAATTTTTTACTGTCGCAAATTTTAATTACGGCAGGGATTGCCTTTTCTATAGTAAATTATTCAAAAAATAATTTTCAACTATCGCAAATTTTAATTACGCCAAGGATTGCCTTTTCTATAGTAAATTATTCAAAAAATAATTTTATCCTGTCGCAAATTTTAATTACGCCAGGGATTGCCTTTTCTATAGTAAATTATTCAAAAAATAATTTTATACTGTCGCAAATTTTAATTACGCCCGGGATTGCCTTTCCTATAGTAAATTATTCAAAATATTAATTTTTTACTGTCGCAAATTTTAGTTAGGCCAGGTATTGCCTTTTCTATAGTAAATTATTCAAAATATTAATTTTTTACTGTCGCAAATTTTAATTACGCCAGGGATTGCCTTTTCTATAGTAAATTATTCAAAAAATAATTTTCAACTGTCGCAAATTTTAATTACGCCAGGGATGGCCTTTTCTATAGTAAATTATTCAAAAAATAATTTTATACTGTCGCAAATTTTAATTACGCCCGGGATTGCCTTTCCTATAGTAAATTATTCAAAAAATAATTTTATACTGTCGCAAATTTTAATTACGCCAGGGATTGCCTTTTCTATAGTAAATTATTCAAAAAATAATTTTTTACTGTCGCAAATTTCAAATCCGCCAGGGATTGCCTTTTCTATAGTAAATTATTCAAAAAATATTTTTTTAATGTCGCAAATTTTAATTGCGCCAGGGATTGCCTTTTCTACAGTAAATTATTCAAAAAATAATTTTCAAATGTCGCAAATTTTAATTACGCCAGGGATTGCCTTTTCTATAGTAAATTATTCAAAATATTAATTTTTTACTGTCGCAAATTTTAATTACGGCAGGGATTGCCTTTTCTATAGTAAATTATTCAAAAAATAATTTTCAACTATAGCAAATTTTAATTACGCCAAGGATTGCCTTTTCTATAGTAAATTATTCAAAAAATAATTTTATCCTGTCGCAAATTTTAATTACGCCAGGGATTGCCTTTTCTATAGTAAATTATTCAAAAAATAATTTTATACTGTCGCAAATTTTAATTACGCCAGGGATTGGCTTTTCTATAGTAAATTATTCAAAAAATAATTTTTTACTGTCGCAAATTTTAATTACGCCAGGGATTGCCTTTTCTATAGTAAATTATTCAAAAAATAATTTTCTACTGTCGCAAATTTTAATTGCGCCAGGGATTGCCTTTTCTATAGTAAATTATTCAAAAAATAATTTTCTAATGTCGCAAATTTTAATTACGCCAGGGATTGTCTTTTCTATAGTAAATTTTGCAAAAAATAATTTTCTACTGTCGCAAATTTTAAATATCCCAGGGATTGCCTTTTCTATAGTAAATTATTAAAAAAATTAATTTTTTACTGTCGCAAATTTTAATTACGCCAGGGATTGCCTTTTCTATAGTAAATTATTCAAAAAATAATTTTCAACTGTCGCAAATTTTAATTACGCCAGGGATTGCCTTTTCTATAGTAAATTATTCAAAAAATAATTTTCTACTGTCGCAAATTTTAATTACGCCAGGGATTGCCTTTTCTATAGTAAATTTTGCAAAAAAATAATTTTCTACTGTCGCAAATTTTAAATATCCCAGGGATTGCCTTTTCTATAGTAAATTATTCAAAAAAATAATTTTTTACTGTCGCAAATTTCAAATCCGCCAGGGATTGCCTTTTCTATAGTAAATTATTCAAAAAATAATTTTCAACTGTCGCAAATTTTAATTACGCTAGGGATTGCCTTTTCTATAGTAAATTATTCAAAATATTAATTTTTTACTGTCGCAAATTTCAAATCCGCCAGGGATTGCCTTTTCTATAGTAAATTATTCAAAAAATAATTTTTTACTGTCGCAAATTTTAATTGCGCCAGGGATTGCCTTTTCTACAGTAAATTATTTAAAAAATAATTTTCAACTGTCGCAAATTTTAATTACGCTAGGGATTGCCTTTTCTATAGTAAATTATTCAAAATATTAATTTTTTACTGTCGCAAATTTTAATTACGACATGAATTGCCTTTTCTATAGTAAATTATTCAAAAAATAATTTTCAACTGTCGCAAATTTTAATTACGCCAGGGATTGCCTTTTCTATAGTATATTATTCAAAAAATAATTTTATACTGTCGCAAATTTTAGTTACGCCAGGGATTGCCTTTTCTATAGTAAATTATTCAAAAAATAATTTTATACTGTCGCAAATTTTAATTACGCCAGGGATTGCCTTTTCTATAGTAAATTATTCAAAAAATAATTTTTTACTGTCGCAAATTTCAAATCCGCCAGGGATTGCCTTTTCTATAGTAAATTATTCAAAAAATAATTTTCTACTGTCGCAAATTTTAATTACGCCAGGGATTGCCTTTTCTATAGTAAATTATTCAAAAAATAATTTTATACTGTCGCAAATTTTAAATATCCCAGGGATTGCCTTTTCTATAGTAAATTATTCAAAAAATAATTTTCTACTGTCGCAAATTTTAATTACGCCAGGGATTGCCTTTTCTATAGTAAATTATTCAAAAAATAATTTTTTACTGTCGCAAATTTTAATTGCGCCAGGGATTGCCTTTTCTACAGTAAATTATTTAAAAAATAATTTTCAACTGTCGCAAATTTTAATTACGCTAGGGATTGCCTTTTCTATAGTAAATTATTCAAAATATTAATTTTTTACTGTCGCAAATTTTAACTACGCCATGAATTGCCTTTTCTATAGTAAATTATTCAAAAAATAATTTTCAACTGTCGCAAATTTTAATTACGCCAGGGATTGCCTTTTCTATAGTAAATTATTCAAAAAATAATTTTATACTGTCGCAAATTTTAATTACGCCAGGGATTGCCTTTTCTATAATAAATTATTCAAAAAATTAATTTTTTACTGTCGCAAATTTTAATTACGCCACGGATTGCCTTTTCTATAGTAAATTATTCAAAAAATAATTTTCAACTGTCGCAAATTTTAATTACGCCAGGGATTGCCTTTTCTATAGTAAATTATTCAAAAAATAATTTTATACTGTCGCAAATTTTAATTACGCCCGGGATTGCCTTTTCTATAGTAAATTATTCAAAAAATAATTTTATACTGTCGCAAATTTTAATTACGCCAGGGATTGCCTTTTCTATAGTAAATTATTCAAAAATAATTTTTTACTGTCGCAAATTTCAAATCCGCCAGGGATTGCCTTTTCTATAGTAAATTATTCAAAAAATAATTTTTTACTGTCGCAAATTTTAATTGCGCCAGGGATTGCCTTTTCTACAGTAAATTATTCAAAAAATAATTTTCAACTGTCGCAAATTTTAATTACGCCAGGGATTGCCTTTTCTATAGTAAATTATTCAAAATATTAATTTTTTACTGTCGCAAATTTTAATTACGCCAGGGATTGCCTTTTCTATAGTAAATTATTCGAAAAATAATTTTCAACTGTCGCAAATTTTAATTACGCCAGGGATTGCCTTTTCTATAGTAAATTATTCAAAAAATAATTTTATACTTTCGCAAATTTTAATTACGCCAGGGATTGCCTTTTCTATAGTAAATTATTCAAAAAATAATTTTATACTGTCGCAAATTTTAATTACGCCAGGGATTGCCTTTTCTATAGTAAATTATTCAAAAAATAATTTTTTACTGTCGCAAATTTCAAATCCGCCAGGGATTGCCTTTTCTATAGTAAATTATTCAAAAAATAATTTTCTACTGTCGCAAATTTTAATTGCGCCAGGGATTGCCTTTTCTATAGTAAATTATTCAAAAAATAATTTTCTACTGTCGCAAATTTTAATTACGCCAGGGATTGCCTTTTCTATAGTAAATTTTGCAAAAAAATAATTTTCTACTGTCGCAAATTTTAAATATCCCAGGGATTGCCTTTTCTATAGTAAATTATTAAAAAAAATAATTTTCTACTGTCGCAAATTTTAATTACCCAGGGATTGCCCTTTTCTATAGTAAATTATTCAAAAAATAATTTTTTACTATCGCAAATTTCAAATCCGCCAGGGATTGGCTTTTCTATAGTAAATTATTCAAAATATTAATTTTTTACTGTCGCAAATTTTAATTACGCCAGGGATTGCCTTTTCTATAGTAAATTATTCAAAAAATAATTTTATACTGTCACAAATTTTAATTACGCCAGGGATTGCCTTTTCTATAGTAAATTATTCAAAAAATAATTTTCTATTGTCGCAAATTTTAATTACGCCAGGGATTGCCTTTTCTATAGTAAATTATTCAAAAAATAATTTTATACTGTCGCAAATTTTAATTACGCCAGGGATTGCCTTTTCTGTAGTAAATTATTTAAAAAATAATTTTATACTGTCGCAAATTTTAATTGCGCCAGGGATTGCCTTTTATATAGTAAATTGTTCTAAAAATAATTTTTTATTGTCGCAAATTTCAAATCCGCCAGGGATTGCCTTTTCTATAGTAAATTATTCAAAAAATAATTTTTTACTGTCACAAATTTTAATTGCGCCAGGGATTGCCTTTTCTACAGTAAATTATTCAAAAAATAATTTTCTACTGTCGCAAATTTTAATTACGCCAGGATTGCCTTTTATATAGTAAATTGTTCTAAAATAATTTTTTTATTGTCGCAAATTTCAAATCCGCCAGGGATGGCCTTTCTATAGTAAATTATTCAAAAAATAATTTTTACTGTCACAAATTTTAATTGCGCCAGGGATTGCCTTTTCTATAGTAAATTATTCAAAAAAATAATTTTCTACTGTCGCAAATTTTAATTGCGCCAGGGATTGCCTTTTCTATAGTAAATTATTCAAAAAATAATTTTCTACTGTCGCAAATTTTAATTACGCCAGGGATTGCCTTTTCTATAGTAAATTTTGCAAAAAAATAATTTTCTACTGTCGCAAATTTTAAATATCCCAGGGATTGCCTTTTCTATATTAAATTATTCAAAAAATAATTTTCTACTGTCGCAAATTTTAATTACGCCAGGGATTGCCTTTTCTATAGTAAATTATTCAAAAAATAATTTTTTACTATCGCAAATTTCAAATCCGCCAGGGATTGGCTTTTCTATAGTAAATTATTCAAAATATTAATTTTTTACTGTCGCAAATTTTAATTACGCCAGGGATTGCCTTTTCTATAGTAAATTATTCAAAAAATAATTTTATACTGTCACAAATTTTAATTACGCCAGGGATTGCCTTTTCTATAGTAAATTATTCAAAAAATAATTTTCTACTGTCGCAAATTTTAATTCCGCCAGGGATTGCCTTTTCTATAGTAAATTATTCAAAAAAATAATTTTATACTGTCGCAAATTTTAATTACGCCAGGGATTGCCTTTTCTGTAGTAAATTATTTAAAAAATAATTTTATACTGTCGCAAATTTTAATTGCGCCAGGGATTGCCTTTTATATAGTAAATTGTTCTAAAAATAATTTTTTATTGTCGCAAATTTCAAATCCGCCAGGGATTGCCTTTTCTATAGTAAATTATTCAAAAAATAATTTTTTACTGTCACAAATTTTAATTGCGCCAGGGATTGCCTTTTCTACAGTAAATTATTCAAAAAATAATTTTCTACTGTCGCAAATTTTAATTACGCCAGGGATTGCCTTTTCTATAGTAAATTATTCAAAAAAATAATTTTTTACTGTCGCAAATTTCAAATCCGCCAGGGATTGCCTTTTCTATAGTAAATTATGCAAAAAATAATTTTATACTGTCGCAAATTTTAATTGCGCCAGGGATTGCCTTTTCTATAGTAAATTATTCAAAAAATAATTTTATACTGTCGCAAATTTTAATTACGCCAGGGATTGCCTTTTCTATAGTAAATTATTCAAAAAATAATTTTTTACTGTCGCAAATTTTAATTGCGCCAGGGATTGCCTTTTCTACAGTAAATTATTCAAAAAATAATTTTCAACTGTCGCAAATTTTAATTACGCCAGGGATTGCCTTTTCTATAGTAAATTTTGCAAAAAAATAATTTTTTACTGTCGCAAATTTTAAATATCCCAGGGATTGCCTTTTCTATAGTAAATTATTCAAAAAATAATTTTTTACTGTCGCAAATTTTAAATATCCCAGGGATTGCCTTTTCTATAGTAAATTATTCAAAAAATAATTTTCTACTGTCGCAAATTTTAATTACGCCAGGGATTGCCTTTTCTATAGTAAATTATTCAAAAAATAATTTTTTACTATCGCAAATTTCAAATCCGCCAGGGATTGCCTTTTCTATAGTAAATTATTCAAAATATTAATTTTTTACTGTCGCAAATTTTAATTACGCCAGGGATTGCCTTTTCTATAGTAAATTATTCAAAATATTAATTTTTTACTGTCGCAAATTTTAATTACGCCAGGGATTGCCTTTTCTATAGTAAATTATTCAAAAAATAATTTTCAACTGTCGCAAATTTTAATTACGCCAGGGATGGCCTTTTCTATAGTAAATTATTCAAAAAATAATTTTATACTGTCGCAAATTTTAATTACGCCCGGGATTGCCTTTCCTATAGTAAATTATTCAAAAAATAATTTTATACTGTCGCAAATTTTAATTACGCCAGGGATTGCCTTTTCTATAGTAAATTATTCAAAAAATAATTTTTTACTGTCGGAAATTTCAAATCCGCCAGGGATTGCCTTTTCTACAGTAAATTATTCAAAAAATAATTTTCAACTGTCGCAAATTTTAATTACGCCAGGGATTGCCTTTTCTATAGTAAATTATTCAAAATATTAATTTTTTACTGTCGCAAATTTTAATTACGCCAGGGATTGCCTTTTCTATAGTAAATTATTCAAAAAATAATTTTCAACTATCGCAAATTTTAATTACGCCAAGGATTGCCTTTTCTATAGTAAATTATTCAAAAAATAATTTTATACTGTCGCAAATTTTAATTACGCCAGGGATTGCCTTTTCTATAGTAAATTATTCAAAAAATAATTTTATACTGTCGCAAATTTTAATTACGCCAGGGATTGGCTTTTCTATAGTAAATTATTCAAAAAATAATTTTTTACTGTCGCAAATTTTAATTACGCCAGGGATTGCCTTTTCTATAGTAAATTATTCAAAAAATAATTTTCTACTGTCGCAAATTTTAATTGCGCCAGGGATTGCCTTTTCTATAGTAAATTATTCAAAAAATAATTTTCTACTGTCGCAAATTTTAATTACGCCAGGGATTGCCTTTTCTATAGTAAATTTTGCAAAAAATAATTTTCTACTGTCGCAAATTTTAAATATCCCAGGGATTGCCTTTTCTATAGTAAATTATTAAAAAAAATAATTTTTTACTGTCGCAAATTTTAATTACGCCAGGGATTGCCTTTTCTATAGTAAATTATTCAAAAAATAATTTTCAACTGTCGCAAATTTTAATTACGCCAGGGATTGCCTTTTCTATAGTAAATTATTCAAAAAATAATTTTCTGCTGTCGCAAATTTTAATTACGCCAGGGATTGCCTTTTCTATAGTAAATTTTGCAAAAAAATAATTTTCTACTCTCGCAAATTTTAAATATCCCAGGGATTGCCTTTTCTATAGTAAATTACTCAAAAAAATAATTTTTTACCGTCGGAAATTTCAAATCCGCCAGGGATTGCCTTTTCTATAGTAAATTATTCAAAAAATAATTTTCAACTGTCGCAAATTTTAATTACGCTAGGGTTTGCCTTTTCTATAGTAAATTATTCAAAATATTAATTTTTTACTGTCGCAAATTTCAAATCCGCCAGGGATTGCCTTTTCTATAGTAAATTATTCAAAAAATAATTTTTTACTGTCGCAAATTTTAATTGCGCCAGGGATTGCCTTTTCTACAGTAAATTATTTAAAAAATAATTTTCAACTGTCGCAAATTTTAATTACGCCAGGGATTGCCTTTTATATAGTAAATTATTCAAAAAATAATTGTATACTGTCGCAAATTTTAATTACGCCAGGGATTGCCTTTTCTATAGTAGATTATTCAAAAAATAATTTTATACTGTCGCAAATTTTAATTACGCCAGGGATTGCCTTTTCTATAGTAAATTATTCAAAAAATAATTTTTTACTGTCGCAAATTTCAAATCCGCCAGGGATTGCCTTTTCTATAGTAAATTATTCAAAAAATAATTTTCTACTGTCGCAAATTTTAATTGCGCCAGGGATTGCCTTTTCTATAGTAAATTATTCAAAAAATAATTTTCTACTGTCGCAAATTTTAATTACGCCAGAGGGATTGCTTTTCCTATAGTAAATTTTGCAAAAAAATAATTTTCTACTGTCGCAAATTTTAAATATCCCAGGGATTGCCTTTTCTATAGTAAATTATTCAAAAAATAATTTTATACTGTCGCAAATTTTAATTACGCCCGGGATTGCCTTTTCTATAGTAAATTATTCAAAAAATAATTTTATACTGTCGCAAATTTTAATTACGCCAGGGATTGCCTTTTCTATAGTAAATTATTCAAAAAATAATTTTTTACTGTCGCAAATTTCAAATCCGCCAGGGATTGCCTTTTCTATAGTAAATTATTCAAAAAATAATTTTTTACTGTCGCAAATTTTAATTGCGCCAGGGATTGCCTTTTCTATAGTAAATTATTCAAAAAATAATTTTCTACTGTCGCAAATTTTAATTACGCCAGGGATTGCCTTTTCTATAGTAAATTTTGCAAAAAATTATTTTCTACTGTCGCAAATTTTAAATATCCCAGGGATTGCCTTTTCTATAGTAAATTATTAAAAAAATTAATTTTTTACTGTCGCAAATTTTAATTACGCCAGGGATTGCCTTTTCTATAGTAAATTATTCAAAAAATAATTTTCAACTGTCGCAAATTTTAATTACGCCAGGGATTGCCTTTTCTATAGTAAATTATTCAAAAAATAATTTTATACTGTCGCAAATTTTAATTACGCCAGGGATTGCCTTTTCTACAGTGAATTATTCAAAAAATAATTTTAAACTGTCGCAAATTTTAATTACGCCAGGGATTGCCTTTTCTATAGTAAATTATTCAAAAAATAATTTTCTACTGTCGCAAATTTTAATTACGCCAGGGATTGCCTTTTCTATAGTAAATTTTGCAAAAAAATAATTTTCTACTGTCGCAAATTTTAATTATCCCAGGGATTGCCTTTTCTATAATAAATTATTCAAAAAAATAATTTTTTACTGTCGCAAATTTCAAATCAGCCAGGGATTGCCTTTTCTATAGTAAATTATTCAAAAAATAATTTTCAACTGTCGCAAATTTTAATTACGCTAGGGATTGCCTTTTCTATAGTAAATTATTCAAAATATTAATTTTTTACTGTCGCAAATTTCAAATCCGCCAGGGATTGCCTTTTCTATAGTAAATTATTCAAAAAATAATTTTTAACTGTCGCAAATTTTAATTGCGCCAGGGATTGCCTTTTCTACAGTAAATTATTTAAAAAATAATTTTCAACTGTCGCAAATTTTAATTACGCTAGGGATTGCCTTTTCTATAGTAAATTATTCAAAATATTAATTTTTTACTGTCGCAAATTTTAATTACGCCATGAATTGCCTTTTCTATAGTAAATTATTCAAAAAATAATTTTCAACTGTCGCAAATTTTAATTACGCCAGGGATTGCCTTTTCTATAGTAAATTATTCAAAAAATAATTTTATACTGTCGCAAATTTTAATTACGCCAGGGATTGCCTTTTGTATAGTAAATTATTCAAAAAATAATTTTATACTGTCGCAAATTTTAATTACGCCTTTTCTATAGTAAATTATTCAAAAAATAATTTTTTACTGTCGCAAATTTCAAATCCGCCAGGGATTGCCTTTTCTATAGTAAATTATTCAAAAAATAATTTTCTACTGTCGCAAATTTTAATTGCGCCAGGGATTGCCTTTTCTATAGTAAATTATTCAAAAAATAATTTTCTACTGTCGCAAATTTTAATTACGCCAGAGGGATTGCCTTTCCTATAGTAAATTTTGCAAAAAAATAATTTTCTACTGTCGCAAATTTTAACTATCCCAGGGATTGCCTTTTCTATAGTAAATTATTCAAAAAATAATTTTATACTGTCGCAAATTTTAATTACGCCCGGGATTGCCTTTTCTATAGTAAATTATTCAAAAATAATTTTATACTGTCGCAAATTTTAATTACGCCAGGGATTGCCTTTTCAATAGTAAATTATTCAAAAAATAATTTTTTACTGTCGCAAATTTCAAATCCGCCAGGGATTGCCTTTTCTATAGTAAATTATTCAAAAAATAATTTTTTACTGTCGCAAATTTTAATTGCGCCAGGGATTGCCTTTTCTACAGTAAATTATTCAAAAAATAATTTTCAACTGTCGCAAATTTTAATTACGCCAGGGATTGCCTTTTCTATAGTAAATTATTCAAAATATTAATTTTTTACTGTCGCAAATTTTAATTACGCCAGGGATTGCCTTTTCTATAATAAATTATTCAAAAATAATTTTCAACTGTCGCAAATTTTAATTACGCCAGGGATTGCCTTTTCTATAGTAAATTATTCAAAAAATAATTTTATACTGTCGCAAATTTTAATTACGCCAGGGATTGCCTTTTCTATAGTAAATTATTCAAAAAATAATTTTATACTGTCGCAAATTTTAATTACGCCAGGGATTGCCTTTTCTATAGTAAATTATTCAAAAAATAATTTTTTACTGTCGCAAATTTCAAATCCGCCAGGGATTGCCTTTTCTATAGGAAATTATTCAAAAAATAATTTTCTACTGTCGCAAATTTTAATTGCGCCAGGGATTGCCTTTTCTATAGTAAATTATTCAAAAAATAATTTTCTACTGTCGCAAATTTTAATTACGCCAGGGATTGCCTTTTCTATAGTAAATTTTGCAAAAAAATAACTTTCTACTGTCGCAAATTTTAAATATCCCAGGGATTGCCTTTTCTATAGTAAATTATTCAAAAAATAATTTTCTACTGTCGCAAATTTTAATTACGCCAGGGATTGCCTTTTCTATAGTAAATTATTCAAAAAATAATTTTTTACTATCGCAAATTTCAAATCCGCCAGGGATTGCCTTTTCTATAGTAAATTATTCAAAATATTAATTTTTTACTGTCGCAAATTTTAATTACGCCAGGGATTGCCTTTTCTATAGTAAATTATTCAAAAAATAATTTTATACTGTCGCAAGTTTTAATTACGCCAGGGATTGCCTTTTCTATAGTAAATTATTCAAAAAATAATTTTCTACTGTCGCAAATATTAATTACGCCAGGGATTGCCTTTTCTATAATAAATTATTCAAAAAATAATTTTATACTGTCGCAAATTTTAATTACGCCAGGGATTGCCTTTTCTATAGTAAATTATTCAAATAATAATTTTATACTGTCGCAAATTTTAATTGCGCCAGGGATTGCCTTTTCTATAGTAAATTATTCAAAAAATAATTTTTTACTGTCGCAAATTTCAAATCCGCCAGGGATTGCCTTTTCTATAGTAAATTATTCAAAAAATAATTTTTTACTGTCGCAAATTTTAATTGCGCCAGGGATTGCCTTTTCTACAGTAAATTAATCAAAAAATAATTTTCTACTGTCGAAAATTTTAATTACGCCAGGGATTGCCTTTTCTATAGTAAATTATTCAAAAAATAATTTTTTACTGTCGCAAATTTCAAATCCGCCAGGGATTGCCTTTTCTATAGTAAATTATTCAAAAAATAATTTTCTACTGTCGCAAATTTTAATTACGCCAGGGATTGCCTTTTCTGTAGTAAATTATTCAAAAAATAATTTTTTACTATCGCAAATTTCAAATCCGCCAGGGATTGCCTTTTCTATAGTAAATTATTCAAAATATTAATTTTTTACTGTCGCAAATTTTAATTACGCCAGGGATTGCCTTTTCTATAGTAAATTATTCAAAAAATAATTTTATACTGTCGCAAGTTTTAATTACGCCAGGGATTGCCTTTTCTATAGTAAATTATTCAAAAAATAATTTTCTACTGTCGCAAATATTAATTACGCCAGGGATTGCCTTTTCTATAGTAAATTATTCAAAAAATAATTTTATACTGTCGCAAATTTTAATTACGCCAGGGATTGCCTTTTCTATAGTAAATTATTCAAATAATAATTTTATACTGTCGCAAATTTTAATTGCGCCAGGGATTGCCTTTTCTATAGTAAATTATTCAAAAAATAATTTTTTACTGTCGCAAATTTCAAATCCGCCAGGGATTGCCTTTTCTATAGTAAATTATTCAAAAAATAATTTTTTACTGTCGAAAATTTTAATTGCGCCAGGGAATGCCTTTTCTACAGTAAATTAATCAAAAAATAATTTTCTACTGTCGAAAATTTTAATTACGCCAGGGATTGCCTTTTCTATAGTAAATTATTCAAAAAATAATTTTTTACTGTCGCAAATTTCAAATCCGCCAGGGATTGCCTTTTCTATAGTAAATTATTCAAAAAATAATTTTCTACTGTCGCAAATTTTAATTACGCCAGGGATTGCCTTTTCTATAGTAAATTATTCAAAAAATAATTTTTTACTATCGCAAATTTCAAATCCGCCAGGGATTGCATTTCTATAGAAAATTATTCAAAATATTAATTTTTTACTGTCGCAAATTTTAATTACGCCAGGGATTGCCTCTTCTATAGTAAATTATTCAAAAAATAATTTTATACTGTCGCAAATTTTAATTACGCCAGGGATTGCCTTTTCTATAGTAAATTATTCAAAAAATAATTTTATACTGTCGCAAATTTTAATTACGCCAGGGATTGCCTTTTCTATAGTAAATTATTCAAAAAATAATTTTTTACTGTCGCAAATTTCAAATCCGCCAGGGATTGCCTTTTCTATAGTAAATTATTCAAAAAATAATTTTTTACTGTCGCAAATTTTAATTGCGCCAGGGATTGCCTTTTCTACAGTAAATTATTCAAAAAATAATTTTTTACTATTGCAAATTTCAAATCCGCCAGGGATTGCCTTTTCTATAGTAAATTATTCAAAATATTAATTTTTTACTGTCGCAAATTTTAATTACGCCAGGGATTGCCTTTTCTATAGTAAATTATTCAAAAAATAATTTTATACTGTCGCAAATTTTAATTACGCCAGGGATTGCCTTTTCTATAGTAAATTATTCAAAAAATAATTTTCTACTGTCGCAAATTTTAATTACGCCAGGGATTGCCTTTTCTATAGTAAATTATTCAAAAAATAATTTTATACTGTCGCAAATTTTAATTACGCCAGGGATTGCCTTTTCTATAGTAAATTATTCAAAAAATAATTTTATACTGTCGCAAATTTTAATTACGCCAGGGATTGCCTTTTCTATAGTAAATTATTCAAAAAATAATTTTTTACTGTCGCAAATTTCAAATCCGCCAGGGATGGTCTTTTCTATAGTAAATTATTCAAAAAATAATTTTTTACTGTCGCAAATTTTAATTGTGCCAGGGATTGCCTTTTCTACAGTAAATTATTCAAAAAATAATTTTTTACTATCGCAAATTTCAAATCCGCCAGGGATTGCCTTTTCTATAGTAAATTATTCAAAAAATAATTTTATCCTGTCGCAAATTTTAATTACGCCAGGGATTGCCTTTTCTATAGTAAATTATTCAAAAAATAATTTTTTACTGTCGCAAATTTCAAATCCGCCAGGGATTGCCTTTTCTATAGTAAATTATTCAAAAAATAATTCTTACTGTCGCAAATTTTAATTGCGCCAGGGATTGCCTTTTCTACAGTAAATTATTCAAAAAATAATTTTCAACTGTCGCAAATTTTAATTACGCCAGGGATTGCCTTTTCTATAGTAAATTATTCAAAATATTAATTTTTTACTGTCGCAAATTTTAATTACGCCATGGATTGCCTTTTCTATAGTAAATTATTCAAAAAATAATTTTCAACTGTCGCAAATTTTAATTACGCCAGGGATTGCCTTTTCTATAGTAAATTATTCAAAAAATAATTTTATACTGTCGCAAATTTTAATTACGCCAGGGATTGCCTTTTCTATAGTAAATTATTCAAAAAATAATTTTATACTGTCGCAAATTTTAATTACGCCAGGGATTGCCTTTTCTATAGTAAATTATTCAAAAAATAATTTTTTACTGTCGCAAATTTCAAATCCGCCAGGGATTGCCTTTTCTATAGTAAATTATTCAAAAAACAATTTGCTACTGTCGCAAATTTTAATTGCGTCAGGGATTGCCTTTTCTATAGTAAATTATTCAAAAAATAATTTTCTACTGTCGCAAATTTTAATTACGCCAGGGATTGCCTTTTCTATAGTAAATTTTGCAAAAAAATAATTTTCTACTGTCGCAAATTTTAAATATCCCAGGGATTGCCTTTTCTATAGTAAATTATTAAAAAAATAAATTTTTTACTGTCGCAAATTTTAATTACGCCAGGGATTGCCTTTTCTATAGTAAATTATTCAAAAAATAATTTTCAACTGTCGCAAATTTTAATTACGCCAGGGATTGCCTTTTCTATAGTAAATTATTCAAAAAATAATTTTATACTGTCGCAAATTTCAAATCCGCCAGGGATTGCCTTTTCTATAGTAAATTATTCAAAATATTAATTTTTTACTGTCGCAAATTTTAATTACGCCAGGGATTGCCTTTTCTATAGTAAATTATTCAAAAAATAATTTTTTACTGTCGCAAATTTTAATTGCGCCAGGGATTGCCTTTTCTACAGTAAATTATTCAAAAAATAATTTTCAACTGTCGCAAATTTTAATTACGCTAGGGATTGCCTTTTCTATAGTAAATTATTCAAAATATTAATTTTTTACTGTCGCAAATTTTAATTACGCCAGGGATTGCCTTTTCTATAGTAAATTATTCAAAAAATAATTTTCAACTGTCGCAAATTTTAATTACGCCAGGGATTGCCTTTTCTATAGTAAATTATTCAAAAAATAATTTTATACTGTCGCAAATTTTAATTACGCCAGGGATTGCCTTTTCTGTAGTAAATTATTCAAAAAATAATTTTATTGCCTTTTCTATAGTAAATTATTCAAAAAATAATTTTTTACTGTCGCAAATTTCAAATCCGCCAGGGATTGCCTTTTCTATAGTAAATTATTCAAAAAATAATTTTTTACTGTCGCAAATTTTAATTGCGCCAGGGATTGCCTTTTCTACAGTAAATTATTCAAAAAATAATTTTTTACTTTCGCAAATTTCAAATCCGCCAGGGATTGTATTTTCTATAGTAAATTATTCAAAATATTAATTTTTTACTGTCGCAAATTTTAATTACGCCAGGGATTGCCTTTTCTATAGTAAATTATTCAAAAAATAATTTTTTACTGTCGCAAATTTCAAATCCGCCAGGGATTGCCTTTTCTATAGTAAATTATTCAAAAAATAATTTTTTACTGTCGCAAATTTTAATTGCGCCAGGGATTGCCTTTTCTACAGTAAATTATTCAAAAAATATTTTTTTACTATCGCAAATTTCAAATCCGCCAGGGATTGCCTTTTCTATAGTAAATTATTCAAAATATTAATTTTTTACTGTCGCAAATTTTAATTACGCCAGGGATTGCCTTTTCTATAGTAAATTATTCAAAATATTAATTTTTTACTGTCGCAAATTTTAATTACGCCAGGGATTGCCTTTTCTATAGTAAATTATTCAAAATATTAATTTTTTACTGTCGCAAATTTTAATTACGCCAGGGATTGCCTATTCTATAGTAAATTATTCAAAAAATAATTTTCAACTGTCGCAAATTTTAATTACGCCAGGGATTGCCTTTTCTATAGTAAATTATTCAAAAAATAATTTTATACTGTCGCAAATTTTAATTACGCCCGGGATTGCCTTTTCTATAGTAAATTATTCAAAAAATAATTTTATACTGTCGGAAAATTTAATTACGTCAGGGATTGCCTTTTCTATAGTAAATTATTCAAAAAATAATTTTTTACTGTCGCAAATTTCAAATCCGCCAGGGATTGCCTTTTCTATAGTAAATTATTCAAAAAATAATTTTTTACTGTCGCAAATTTTAATTGCGCCAGGGATTGCCTTTTCTACAGTAAATTATTCAAAAAATAATTTTCAACTGTCGCAAATTTTAATTACGCCAGGGATTGCCTTTTCTATAGTAAATTATTCAAAATATTAATTTTTTACTGTCGCAAATTTTAATTACGCCAGGGATTGCCTTTTCTATAGTAAATTATTCAAAAAATAATTTTCAACTGTCGCAAATTTTAATTACGCCAAGGATTGCCTTTTCTATAGTAAATTATTCAAAATATTAATTTTTTACTGTCGCCAATTTTAATTACGCCAGGGATTGCCTTTTCTATAGTAAATTATTCAAAATATTAATTTTATACTGTCGCAAATTTTAATTGCGCCAGGGATTGCCTTTTCTACAGTAAATTATTCAAAAAATAATTTTTTACTATCGCAAATTTCAAATCCGCCAGGGATTGCCTTTTCTACAGTAAATTATTCAAAATATTAATTTTTTACTGTCGCAAATTTTAATTACGCCAAGGATTGCCTTTTCTATAGTAAATTATTCAAAATATTAATTTTTTACTGTCGCAAATTTTAATTACGCCAGGGATTTCTTTTTCTATAGTAAATTATTCAAAATATTAATTTTTTACTGTCGCCAATTTTAATTACGCCAGGGATTGCCTTTTCTATAGTAAATTATTCAAAAAATAATTTTATACTGTCGCAAATTTTAATTACGCCAGCGATTGCCTTTTCTACAGTAAATTATTCAAAAAATAATTTTCAACTGTCGCAAATTTTAATTACGCCAGGGATTGCCTTTTCTATAGTAAATTATTCAAAAAATAATTTTATACTGTCGCAAATTTTAATTACGCCAGGGATTGCCTTTTCTATAGTAAATTATTCAAAAAATAATTTTATACTGTCGCAAATTTTAATTACGCCAGGGATTGCCTTTTCTACAGTAAATTATTCAAAAAATAATTTTCAACTGTCGCAAATTTTAATTACGCCAGGGATTGCCTTTTCTATAGTAAATTATTCAAAAAATAGTTTTCAACTGTCGCAAATTTTAATTACGCCAGGGATTGCCTTTTCTATAGTAAATTATTCAAAAAATAATTTTATACTGTCGCAAATTTTAATTACGCCCGGGATTGCCTTTTCTATAGTAAATTATTCAAAAAATAATTTTATACTGTCGCAAATTTTAATTACGCCAGGGATTGCCTTTTCTATAGTAAATTATTCAAAAAATAATTTTTTACTGTCGCAAATTTCAAATCCGCCAGGGATTGCCTTTTCTATAGTAAATTATTCAAAAAATAATTTTTTACTGTCGCAAATTTTAATTGCGCCAGGGATTGCCTTTTCTACAGTAAATTATTCAAAAAATAATTTCAACTGTCGCAAATTTTAATTACGCCAGGGATTGCCTTTTCTATAGTAAATTATTCAAAAAATAATTTTATACTGTCGCAAATTTTAATTACGCCCGGGATTGCCTTTTCTATAGTAAATTATTCAAAAAATAATTTTATACTGTCGCAAATTTTAATTACGCCAGGGATTGCCTTTTCTATAGTAAATTATTCAAAAAATAATTTTTTACTGTCGCAAATTTCAAATCCGCCAGGGATTGCCTTTTCTATAGTAAATTATTCAAAAAATAATTTTTTACTGTCGCAAATTTTAATTGCGCCAGGGATTGCCTTTTCTACAGTAAATTATTCAAAAAATAATTTCAACTGTCGCAAATTTTAATTACGCCAGGGATTGCCTTTTCTATAGTAAATTATTCAAAAAATAATTTTATATTGTCGTAAATTTTAATTACGCCAGGGATTGCCTTTTCTATAGTAAATTATTCAAAAAATAATTTTATACTGTCGCAAATTTTAATTACGCCAGGGATTGCCTTTTCTACAGTAAATTATTCAAAAAATAATTTTCAACTGTCGCAAATTTTAATTACGCCAGGGATTGCCTTTTCTATAGTAAATTATTCAAAAAATAATTTTCAACTGTCGCAAATTTTAATTACGCCAGGGATTGCCTTTTCTATAGTAAATTATTCAAAAAATAATTTTATACTGTCGCAAATTTTAATTACGCCCGGGATTGCCTTTTCTATAGTAAATTATTCAAAAAATAATTTTATACTGTCGCAAATTTTAATTACGCCAGGGATTGCCTTTTCTATAGTAAATTATTCAAAAAATAATTTTTTACTGTCGCAAATTTCAAATCCGCCAGGGATTGCCTTTTCTATAGTAAATTATTCAAAAAATAATTTTTTACTGTCGCAAATTTTAATTGCGCCAGGGATTGCCTTTTCTACAGTAAATTATTCAAAAAATAATTTCAACTGTCGCAAATTTTAATTACGCCAGGGATTGCCTTTTCTATAGTAAATTATTCAAAAAATAATTTTATATTGTCGTAAATTTTAATTACGCCAGGGATTGCCTTTTCTATAGTAAATTATTCAAAAAATAATTTTATACTGTCGCAAATTTTAATTAAGCCAGGGATTGCCTTTTCTATAGTAAATTATTCAAAAAATAATTTTTTACTGTCGCAAATTTCAAATCCGCCAGGGATTGCCTTTTCTATAGTAAATTATTCAAAAAATAATTTTTTACTGTCGCAAATTTTAATTGCGCCAAGGATTGCCTTTTCTACAGTAAATTATTCAAAAATAATTTTTTACTATCGCAAATTTCAAATCCGCCAGGGATTGCCTTTTCTATAGTAAATTATTCAAAATATTAATTTTTTACTGTCGCAAATTTTAATTACGCCAGGGATTGCCTTTTCTATAGTAAATTATTCAAAAAATAATTTTATACTGTCGCAAATTTTAATTACGCCAGGGATTGCCTTTTCTATAGTAAATTATTCAAAAAATAATTTTCTACTGTCGCAAATTTTAATTACGCCAGGGATTGCCTTTTCTATAGTAAATTATTCAAAAAATAATTTTATACTGTCGCAAATTTTAATTACGCCAGGGATTGCCTTTTCTATAGTAAATTATTCAAAAAATAATTTTATACTGTCGCAAATTTTAATTACGCCAGGTATTGCCTTTTCTATAGTAAATTATTCAAAAAATAATTTTTTACTGTCGCAAATTTCAAATCCGCCAGGGATTGCCTTTTCAATAGTAAATTATTCAAAAAATAATTTTTTACTGTCGCAAATTTTAATTGCGCCAGGGATTGCCTTTTCTACAGTAAATTATTCAAAAAATAATTTTTTACTATCGCAAATTTCAAATCCGCCAGGGATTGCCTTTTCTTTAGTAAATTATTCAAAATATTAATTTTTTACTGTCGCAAATTTTAATTACGCCAGGGATTGCCTTTTGTATAGTAAATTATTCAAAATATTAATTTTTTACTGTCGCAAATTTTAATTACGCCAGGGATTGCCTTTTCTGTAGTAAATTATTCAAAAAATAATTTTATACTGTCGCAAATTTTAATTACGCCAGGGATTGCCTTTTCTATAGTAAATTATTCAAAAAATAATTTTATACTGTCGCAAATTTTAATTACGCCAGGGATTGCCTTTTCTATAGTAAATTATTCAAAAAATAATTTTTTACTGTCGCAAATTTCAAATCCGCCAGGGATTGCCTTTTCTATAGTAAATTATTCAAAATATTAATTTTTTACTGTCGCAAATTTTAATTACGCCAGGGATTGCCTTTTCTATAGTAAATTATTCAAAATATTAATTTTTTACTGTCGCAAATTTTAATTACGCCAGGGATTGCCTTTTCTATAGTAAATTATTCAAAATATTAATTTTTTACTGTCGCAAATTTTAATTACGCCAGGGATTGCCTTTTCTATAGTAAATTATTCAAAAAATAATTTTCAACTGTCGCAAATTTTAATTACGCCAGGGATTGCCTTTTCTATAGTAAATTATTCAAAAAATAATTTTATACTGTCGCAAATTTTAATTACGCCCGGGATTGCCTTTTCTATAGTAAATTATTCAAAAAATAATTTTTATACTATCGCAAATTTTAATTACGCCAGGGATTGCCTTTTCTATAGTAAATTATTCAAAAAATAATTTTTTACTGTCGCAAATTTCAAATCCGCCAGGGATTGCCTTTTCTATAGTAAATTATTCAAAAAATAATTTTTTACTGTCGCAAATTTTAATTGCGCCAGGGATTGCCTTTTCTATAGTAAATTATTCAAAAAATAATTTTCAACTGTCGCAAATTTTAATTACGCTAGGGATTGCCTTTTCTATAGTAAATTATTCAAAATATTAATTTTTTACTGTCGCAAATTTTAATTACGCCAGGGATTGCCTTTTCTATAGTAAATTATTCAAAAAATTAATTTTTTACTGTCGCAAATTTTAATTACGCCAGGGATTGCCTTTTCTATAGTAAATTATTCAAAAAATAATTTTCAACTGTCGCAAATTTTAATTACGCCAGGGATTGCCTTTTCTATAGTAAATTATTCAAAAAATAATTTTATACTGTCGCAAATTTTAATTACGCCAGGGATTGCCTTTTCTGTAGTAAATTATTCAAAAAAATAATTTTATACTGTCGCAAATTTTAATTACGCCAGGGATTGCCTTTTCTATAGTAAATTATTCAAAAAATAATTTTTTACTGTCGCAAATTTCAAATCCGCCAGGGATTGCCTTTTCTATAGTAAATTATTCAAAAAATAATTTTTTACTGTCGCAAATTTTAATTGCGCCAGGGATTGCCTTTTCTATAGTAAATTATTCAAAAAATAATTTTTTACTTTCGCAAATTTCAAATCCGCCAGGGATTGCCTTTTCTATAGTAAATTATTCAAAATATTAATTTTTTACTGTCGCAAATTTTAATTACGCCAGGGATTGCCTTTTCTATAGTAAATTATTCAAAAAATAATTTTTTTACTGTCGCAAATTTCAAATCCGCCAGGGATTGCCTTTTCTATAGTAAATTATTCAAAAAATAATTTTTTACTGTCGCAAATTTTAATTGCGCCAGGGATTGCCTTTTCTACAGTAAATTATTCAAAAAATAATTTTTTACTATCGCAAATTTCAAATCCGCCAGGGATTGCCTTTTCTATATTAAATTATTCAAAATATTAATTTTTTACTGTTGCAAATTTTAATTACGCCAGGGATTGCCTTTTCTATAGTAAAGTATTCAAAAAATAATTTTCAACTGTCGCAAATTTTAATTACGCCAGGGATTGCCTTTTCTATAGTAAATTATTCAAAAAATAATTTTATATTGTCGCAAATTTTAATTACGCCAGGGATTGCCTTTTCTATAGTAAATTATTCAAAAAATAATTTTATACTGTCGCAAATTTTAATTACGCCAGGGATTGCCTTTTCTATAGTAAATTATTCAAAAAATAATTTTTTACTGTCGCAAATTTCAAATCCGCCAGGGATTGCCTTTTCTATAGTAAATTATTCAAAAAATAATTTTTTACTGTCGCAAATTTTAATTGCGCCAGGGATTGCCTTTTCTACAGTAAATTATTCAAAAAATAATTTTTTTACTATCGCAAATTTCAAATCCGCCAGGGATTGCCTTTTCTATAGTAAATTATTCAAAATATTAATTTTTTACTGTCGCAAATTTTAATTACGCCAGGGATTGCCCTTTCTATAGTAAATTATTCAAAAAATAATTTTATACTGTCGCAAATTTTAATTACGCCAGGGATTGCCTTTTCTATAGTAAATTATTAAAAAAATAATTTTCTACTGTCGCAAATTTTAATTACGCCAGGGATTGCCTTTTCTATAGTAAATTATTCAAAAAATAATTTTATACTGTCGCAAATTTTAATTACGCCAGGGATTGCCTTTTCTATAGTAAATTATTCAAAAAATAATTTTATACTGTCGCAAATTTTAATTACGCCAGGGATTGCCTTTTCTATAGTAGATTATTCAAAAAATAATTTTTTACTGTCGCAAATTTCAAATCCGCCAGGGATTGCCTTTTCTATAGTAAATTATTCAAAAAATAATTTTTTACTGTCGCAAATTTTAATTGCGCCAGGGATTGCCTTTTCTACAGTAAATTATTCAAAAAATAATTTTTTACTATCGCAAATTTCAAATCCGCCAGGGATTGCCTTTTCTATAGTAAATTATTCAAAATATTAATTTTTTACTGTCGCAAATTTTAATTACGCCAAGGATTGCCTTTTCTATAGTAAATTATTCAAAATATTAATTTTTTACTGTCGCAAATTTTAATTACGCCAGGGATTTCTTTTTCTATAGTAAATTATTCAAAATATTAATTTGTTACTGTCGCCAATTTTAATTACGCCAGGGATTGCCTTTTCTATAGTAAATTATTCAAAAAATAATTTTATACTGTCGCAAATTTTAATTACGCCAGGGATTGCCTTTTCTACAGTAAATTATTCAAAAAATAATTTTCAACTGTCGCAAATTTTAATTACGCCAGGGATTGCCTTTTCTATAGTAAATTATTCAAAAAATAATTTTATACTGTCGCAAATTTTAATTACGCCAGGGATTGCCTTTTCTATAGTAAATTATTCAAAAAATAATTTTATACTGTCGCAAATTTTAATTACGCCAGGGATTGCCTTTTCTACAGTAAATTATTCAAAAAATAATTTTCAACTGTCGCAAATTTTAATTACGCCAGGGATTGCCTTTTCTATAGTAAATTATTCAAAAAATAATTTTCAACTGTCGCAAATTTTAATTACGCCAGGGATTGCCTTTTCTATAGTAAATTATTCAAAAAATAATTTTATACTGTCGCAAATTTTAATTACGCCCGGGATTGCCTTTTCTATAGTAAATTATTCAAAAAATAATTTTATACTGTCGCAAATTTTAATTACGCCAGGGATTGCCTTTTCTATAGTAAATTATTCAAAAAATAATTTTTTACTGTCGCAAATTTCAAATCCGCCAGGGATTGCCTTTTCTATAGTAAATTATTCAAAATATAATTTTTTACTGTCGCAAATTTTAATTGCGCCAGGGATTGCCTTTTCTACAGTAAATTATTCAAAAAATAATTTCAACTGTCGCAAATTTTAATTACGCCAGGGATTGCCTTTTCTATAGTAAATTATTCAAAAAATAATTTTATACTGTCGCAAATTTTAATTACGCCCGGGATTGCCTTTTCTATAGTAAATTATTCAAAAAATAATTTTATACTGTCGCAAATTTTAATTACGCCAGGGATTGCCTTTTCTATAGTAAATTATTCAAAAAATAATTTTTTACTGTCGCAAATTTCAAATCCGCCAGGGATTGCCTTTTCTATAGTAAATTATTCAAAAAATAATTTTTTACTGTCGCAAATTTTAATTGCGCCAGGGATTGCCTTTTCTACAGTAAATTATTCAAATAATAATTTCAACTGTCGCAAATTTTAATTACGCCAGGGATTGCCTTTTCTATAGTAAATTATTCAAAAAATAATTTTATATTGTCGTAAATTTTAATTACGCCAGGGATTGCCTTTTCTATAGTAAATTATTCAAAAAATAATTTTATACTGTCGCAAATTTTAATTACGCCAGGGATTGCCTTTTCTACAGTAAATTATTCAAAAAATAATTTTCAACTGTCGCAAATTTTAATTACGCCAGGGATTGCCTTTTCTATAGTAAATTATTCAAAAAATAATTTTCAACTGTCGCAAATTTTAATTACGCCAGGGATTGCCTTTTCTATAGTAAATTATTCAAAAAATAATTTTATACTGTCGCAAATTTTAATTACGCCCGGGATTGCCTTTTCTATAGTAAATTATTCAAAAAATAATTTTATACTGTCGCAAATTTTAATTACGCCAGGGATTGCCTTTTCTATAGTAAATTATTCAAAAAATAATTTTTTACTGTCGCAAATTTCAAATCCGCCAGGGATTGCCTTTTCTATAGTAAATTATTCAAAAAATAATTTTTTACTGTCGCAAATTTTAATTGCGCCAGGGATTGCCTTTTCTACAGTAAATTATTCAAAAAATAATTTCAACTGTCGCAAACTTTAATTACGCCAGGGATTGCCTTTTCTATAGTAAATTATTCAAAAAATAATTTTATATTGTCGTAAATTTTAATTACGCCAGGGATTGCCGTTTCTATAGTAAATTATTCAAAAAATAATTTTATACTGTCGCAAATTTTAATTAAGCCAGGGATTGCCTTTTCTATAGTAAATTATTCAAAAAATAATTTTTTACTGTCGCAAATTTCAAATCCGCCAGGGATTGCCTTTTCTATAGTAAATTATTCAAAAAATAATTTTTTACTGTCGCAAATTTTAATTGCGCCAAGGATTGCCTTTTCTACAGTAAATTATTCAAAAATAATTTTTTACTATCGCAAATTTCAAATCCGCCAGGGATTGCCTTTTCTATAGTAAATTATTCAAAATATTAATTTTTTACTGTCGCAAATTTTAATTACGCCAGGGATTGCCTTTTCTATAGTAAATTATTCAAAAAATAATTTTATACTGTCGCAAATTTTAATTACGCCAGGGATTGCCTTTTCTATAGTAAATTATTCAAAAAATAATTTTCTACTGTCGCAAATTTTAATTACGCCAGGGATTGCCTTTTCTATAGTAAATTATTCAAAAAATAATTTTATACTGTCGCAAATTTTAATTACGCCAGGGATTGCCTTTTCTATAGTAAATTATTCAAAAAATAATTTTATACTGTCGCAAATTTTAATTACGCCAGGGATTGCCTTTTCTATAGTAAATTATTCACAAAATAATTTTTTACTGTCGCAAATTTCAAATCCGCCAGGGATTGCCTTTTCAATAGTAAATTATTCAAAAAATAATTTTTTACTGTCGCAAATTTTAATTGCGCCAGGGATTGCCTTTTCTACAGTAAATTATTCAAAAAATAATTTTTTACTATCGCAAATTTCAAATCCGCCAGGGATTGCCTTTTCTTTAGTAAATTATTCAAAATATTAATTTTTTACTGTCGCAAATTTTAATTACGCCAGGGATTGCCTTTTCTATAGTAAATTATTCAAAATATTAATTTTTTACTGTCGCAAATTTTAATTACGCCAGGGATTGCCTTTTCTATAGTAAATTATTCAAAAAATAATTTTATACTGTCGCAAATTTTAATTACGCCAGGGATTGCCTTTTCTATAGTAAATTATTCAAAAAATAATTTTATACTGTCGCAAATTTTAATTACGCCAGGGATTGCCTTTTCTATAGTAAATTATTCAAAAAATAATTTTTTACTGTCGCAAATTTCAAATCCGCCAGGGATTGCCTTTTCTATAGTAAATTATTCAAAAAATAATTTTTTACTGTCGCAAATTTTAATTGCGCCAGGGATTGCCTTTTCTACAGTAAATTATTCAAAAAATAATTTTTTACTATCGCAAATTTCAAATCCGCCAGGGATTGCCTTTTCTATAGTAAATTATTCAAAATATTAATTTTTTACAGTCGCAAATTTTAATTACGCCAGGGATTGCCTTTTCTATAGTAAATTATTCAAAATATTAATTTTTTACTGTCGCAAATTTTAATTACGCCAGGGATTGCCTTTTCTATAGTAAATTATTCAAAATATTAATTTTTTACTGTCGCAAATTTTAATTACGCCAGGGATTGCCTTTTCTATAGTAAATTATTCAAAAAATAATTTTCAACTGTCGCAAATTTTAATTACGCCAGGGATTGCCTTTTCTATAGTAAATTATTCAAAAAATAATTTTATACTGTCGCAAATTTTAATTACGCCCGGGATTGCCTTTTCTATAGTAAATTATTCAAAAAGTAATTTTATACTATCGCAAATTTTAATTACGCCAGGGATTGCCTTTTCTATAGTAAATTATTCAAAAAATAATTTTTTACTGTCGCAAATTTCAAATCCGCCAGGGATTGCCTTTTCTATAGTAAATTATTCAAAAAATAATTTTTTACTGTCGCAAATTTTAATTGCGCCAGGGATTGCCTTTTCTATAGTAAATTATTCAAAAAATAATTTTCAACTGTCGCAAATTTTAATTACGCTAGGGATTGCCTTTTCTATAGTAAATTATTCAAAATATTAATTTTTTACTGTCGCAAATTTTAATTACGCCAGGGATTGCCTTTTCTATAGTAAATTATTCAAAAAATTAATTTTTTATGTCGCAAATTTTAATTACGCCAGGGATTGCCTTTTCTATAGTAAATTATTCAAAAAATAATTTTCAACTGTCGCAAATTTTAATTACGCCAGGGATTGCCTTTTCTATAGTAAATTATTCAAAAAATAATTTTTTACTGTCGCAAATTTTAATTGCGCCAGGGATTGCCTTTTCTACAGTAAATTATTCAAAAAATAATTTTCTACTGTCGCAAATTTTAATTACGCCAGGGATTGCCTTTTCTATAGTAAATTATTCAAAAAATAATTTTTTACTGTCGCAAAGTTCAAATCCGCCAGGGATTGCCTTTTCTATAGTAAATTATTCAAAAAATAATTTTTTACTGTCGCAAATTTTAATTACGCCAGGGATTGCCTTTTCTATAGTAAATTATTCAAAAAATAATTTTCTAATGTCGCAAATTTTAATTACGCCAGGGATTGCCTTTTCTATAGTAAATTATTCAAAAAATAATTTTATACTGTCGCAAATTTTAATTACGCCAGGGATTGCCTTTTCTATAGTAAATTATTCAAAAAATAATTTTTTACTGTCGCAAATTTTAATTGCGCCAGGGATTGCCTTTTCTACAGTAAATTATTCAAAAAATAATTTTCTACTGTCGCAAATTTTAATTACGCCAGGGATTGCCTTTTCTATAGTAAATTATTCAAAAAATAATTTTATACTGTCGCAAATTTTAATTACGCCAGGGATTGCCTTTTCTATAGTAAATTATTCAAAAAATAATTTTCTACTGTCGCAAATTTTAATTACGCCAGGGATTGCCTTTTCTATAGTAAATTATTCAAAAAATAATTTTATACTGTCGCAAATTTTAATTACGCCAGGGATTGCCTTTTCTATAGTAAATTATTCAAAAAATAATTTTATACTGTCGCAAATTTTAATTGCGCCAGGGATTGCCTTTTCTATAGTAAATTATTCAAAAAATAATTTTTTACTGTCGCAAATTTCAAATCCGCCAGGGATTGCCGTTTCTATAGTAAATTATTCAAAAAATAATTTTTTACTGTCGGAAATTTTAATTGCGCCAGGGATTGCCTTTTCTACAGTAAATTATTCAAAAAATAATTTTCTACTGTCGCAAATTTTAATTGCGCCAGGGATTGCCTTTTCTATAGTAAATTATTCAAAAAATAATTTTTTACTGTCGCAAATTTCAAATCCGCCAGGGATTGCCTTTTCTATAGTAAATTATTCAAAAAATAATTTTTTACTGTCGCAAATTTTAATTGCGCCAGGGATTGCCTTTTCTATCGTAAATTATTCAAAAAATAATTTTCTACTGTCGCAAATTTTAATTACGCCAGGGATTGCCTTTTCTATAGTAAATTATTCAAAAAATTATTTTTTACTGTCGCAAATTTCAAATCCGCCAGGGATTGCCTTTTCTATAGTAAATTATTCAAAAAATAATTTTCTACTGTCGCAAATTTTAATTACGCCAGGGATTGCCTTTTCTATAGTAAATTATTCAAAAAATAATTTTTTACTATCGCAAATTTCAAATCCGCCAGGGATTGCCTTTTCTATAGTAAATTATTCAAAATATTAATTTTTTACTGTCGCAAATTTTAATTACGCCAGGGATTGCCTTTTCTATAGTAAATTATTCAAAAAATAATTTTTACTGTCGCAAATTTCAAATCCGCCAGGGATTGCCTTTTCTATAGTAAAGTATTCAAAAAATAATTTTTTACTGTCGCAAATTTTAATTGCGCCAGGGATTGCCTTTTCTACTGTAAATTATTCAAAAAATAATTTTTTACTATCGCAAATTTCAAATCCGCCAGGGATTGCCTTTTCTATAGTAAATTATTCAAAATATTAATTTTTTACTGTCGCAAATTTTAATTACGCCAGGGATTGCCTTTTCTATAGTAAATTATTCAAAAAATAATTTTATACTGTCGCAAATTTTAATTACGCCAGGGATTGCCTTTTCTATAGTAAATTTTGCAAAAAATAATTTTCTACTGACGCAAATTTTAATTACGCAAGAGATTGCCTTTTCTATAGTAAATTATTCAAAAAATAATTTTATACTGTCGCAAATTTTAATTACGCCAGGGATTGCCTTTTCTATAGTAAATTATTCAAAAAATAATTTTATACTGTCACAAATTTTAATTGCGCCAGGGATTGCCTTTTCTATAGTAAATTATTCAAAAAATAATTTTTTACGGTCGCAAATTTCAAATCCGCCAGGGATTGCCTTTCTATAGTAAATTATTCAGAAACTAATTTTTTACTGTCGCAAATTTTAATTGCGCCAGGGATTGCCTTTTCTACAGTAAATTATTCAAAAAATAATTTTCAACTGTCGCAAATTTTAATTACGACAGGGATTTCCTTTTCTATAGTAAATTTCGCAAAATATTAATTTTTTACTGTCGCAAATTTTAATTACGCCAGGGATTGCCTTTTCTATAGTAAATTATTCAAAAAATAATTTTATACTGTCGCAAATTTTAATTACACCAGGGATTCCCTTTTCTATAGTAAATTATTCAAAAAATAATTTTCATCTGTCGCAAATTTTAATAACGCCAGGGATTGCCTTTTCTATAGTAAATTATTCAAAAAATAATTTTTTATTATCGCAAATTTCAAATCCGCCAGGGATTGCCTTTCTATAGTAAATTATTCAAAAAATAATTTTCTACTGTCGCAAATTTTAATTACGCCAGGGATTGCCTTTTCTATAGTAAATTATTCAAAAAATTATTTTTTACTATGGCAAATTTTAATTGCGCCAGGGATTGCCTTTTCTATAGTAAATTATTCAAAATATTAATTTTTTACTGTCGCAAATTTTAATTACGCCAGGGATTGCCTTTTCTATAGTAAATTATTCAAAAAATAATTTTCAACTGTCGCAAATTTCAAATCCGCCAGGGATTGCCTTTTCTATAGTAAATTATTCAAAAAATAATTTTCTACTGTCGCAAATTTTAATTACGCCAGGGATTGCCTTTTCTATAGTAAATTATTCAAAAAATAATTTTTTACTGTCGCAAATTTTAATTGCGCCAGGGATTGCCTTTTCTACAGTAAATTATTCAAAAAATAATTTTCTACTGTCGCAAATTTTAATTACGCCAGGGATTGCCTTTTCTATAGTAAATTATTCAAAAAATAATTTTATACTGTCGCAAATTTTAATTACGCCAGGGATTGCCTTTTCTATAGTAAATTATTCAAAAAATAATTTTCTACTGTCGCAAATTTTAATTACGCCAGGGATTGCCTTTTCTATAGTAAATTATTTAAAAAATAATTTTATACTGTCGCAAATTTTAATTGCGCCAGGGATTGCCTTTTCTATAGTAAATTATTCAAAAAATAATTTTATACTGTCGCAAATTTTAATTACGCCAGGGATTGCCTTTTCTATAGTAAATTATTCAAAAAATAATTTTATACTATCGCAAATTTTAATTACGCCAGGGATTGCCTTTTCTATAGTAAATTATTCAAAAAATAATTTTCTACTGTCGCAAATTTTAATTACGCCAGGTATTGCCTTTTCTATAGTAAATTATTTAAAAAATAATTTTATACTGTCGCAAATTTTAATTGCGCCAGGGATTGCCTTTTCTATAGTAAATTATTCAAAAAATAATTTTATACTGTCGCAAATTTTAATTACGCCAGGGATTGCCTTTTCTATAGTAAATTATTCAAAAAATAATTTTATACTGTCGCAAATTTTAATTACGCCAGGGATTGCCTTTTCTATAGTAAATTATTTAAAAAATAATTTTATACTGTCGCAAATTTTAATTGCGCCAGGGATTGCCTTTTCTATAGTAAATTATTCAAAAAATAATTTTTTACTGTCGCAAATTTCAAATCCGCCAGGGATTGCCGTTTCTATAGTAAATTATTCAAAAAATAATTTTTTACTTTCGCAAATTTTAATTGCGCCAGGGATTGCCTTTTCTACAGTAAATTATTCAAAAAATAATTTTCTACTGTCGCAAATTTTAATTGCGCCAGGGATTGCCTTTTCTATAGTAAATTATTCAAAAAATAATTTTTTACTGCCGCAAATTTCAAATCCGCCAGGGATTGCCTTTTCTATAGTAAATTATTCAAAAAATAATTTTTTACTGTCGCAAATTTTAATTGCGCCAGGGATTGCCTTTTCTATAGTAAATTATTCAAAAAATAATTTTCTACTGTCGCAAATTTTAATTACGCCAGGGATTGCCTTTTCTATAGTAAATTATTCAAAAAATTATTTTTTACTGTCGCAAATTTCAAATCCGCCAGGGATTGCCTTTTCTATAGTAAATTATTCAAAAAATAATTTTCTACTGTCGCAAATTTTAATTACGCCAGGGATTGCCTTTTCTATAGTAAATTATTCAAAAAATAATTTTATACTGTCGCAAATTTTAATTACGCCAGGGATTGCCTTTTCTATAGTAAATTTTGCAAAAAATAATTTTCTACTGTCGCAAATTTTAATTACGCCAGGGATTGCCTTTTCTATAGTAAATTATTCAAAAAATAATTTTATACTGTCGCAAATTTTAATTACGCCAGGGATTGCCTTTTCTATAGTAAATTATTCAAAAAGTAATTTTATACTGTCACAAATTTTAATTGCGTAAGGGATTGCCTTTTCTATAGTAAATTATTCAAAAAATAATTTTTTACTGTCGCAAATTTCAAATCCGCCAGGGATTGCCTTTCTATAGTAAATTATTCAAAAACTAATTTTTTACTGTCGCAAATTTTAATTGCGCCAGGGATTGCCTTTTCTACAGTAAATTATTCAAAAAATAATTTTCAACTGTCGCAAATTTTAATTACGACAGGGATTTCCTTTTCTATAGTAAATTTTGCAAAATATTAATTTTTTACTGTCGCAAATTTTAATTACGCCAGGGATTGCCTTTTCTATAGTAAATTATTCAAAAAATAATTTTATACTGTCGCAAATTTTAATTACACCAGGGATTGCCTTTTCTATAGTAAATTATTCAAAAAATAATTTTCATCTGTCGCAAATTTTAATAACGCCAGGGATTGCCTTTTCTATAGTAAATTATTCAAAAAATAATTTTTTTTTATCGCAAATTTCAAATCCGCCAGGGATTGCCTTTTCTATAGTAAATTATTCAAAAAATAATTTTCTACTGTCGCAAATTTTAATTACGCCAGGGATTGCCTTTTCTATAGTAAATTATTCAAAAAATTATTTTTTACCATGGCAAATTTTAATTGCGCCAGGGATTGCCTTTTCTATAGTAAATTATTCAAAATATTAATTTTTTACTGTCGCAAATTTTAATTACGCCAGGGATTGCCTTTTCTATAGTAAATTATTCAAAAAATAATTTTCAACTGTCGCAAATTTCAAATCCGCCAGGGATTGCCTTTTCTATAGTAAATTATTCAAAAAATAATTTTTTACTGTCGCAAATTTTAATTGCGCCAGGGATTGCCTTTTCTACAGTAAATTATTCAAAAAACAATTTTCAACTGTCGCAAATTTTAACTACGCCAGGGATTGCCTTTTCTATAGTAAATTATTCAAAAAATAATTTTTTACTGTCGCAAATTTCAAATCCGCCAGGGATTGCCTTTTCTATAGTAAATTATTCAAAAAATAATTTTCTACTGTCGCAAATTTTAATTACGCCAGGAATTGCCTTTTCTATAGTAAATTATTCAAAAAATAATTTTTTACTATCACAAATTTCAAATCGGCCAGGGATTGCCTTTTCTATAGTAAATTATTCAAAATATTAATTTTTTACTGTCGCAAATTTTAATTACGCCAGGGATTGCCTTTTCTATAGTAAATTATTCAAAAAATAATTTTTTACTGTCGCAAATTTCAAATCCGCCAGGGATTGCCTTTTCTATAGTAAATTATTCAAAAAATAATTTTCTACTGTCGCAAATTTTAATTACGCCAGGGATTGCCTTTTCTATAGTAAATTATTCAAAAAATAATTTTTTACTATCGCAAATTTCAAATCCGCCAGGGATTGCCTTTTCTATAGTAAATTATTCAAAATATTAATTTTTTACTGTCGCAAATTTTAATTACGCCAGGGATTGCCTTTTCTATAGTAAATTATTCAAAAAATAATTTTATACTGTCGCAAATTTTAATTACGCCAGGGATTGCCTTTTCTATAGTAAATTATTCAAAAAATAATTTTATACTGTCGCAAATTTTAATTACGCCAGGGATTGCCTTTTCTATAGTAAATTATTCAAAAAATAATTTTCATCTGTCGCAAATTTTAATAACGCCAGGGATTGCCTTTTCTATAGTAAATTATTCAAAAAATAATTTTTTATTATCGGAAATTTCAAATCCGCCAGGGATTGCCTTTTCTATAGTAAATTATTCAAAAAATAATTTTCTACTGTCGCAAATTTTAATTACGCCAGGGATTGCCTTTTCTATAGTAAATTATTCAAAAAATAATTTTTTACTATGGCAAATTTTAATTGCGCCAGGGATAGCCTTTTCTATAGTAAATTATTCAAAATATTAATTTTTTACTGTCGCAAATTTTAATTACGCCAGGGATTGCCTTTTCTATAGTAAATTATTCAAAAAATAATTTTCATCTGTCGCAAATTTCAAATCCGCCAGGGATTGCCTTTTCTATAGTAAATTATTCAAAAAATAATTTTCTACTGTCGCAAATTTTAATTACGCCAGGGATTGCCTTTTCTATAGTAAATTATTCAAAAAATAATTTTATACTGTCGCAAATTTTAATTACGCCAGGGATTGCCTTTTCTATAGTAAATTATTCAAAAAATAATTTTTTACTGTCGCAAATTTCAAATCCGCCAGGGATTGCCTTTTCTATAGTAAATTATTCAAAAAATAATTTTTTACTGTCGCAAATTTTAATTGCGCCAGGGATTGCCTTTTCTACAGTAAATTATTCAAAAAATAATTTTCAACTGTCGCAAATTTTAATTACGCCAGGGATTGCCTTTTCTATAGTAAATTATTCAAAAAATAATTTTTTACTGTCGCAAATTTCAAATCCGCCAGGGATTGCCTTTTCTATAGTAAATTATTCAAAAAATAATTTTCTACTGTCGCAAATTTTAATTACGCCAGGGATTGCCTTTTCTATAGTAAATTATTCAAAAAATAATTTTTTACTATCGCAAATTTCAAATCCGCCAGGGATTGCCTTTTCTATAGTAAATTATTCAAAATATTAATTTTTTACTGTCGCAAATTTTAATTAAGCCAGGGATTGCCTTTTCTATAGTAAATTATTCAAAAAATAATTTTTTACTGTCGCAAATTTCAAATCCGCCAGGGATTGCCTTTTCTATAGTAAATTATTCAAAAAATAATTTTCTACTGTCGCAAATTTTAATTACGCCAGGGATTGCCTTTTCTATAGTAAATTATTCAAAAAATAATTTTTTACTATCGCAAATTTCAAATCCGCCAGGGATTGCCTTTTCTATAGTAAATTATTCAAGATATTAAGTTTTTACTGTCGCAAATTTTAATTACGCCAGGGATTGCCTTTTCTATAGTAAATTATTCAAAAAATAATTTTATACTGTCGCAAATTTTAATTACGCCAGGGATTGCCTTTTCTATAGTAAATTATTCAAAAAATAATTTTATACTGTCGCAAATTTTAATTACGCCAGGGATTGCCTTTTCAATAGTAAATTATTCAAAAAATAATTTTTTACTGTCGCAAATTTCAAATCCGCCAGGGATTGCCTTTTCTATAGTAAATTATTCAAAAAATAATTTTTTACTGTCGCAAATTTTAATTGCGCCAGGGATTGCCTTTTCTACAGTAAATTATTCAAAAAATAATTTTTTACTATCGCAAATTTCAAATCCGCCAAGGATTGCCTTTTCTATAATAAATTATTCAAAATATTAATTTTTTACTGTCGCAAATTTTAATTACGCCAGGGATTGCCTTTTCTATAGTAAATTATTCAAAAAATAATTTTATACTGTCGCAAATTTTAATTACGCCAGGGATTGCCTTTTCTATAGTAAATTTTGCAAAAAATAATTTTCTACTGTCGCAAATTTTAATTACGCCAGGGATTGCCTTTTCAATAGTAGATTATTCAAAAAATAATTTTTTACTGTCGCAAATTTCAAATCCGCCAGGGATTGCCTTTTCTATAGTAAATTATTCAAAAAATAATTTTTTACTGTCGCAAATTTCAAATCCGCCAGGGATTGCCTTTTCTATAGTAAATTATTCAAAAAATAATTTTTTACTGTCGCAAATTTCAAATCCGCCAGGGATTGCCTTTTCTATAGTAAATTATTCAAAAAATAATTTTCTACTGTCGCAAATTTTAATTACGCCAGGGATTGCCTTTTCTATAGTAAATTATTCAAAAAATAATTTTTTACTATCGCAAATTTCAAATCCGCCAGGGATTGCCTTTTCTATAGTAAATTATTCAAGATATTAAGTTTTTACTGTCGCAAATTTTAATTACGCCAGGGATTGCCTTTTCTATAGTAAATTATTCAAAAAATAATTTTCATCTGTCGCAAATTTCAAATCCGCCAGGGATTGCCTTTTCTATAGTAAATTATTCAAAAAATAATTTTCTACTGTCGCAAATTTTAATTACGCCAGGGATTGCCTTTTCTATAGTAAATTATTCAAAAAATAATTTTATACTGTCGCAAATTTTAATTACGCCAGGGATTGCCTTTTCTATAGTAAATTATTCAAAAAATAATTTTTTACTGTCGCAAATTTCAAATCCGCCAGGGATTGCCTTTTCTATAGTAAATTATTCAAAAAATAATTTTTTACTGTCGCAAATTTTAATTGCGCCAGGGATTGCCTTTTCTACAGTAAATTATTCAAAAAATAATTTTCAACTGTCGCAAATTTTAATTACGCCAGGGATTGCCTTTTCTATAGTAAATTATTCAAAAAATAATTTTTTACTGTCGCAAATTTCAAATCCGCCAGGGATTGCCTTTTCTATAGTAAATTATTCAAAAAATAATTTTCTACTGTCGCAAATTTTAATTACGCCAGGGATTGCCTTTTCTATAGTAAATTATTCAAAAAATAATTTTTTACTATCGCAAATTTCAAATCCGCCAGGGATTGCCTTTTCTATAGTAAATTATTCAAAATATTAATTTTTTACTGTCGCAAATTTTAATTAAGCCAGGGATTGCCTTTTCTATAGTAAATTATTCAAAAAATAATTTTTTACTGTCGCAAATTTCAAATCCGCCAGGGATTGCCTTTTCTATAGTAAATTATTCAAAAAATAATTTTCTACTGTCGCAAATTTTAATTACGCCAGGGATTGCCTTTTCTATAGTAAATTATTCAAAAAATAATTTTTTACTATCGCAAATTTCAAATCCGCCAGGGATTGCCTTTTCTATAGTAAATTATTCAAGATATTAAGTTTTTACTGTCGCAAATTTTAATTACGCCAGGGATTGCCTTTTCTATAGTAAATTATTCAAAAAATAATTTTATACTGTCGCAAATTTTAATTACGCCAGGGATTGCCTTTTCTATAGTAAATTATTCAAAAAATAATTTTATACTGTCGCAAATTTTAATTACGCCAGGGATTGCCTTTTCAATAGTAAATTATTCAAAAAATAATTTTTTACTGTCGCAAATTTCAAATCCGCCAGGGATTGCCTTTTCTATAGTAAATTATTCAAAAAATAATTTTTTACTGTCGCAAATTTTAATTGCGCCAGGGATTGCCTTTTCTACAGTAAATTATTCAAAAAATAATTTTTTACTATCGCAAATTTCAAATCCGCCAAGGATTGCCTTTTCTATAATAAATTATTCAAAATATTAATTTTTTACTGTCGCAAATTTTAATTACGCCAGGGATTGCCTTTTCTATAGTAAATTATTCAAAAAATAATTTTATACTGTCGCAAATTTTAATTACGCCAGGGATTGCCTTTTCTATAGTAAATTTTGCAAAAAATAATTTTCTACTGTCGCAAATTTTAATTACGCCAGGGATTGCCTTTTCAATAGTAGATTATTCAAAAAATAATTTTTTACTGTCGCAAATTTCAAATCCGCCAGGGATTGCCTTTTCTATAGTAAATTATTCAAAAAATAATTTTTTACTGTCGCAAATTTTAATTGCGCCAGGGATTGCCTTTTCTACAGTAAATTATTCAAAAAATAATTTTTTACTATCGCAAATTTCAAATCCGCCAGGGATTGCCTTTTCTATAGTAAATTATTCAAGATATTAAGTTTTTACTGTCGCAAATTTTAATTACGCCAGGGATTGCCTTTTCTATAGTAAATTATTCAAAAAATAATTTTATACTGTCGCAAATTTTAATTACGCCAGCGATTGCCTTTTCTATAGTAAATTATTCAAAAAATAATTTTATACTGTCGCAAATTTTAATTGCGCCAGGGATTGCCTTTTCTATAGTAAATTATTCAAAAAATAATTTTTTACTGTCGCAAATTTCAAATCCGCCAGGGATTGCCTTTTCTATAGTAAATTATTCAAAAAATAATTTTTTACTGTCGCAAATTTTAATTGCGCCAGGGATTGCCTTTTCTACAGTAAATTATTCAAAAAATAATTTTCAACTGTCGCAAATTTTAATTACTACAGGGATTTCCTTTTCTATTGTAAATTTTGCAAAATATTAATTTTTTACTGTCGGAAATTTTAATTACGCCAGGGATTGCCTTTTCTATAGTAAATTATTCAAAAACTAATTTTATACTGTCGCAAATTTTAATTACACCAGGGATTGCCTTTTCTATAGTAAATTATTCAAAAAATAATTTTCATCTGTCGCAAATTTTAATAACGCCAGGGATTGCCTTTTCTATAGTAAATTATTCAAAAAACAATTTTTTAATATCGAAAATTTTAATTGCGCCAAGGATTGCCTATTCTATAGTAAATTATTCAAAAAATAATTTTATACTGTCGCAAATTTTAATTACGCCAGGGATTGCATTTTCTATAGTAAATTATTCAAAAAATAATTTTCTACTGTCGCAAATTTTAATTGCGCCAGGGGTTGCCTTTTCTATAGTAAATTATTCAAAAAATAATTTTCTACTGTCGCAAATTTTAATTACGCCAGGGATTGCCTTTTCTATAGTAAATTATTCAAAAAATAATTTTTTACTGTCGCAAATTTTAAATATCCCAGGGATTGCCTTTTCTATAGTAAATTATTCAAAAAATAATTTTCTACTGTCGCAAATTTTAATTACGCCAGGGATTGCATTTTCTATAGTAAATTATTCAAAAAATAATTTTTTACTGTCGCAAATTTCAAATCCGCCAGGGATTGCCTTTTCTATAGTAAATTATTCAAAAAATAATTTTCTACTGTCGCAAATTTTAATTACGCCAGGGATTGCCTTTTCTATAGTAAATTATTCAAAAAATAATTTTTTACTATCGCAAATTTCAAATCCGCCAGGGATTGCCTTTTCTATAGTAAATTATTCAAGATATTAAGTTTTTACTGTCGCAAATTTTAATTACGCCAGGGATTGCCTTTTCTATAGTAAATTATTCAAAAAATAATTTTCATCTGTCGCAAATTTCAAATCCGCCAGGGATTGCCTTTTCTATAGTAAATTATTCAAAAAATAATTTTCTACTGTCGCAAATTTTAATTACGCCAGGGATTGCCTTTTCTATAGTAAATTATTCAAAAAATAATTTTATACTGTCGCAAATTTTAATTACGCCAGGGATTGCCTTTTCTATAGTAAATTATTCAAAAAATAATTTTTTACTGTCGCAAATTTCAAATCCGCCAGGGATTGCCTTTTCTATAGTAAATTATTCAAAAAATAATTTTTTACTGTCGCAAATTTTAATTGCGCCAGGGATTGCCTTTTCTACAGTAAATTATTCAAAAAATAATTTTCAACTGTCGCAAATTTTAATTACGCCAGGGATTGCCTTTTCTATAGTAAATTATTCAAAAAATAATTTTTTACTGTCGCAAATTTCAAATCCGCCAGGGATTGCCTTTTCTATAGTAAATTATTCAAAAAATAATTTTCTACTGTCGCAAATTTTAATTACGCCAGGGATTGCCTTTTCTATAGTAAATTATTCAAAAAATAATTTTTTACTATCGCAAATTTCAAATCCGCCAGGGATTGCCTTTTCTATAGTAAATTATTCAAAATATTAATTTTTTACTGTCGCAAATTTTAATTAAGCCAGGGATTGCCTTTTCTATAGTAAATTATTCAAAAAATAATTTTTTACTGTCGCAAATTTCAAATCCGCCAGGGATTGCCTTTTCTATAGTAAATTATTCAAAAAATAATTTTCTACTGTCGCAAATTTTAATTACGCCAGGGATTGCCTTTTCTATAGTAAATTATTCAAAAAATAATTTTTTACTATCGCAAATTTCAAATCCGCCAGGGATTGCCTTTTCTATAGTAAATTATTCAAGATATTAAGTTTTTACTGTCGCAAATTTTAATTACGCCAGGGATTGCCTTTTCTATAGTAAATTATTCAAAAAATAATTTTATACTGTCGCAAATTTTAATTACGCCAGGGATTGCCTTTTCTATAGTAAATTATTCAAAAAATAATTTTATACTGTCGCAAATTTTAATTACGCCAGGGATTGCCTTTTCAATAGTAAATTATTCAAAAAATAATTTTTTACTGTCGCAAATTTCAAATCCGCCAGGGATTGCCTTTTCTATAGTAAATTATTCAAAAAATAATTTTTTACTGTCGCAAATTTTAATTGCGCCAGGGATTGCCTTTTCTACAGTAAATTATTCAAAAAATAATTTTTTACTATCGCAAATTTCAAATCCGCCAAGGATTGCCTTTTCTATAATAAATTATTCAAAATATTAATTTTTTACTGTCGCAAATTTTAATTACGCCAGGGATTGCCTTTTCTATAGTAAATTATTCAAAAAATAATTTTATACTGTCGCAAATTTTAATTACGCCAGGGATTGCCTTTTCTATAGTAAATTTTGCAAAAAATAATTTTCTACTGTCGCAAATTTTAATTACGCCAGGGATTGCCTTTTCAATAGTAGATTATTCAAAAAATAATTTTTTACTGTCGCAAATTTCAAATCCGCCAGGGATTGCCTTTTCTATAGTAAATTATTCAAAAAATAATTTTTTACTGTCGCAAATTTTAATTGCGCCAGGGATTGCCTTTTCTACAGTAAATTATTCAAAAAATAATTTTTTACTATCGCAAATTTCAAATCCGCCAGGGATTGCCTTTTCTATAGTAAATTATTCAAGATATTAAGTTTTTACTGTCGCAAATTTTAATTACGCCAGGGATTGCCTTTTCTATAGTAAATTATTCAAAAAATAATTTTATACTGTCGCAAATTTTAATTACGCCAGCGATTGCCTTTTCTATAGTAAATTATTCAAAAAATAATTTTATACTGTCGCAAATTTTAATTGCGCCAGGGATTGCCTTTTCTATAGTAAATTATTCAAAAAATAATTTTTTACTGTCGCAAATTTCAAATCCGCCAGGGATTGCCTTTTCTATAGTAAATTATTCAAAAAATAATTTTTTACTGTCGCAAATTTTAATTGCGCCAGGGATTGCCTTTTCTACAGTAAATTATTCAAAAAATAATTTTCAACTGTCGCAAATTTTAATTACTACAGGGATTTCCTTTTCTATTGTAAATTTTGCAAAATATTAATTTTTTACTGTCGGAAATTTTAATTACGCCAGGGATTGCCTTTTCTATAGTAAATTATTCAAAAACTAATTTTATACTGTCGCAAATTTTAATTACACCAGGGATTGCCTTTTCTATAGTAAATTATTCAAAAAATAATTTTCATCTGTCGCAAATTTTAATAACGCCAGGGATTGCCTTTTCTATAGTAAATTATTCAAAAAACAATTTTTTAATATCGAAAATTTTAATTGCGCCAAGGATTGCCTATTCTATAGTAAATTATTCAAAAAATAATTTTATACTGTCGCAAATTTTAATTACGCCAGGGATTGCATTTTCTATAGTAAATTATTCAAAAAATAATTTTCTACTGTCGCAAATTTTAATTGCGCCAGGGGTTGCCTTTTCTATAGTAAATTATTCAAAAAATAATTTTCTACTGTCGCAAATTTTAATTACGCCAGGGATTGCCTTTTCTATAGTAAATTATTCAAAAAATAATTTTTTACTGTCGCAAATTTTAAATATCCCAGGGATTGCCTTTTCTATAGTAAATTATTCAAAAAATAATTTTCTACTGTCGCAAATTTTAATTGCGCCAGGGATTGCGTTTTCTATAGTAAATTATTCAAAATATTAATTTTTTACTGTCGCAAATTTTAATTGCGCCAGGGATTGCCTTTTCTATAGTAAATTATTCAAAATATTAATTTTTTACTGTCGCAAATTTTAATTACGCCAGGCATTGCCTTTTCTATAGTAAATTATTCAAAAAATAATTTTCAACTGTCGCAAATTTCAAATCCGCCAGGGATTGCATTTTCTATAGCAAATTATTCAAAAACTAATTTTCTACTGTCGCAAATTTTAATTACGCCGGGGATTGCCTTTTCTATAGTAAATTTTGCAAAAAATAATTTTCTACTGTCGCAAATTTTAAATATCCCAGGGATTGCCTTTTCTATAGTAAATTATTCAAAAAATAATTTTATACTGTCGCTAATTTTAATTACGCCAGTGATTGCCTTTTCTATAGTAAATTATTCAAAAAATAATTTTCGAGTGTCGCAAATTTCAAATCCGCCAGGGATTGCCTTTTTTATAGTAAATTATTCAAAAAATAATTTTCTACTGTCGCAAATTTTAATTGCGCCAGGGATTGCGTTTTCGATAGTAAATTATTCAAAATATTAATTTTTTACTGTCGCAAATTTTAATTACGCCAGGGATTGCCTTTTCTATAGTAAATTATTCAAAAAATAATTTTCTACTGTCGCAAATTTTAATTGCGCCAGGGATTGCCTTTTCTATAGTAAATTATTCAAAATATTAATTTTTTACTGTCGCAAATTTTATTTACGCCAGGGATTGCCTTTTCTATAGTAAATTATTCAAAAAATAATTTTCTACTGTCGCAAATTTTAAATATCCCAGGGATTGCCTTTTCTATAGTAAATTATTCAAAAAATAATTTTGTACTGTCCCAAATTTTAATTGCTCCAGGGATTGCCTTTTCTATAGTAAATTATTCAAAAAATAATTTTCTACTGTCGCAAATTTTAATTACGCCAGGGATTGCCTTTTCTATAGTAAATTTTGCAAAAAAATAATTTTCTACTGTCGCAAATTTTAAATATCCCAGGGATTGCCTTTTCTATAGTAAATTATTCAAAAAATAATTTTATACTGTCGCAAATTTTAAATACGCCAGGGATTGCCTTTTCTATAGTAAATTATTCAAAAAATAATTTTCAACTGTCGCAAATTTTAAGTGCGCCAGGGATTGCCTTTTCTATAGTAAATTATTCAAAAAATATTTTTCTACTGTCGCAAATTTTAATTACGCCAGGGATTGCCTTTTCTATAGTAAATTATTCAAAAAACAATTTTCCACTGTCGCAAATTTTAACTGCGCCAGGGATTGCCTTTTCTATAGTAAATTATTCAAAAAATAATTTTTTACTGTCGCAAATTTTAATTACGCCAGGGATTGCCTTTTCTATAGTAAATTATTCAAAAAATAATTTTCGACTGTCGCAAATTTCAAATCCGCCAGGGATTGCCTTTTCTATAGTAAATTACTCAAAAAATAATTCTCTACTGTCGCAAATTTTAATTACGCCAGGGATTGCCTTTTCTATAGTAAATTTTGCAAAAAATAATTTTCTACTGTCGCAAATTTTAAATATCCCAGAGATTGCCTTTTCTATAGTAAATTATTCAAAAAATTTTTTTTTACTGTCGCAAATTTTAATTACGCCAGGGATTGCCTTTTCTATAGTAAATTTTGCAAAAAAATTATTTTTTACTGTCGCAAATTTTAAATATCCCAGGGATTGCCTTTTCTATAGTAAATTATTCAAAAAATAATTTTTTACTGTCGCAAATTTTAAATATCCCAGGGATAGCCTTTTCTATAGTAAATTATTCAAAAAATAATTTTATACTGTCGCAAATTTTAAATATCCCAGGGTTTGCCTTTTCTATAGTAAATTATTCAAAAAATAATTTTCTACTGTCGCAAATTTTAATTACGCCAGGGATTGCCTTTTCTATAGTAAATTATTCAAAAAATAATTTTATACTGTCGCAAATTTTAAATATCCCAGGGTTTGCCTTTTCTATAGTAAATTATTCAAAAAATAATTTTCTACTGTCGCAAATTTTAATTACGCCAGGGATTGCCTTTTCTATAGTAAATTATTCAAAAAATAATTTTCGACTGTCGCAAATTTCAAATCCGCCAGGGATTGCCTTTTCTATAGTAAATTACTCAAAAAATAATTCTCTACTGTCGCAAATTTTAATTACGCCAGGGATTGCTTTTCTATAGTAAATTTTGCAAAAAATAATTTTCTACTGTCGCAAATTTTAAATATCCCAGAGATTGCCTTTTCTATAGTAAATTATTCAAAAAATATTTTTTTACTGTCGCAAATTTTAATTACGCCAGGGATTGCCTTTTCTATAGTAAATTTTGCAAAAAAATAATTTTTTACTGTCGCAAATTTTAAATATCCCAGGGATTGCCTTTTCTATAGTAAATTATTCAAAAAATAATTTTTTACTGTCGCAAATTTTAAATATCCCAGGGATAGCCTTTTCTATAGTAAATTATTCAAAAAATAATTTTATACTGTCGCAAATTTTAAATATCCCAGGGTTTGCCTTTTCTATAGTAAATTATTCAAAAAATAATTTTCTACTGTCGCAAATTTTAATTACGCCAGGGATTGCCTTTTCAATAGTAAATTATTCAAAAAATAATTTTTTACTATCGCAAATTTTAATTGCGCCAGGGATTGCCTTTTCTATAGTAAATTATTCAAAATATTAATTTTTTACTGTCGCAAATTTTAATTACGCCAGGGGTTGCCTTTTCTATAGTAAATTATTCAAAAACTAATTTTATACTGTCGCAAATTTTAATTACGCCAGGGATTGCCTTTTCTATAGTAAATTATTCAAAAAATAATTTTCTACTGTCGCAAATTTTAATTACGCCAGGGATTGCCTTTTCTATAGTAAATTATTCAAAAAATAATTTTCTACTGTCGCAAATTTTAATTACGCCAGGGATTGCCTTTTCTATAGTAAATTTTGCAAAAAATAATTTTCTACTGTCGCAAATTTTAAATATCCCAGGGATTGCCTTTTCTATAGTAAATTATTCAAAAAATAATTTTTTACTGTCGCAAATTTCAAATCCGCCAGGAATTGCCTTTTCTATAGTAAATTATTCAAAAAATAATTTTCAACTGTCGCAAATTTTAATTACGCCAGGGATTGCCTTTTCTATAGTAAATTATTCAAAAAATAATTTTCTACTGTCGCAAATTTTAATTACGCCAGGGACTGCCTTTTCTATAGTAAATTTTGCAAAAAATAATTTTCTACTGTCGCAAATTTTAAATATCCCAGGGATTGCCTTTTCTATAGTAAATTATTCAAAAAATAATTTTATACTGTCGCAAATTTTAAATATCCCAGAGATTGCCTTTTCTATAGTAAATTATTCAAAAAATAATTTTCTACTGTCGCAAATTTTAATTACGCCAGGGATTGCCTTTTCTATAGTAAATTATTCAAAAAATAATTTTTTACTATCGCAAATTTTAATTGCGCCAGGGATTGCCTTTTCTATAGTAAATTATTCAAAATATTAATTTTTTACTGTCGCAAATTTTAATTACGCCAGGGAATGCCTTTTCTATAGTAAATTATTCAAAAAATAATTTTCAACTGTCGCAAATTACACATCCGCCAGGGATTGCCTTTTCTATAGTAAATTATTCAAAATATTAATTTTTTACTATCGCAAATTTTAATTGCGCCAGGGATTGCCTTTTCTATAGTAAATTATTCAAAATATTAATTTTTTACTGTCGCAAATTTTAATTACGTCAGGGATTGCATTTTCTATAGTAAATTATTCAAAAAATAATTTTCAACTGTGGCAAATTTCAAATCCGCCAGGGATTGCCTTTTCTATAGTAAATTATTCAAAAATAATTTTCTACTGTCGCAAATTTTAATTACGCAAGGGATTGCCTTTTCTATAGTAAATTATTCAAAAAATAATTTTCTACTGTCGCAAATTTTAAATATCCCAGGGATTGCCTTTTCTATAGTAAATTATTCAAAAAATAATTTTTTACAGTCGCAAATTTTAATTAGGCCAGGGATTGCCTTTTCTATAGTAAATTATTCAAAAAAATAATTTTCAACTGTCGCAAATTTCAAATCCGCCAGGGATTGCCTTTTCTATAGTAAATTATTCAAAAAATTAATTTCTACTGTCGCAAATTTTAATTACGCCAGGGATTGCCTTTTCTATAGTAAATTTTGCAAAAAATAATTTTCTACTGTCGCAAATTTTAATTACGCCAGGGATTGCCTTTTCTATAGTAAATTTTGCAAAAAATAATTTTCTACTGTCGCAAATTTTAAATATCCCAGGGATTGCCTTTTCTATAGTAAATTATTCAAAAAATAATTTTATACTGTCGCAAATTTTAATTACGCCAGGGATTGCCTTTTCTATTATAAATTATTCAAAAAATAATTTTCAACTGTCGCAAATTTTAATTACGCCAGGGATTGCCTTTTCTATAGTAAATTATTCAAAAAATAATTTTCTACTGTCGCAAATTTTAATTACGCCAGGGATTGCCTTTTCTATAGTAAATTATTCAAAAAATAATTTTCTACTGTCGCAAATTTTAATTACGCCAGGGATTGCCTTTTCTATAGTAAATTTTGCAAAAAATAATTTTCTACTGTCGCAAATTTCAAATATCCCAGGGATTGCCTTTTCTATAGTAAATTATTCAAAAAATAATTTTATACTGTCGCAAATTTTAAATATCCCAGGGATTGCCTTTTCTATAGTAAATTATTCAAAAAATAATTTTCTACTGTCGCAAATTTTAATTACGCCAGGGATTGCCTTTTCTATAGTAAATTATTCAGAAAATAATTTTTTACTATCGCAAATTTTAATTGCGCCAGGGATTGCCTTTTCTGTAGTAAATTATTCAAGATATTAATTTTTTACTTTCGCAAATTTTAATTACGCCAGGGATTGCCTTTTCTATAGTAAATTATTCAAAAAATAATTTTCAACTGTCGCAAATTTCAAATCCGCCAGGGATTGCCTTTTCTATAGTAAATTATTCAAAAAATAATTTTCTACTGTCGCAAATTTTAATTACGCCAGGGATTGCCTTTTCTATAGTAAATTTTGCAAAAAATAATTTTCTACTGTCGCAAATTTTAAATATCCCAGGGATTGCCTTTTCTATAGTAAATTATTCAAAAAATAATTTTATACTGTCGCAAATTTTAATTACGCCAGGGATTACCTTTTCTATAGTAAATTATTCAAAAAATAATTTTCTACTGTCGCAAATTTTAATTACGCCAGGGATTGCCTTTTCTATAGTAAATTTTGCAAAAAATAATTTTCTACTGTCGCAAATTTCAAATCCGCCAGGGATTGCCTTTTCTATAGTAAATTATTCAAAAAAATAATTTTCAACTGTCGCAAATTTCAAATCCGCCAGGGATTGCCTTTTCTATAGTAAATTATTCAAAAAATTAATTTCTACTGTCGCAAATTTTAATTACGCCAGGGATTGCCTTTTCTATAGTAAATTTTGCAAAAAATAATTTTCTACTGTCGCAAATTTTAATTACGCCAGGGATTACCTTTTCTATAGTAAATTTTGCAAAAAATAATTTTCTACTGTCGCAAATTTTAAATATCCCAGGGATTGCCTTTTCTATAGTAAATTATTCAAAAAATAATTTTATACTGTCGCAAATTTTAATTACGCCAGGGATTGCCTTTTCTATAGTAAATTATTCAAAAAATAATTTTCAACTGTCGCAAATTTTAATTACGCCAGGGATTGCCTTTTCTATAGTAAATTATTCAAAAAATAATTTTCTACTGTCGCAAATTTTAATTACGCCAGGGATTGCCTTTTCTATAGTAAATTATTCAAAAAATAATTTTCTACTGTCGCAAATTTTAATTACGCCAGGGATTGCCTTTTCTATAGTAAATTTTGCAAAACATAATTTTCTACTGTCGCAAATTTTAAATATCCCAGGGATTGCCTTTTCTATATTAAATTATTCAAAAAATAATTTTTTACTGTCGCAAATTTCAAATCCGCCAGGGATTGCCTTTTCTATAGTAAATTATTCAAAAAATAATTTTCAACTGTCGCAAATTTTAATTACGCCAGGGATTGCCTTTTCTATAGTAAATTATTCAAAAAATAATTTTCTACTGTCGCAAATTTTAATTACGCCAGGGATTGCCTTTTCTATAGTAAATTTTGCAAAAAATAATTTTCTACTGTCGCAAATTTCAAATATCCCAGGGATTGCCTTTTCTATAGTAAATTATTCAAAAAATAATTTTATACTGTCGCAAATTTTAAATATCCCAGGGATTGCCTTTTCTATAGTAAATTATTCAAAAAATAATTTTCTACTGTCGCAAATTTTAATTACGCCAGGGATTGCCTTTTCTATAGTAAATTATTCAGAAAATAATTTTTTACTATCGCAAATTTTAATTGCGCCAGGGATTGCCTTTTCTGTAGTAAATTATTCAAGATATTAATTTTTTACTTTCGCAAATTTTAATTACGCCAGGGATTGCCTTTTCTTTAGTAAATTATTCAAAAAATAATTTTCTACTGTCGCAAATTTTAATTACGCCAGGGATTGCCTTTTCTATAGTAAATTTTGCAAAAAATAATTTTCTACTGTCGCAAATTTTAAATATCCCAGGGATTGCCTTTTCTATAGTAAATTATTCAAAAAATAATTTTCTACTGTCGCAAATTTTAATTACGCCAGGGATTGTCTTTTCTATAGTAAATTATTCAAAAAATAATTTTCTACTGTCGCAAATTTTAATTGCGCCAGGGATTGCCTTTTCTATAGTAAATTATTCAAAAAATAATTTTCTACTGTCGCAAATTTTAATTACGCCAGGGATTGCCTTTTCTATAGTAAATTATTCAAAAAATAATTTTCTACTGTCGCAAATTTTAATTACGCCAGGGATTGCCTTTTCTATAGTAAATTATTCAAAAAATAATTTTCTACTGTCGCAAATTTTAATTGCGCCAGGGATTGCCTTTTCTATAGTAAATTATTCAAAAAATAATTTTCTACTGTCGCAAATTTTAATTACGCCATGGATTGCCTTTTCTATAGTAAATTATTCAAAAAATAATTTTCAACTGTCGCAAATTTCAGATCCGCCAGGGATTGCCTTTTCTATAGTAAATTATTCAAAAAATAATTTTCTACTGTCGCAAATTTTAATTACGCCAGGGATTGCCTTTTCTATAGTAAATTGTTCAAAAAATAATTTTTTACTGTCGCAAATTTTAAATATCCCAGGGATTGCCTTTTCTATAGTAAATTATTCAAAAAATAATTTTCTACTGTCGCAAATTTTAATTGCTCCAGGGATTGCCTTTCCTATAGTAAATTATTCAAAAAATAATTTTCTACTGTCGCAAATTTTAATTACGCCAGGGATTGCCTTTTCTATAGTAAATTATTCAAAAAATAATTTTTTACTGTCGCAAATTTCAAATCCGCCAGGGATTGCCTTTTCTATAGTAAATTATTCAAAAAATAATTTTCAACTGTCGCAAATTTTAATTGCGCCAGGGATTGCCTTTTCTATAGTAAATTATTCAAAAAATCATTTTATACTGTCGCAAATTTTAATTACGCCAGGGATTGCATTTTCTATAGTAAATTATTCAAAAAATAATTTTCAACTGTCGCAAATTTTAATTACGCCAGGGATTGCCTTTTCTATAGTAAATTATTCAATAAATAATTTTTTACTATCGCAAATTTTAAATATCCCAGGGATTGCCTTTTCTATAGTAAATTATTCAAAAAATAATTTTCTACTGTCGCAAATTTTAAATATCCCAGGGATTGCCTTTTCTATAGTAAATTATTCAAAAAATAATTTTCTACTGTCGCAAGTTTTAATTACGCCAGGGATTGCCTTTTCTATAATAAATTATTCAAAAAATAATTTTTTACTATCGCAAATTTTAATTGCGCCAGGGATTGCCTTTTCTATAGTAAATTATTCAAAATATTAATTTTTTACTGTCGCAAATTTTAATTACGCCAGGGGTTGCCTTTTCTATAGTAAATTATTCAAAAAATAATTTTATACTGTCGCAAATTTTAATTACGCCAGGGATTGCCTTTTCTATAGTAAATTATTCAAAAAATAATTTTCTACTGTCGCAAATTTTAATTACGCCAGGGATTGCCTTTTCTATAGTAAATTATTCAAAAAATAATTTTCTACTGTCGCAAATTTTAATTACGCCAGGGATTGCCTTTTCTATAGTAAATTTTGCAAAAACTAATTTTCTACTGTCGCAAATTTTAAATATCCCAGGGATTGCCTTTTCTATAGTAAATTATTCAAAAAATAATTTTATACTGTCGCAAATTTTAAATATCCCAGAGATTGCCTTTTCTATAGTAAATTATTCAAAAAATAATTTTCTACTGTCGCAAATTTTAATTACGCCAGGGATTGCCTTTTCTATAGTAAATTATTCAAAAAATAATTTTTTACTATCGCAAATTTTAATTGCGCCAGGGATTGCCTTTTCTATAGTAAATTATTCAAAATATTAATTTTTTACTGTCGCAAATTTTAATTACGCCAGGGATTGCCTTTTCTATAGTAAATTATTCAAAAAATAATTTTCAACTGTCGCAAATTTCAAATCCGCCAGGGATTGCCTTTTCTATAGTAAATTATTCAAAATATTAATTTTTTACTATCGCAAATTTTAATTGCGCCAGGGATTGCTTTTTCTATAGTAAATTATTCAAAATATTAATTTTTTACTGTCGCAAATTTTAATTACGCCAGGGATTGCCTTTTCTATAGTAAATTATTCAAAAAATAATTTTCAACTGTGGCAAATTTCAAATCCGCCAGGGATTGCCTTTTATATAGTAAATTATTCAAAAAATAATTTTCTACTGTCGCAAATTTTAATTACCCAAGGGATTGCCTTTTCTATAGTAAATTATTCAAAAAATAATTTTCTACTGTCGCAAATTTTAAATATACCAGGGATTGCCTTTTCTATAGTAAATTATTCAAAAAATAATTTTTTACTGTCGCAAATTTTAATCACGCCAGTGATTGCCTTTTCTATAGTAAATTATTCAAAAAATAATTTTCTACTGTCGCAAATTTTAAATATCCCAGGGATTGCCTTTTCTATAGTAAATTATTCAAAAAATAATTTTTTACTGTCGCAAATTTTAATTACGCCAGGGATTGCCTTTTCTATAGTAAATTATTCAATAAAATAATTTTCAACTGTCGCAAATTTCAAATCCGCCAGGGATTGCCTTTTCTATAGTAAATTATTCAAAAAATAATTTTATACTGTCGCAAATTTTAATTACGCCAGGGATTGCCTTTTCTATAGTAAATTTTGCAAAAAATAATTTTCTACTGTCGCAAATTTTAAATATCCCAGGGATTGCCTTTTCTATAGTAAATTATTCAAAAAATAATTTTATACTGTCGCAAATTTTAAATATCCCAGGGATTGCCTTTTCTATAGTAAATTATTCAAAAAATAATTTTCTACTGTCGCAAATTTTAATTACGCCAGGGATTGCCTTTTCTATAGTAAATTATTCAAAAAATAATTTTCTACTGTCGCAAATTTTAATTACGCCAGGGATTGCCTTTTCTATAGTAAATTATTCAAAAAATAATTTTCTACTGTCTCAAATTTTAATTACGCCAGGGATTGCCTTTTCTATAGTAAATTATTCAAAAAATAATTTTCTACTGTCGCAAATTTTAATTACGCCAGGGATTGCCTTTTCTATAGTAAATTTTGCAAAACATAATTTTCTACTGTCGCAAATTTTAAATATCCCAGGGATTGCCTTTTCTATATTAAATTATTCAAAAAATAATTTTTTACTGTCGCAAATTTCAAATCCGCCAGGGATTGCCTTTTCTATAGTAAATTATTCAAAAAATAATTTTCAACTGTCGCAAATTTTAATTACGCCAGGGATTGCCTTTTCTATAGTAAATTATTCAAAAAATAATTTTCTACTGTCGCAAATTTTAATTACGCCAGGGATTGCCTTTTCTATAGTAAATTTTGCAAAAAATAATTTTCTACTGTCGCAAATTTCAAATATCCCAGGGATTGCCTTTTCTATAGTAAATTATTCAAAAAATAATTTTATACTGTCGCAAATTTTAAATATCCCAGGGATTGCCTTTTCTATAGTAAATTATTCAAAAAATAATTTTCTACTGTCGCAAATTTTAATTACGCCAGGGATTGCCTTTTCTATAGTAAATTATTCAGAAAATAATTTTTTACTATCGCAAATTTTAATTGCGCCAGGGAATGCCTTTTCTGTAGTAAATTATTCAAGATATTAATTTTTTACTTTCGCAAATTTTAATTACGCCAGGGATTGCCTTTTCTATAGTAAATTATTCAAAAAATAATTTTCAACTGTCGCAAATTTCAAATCCGCCAGGGATTGCCTTTTCTATAGTAAATTATTCAAAAAATAATTTTCTACTGTCGCAAATTTTAATTACGCCAGGGATTGCCTTTTCTATAGTAAATTTTGCAAAAAATAATTTTCTACTGTCGCAAATTTTAAATATCCCAGGGATTGCCTTTTCTATAGTAAATTATTCAAAAAATAATTTTATACTGTCGCAAATTTTAATTACGCCAGGGATTACCTTTTCTATAGTAAATTATTCAAAAAATAATTTTCTACTGTCGCAAATTTTAATTACGCCAGGGATTGCCTTTTCCATAGTAAATTTTGCAAAAAATAATTTTCTACTGTCGCAAATTTCAAATCCGCCAGGGATTGCCTTTTCTATAGTAAATTATTCAAAAAATAATTTTCTACTGTCGCAAATTTTAATTGCGCCAGGGATTGCCTTTTCTATAGTAAATTATTCAAAATATTAATTTTTTACTGTCACAAATTTTAATTACGCCAGGGATTGCCTTTTCTATAGTAAATTATTCAAAAAATAATTTTCTACTGTCGCAAATTTTAATTGCGCCAGGGATTGCCTTTTCTATAGTGAATTATTCAAAATATTAATTTTTTTCTGTCGCAAAATTTAATTACGCCAAGGATTGCCTTTTCTATAGTAAATTATTCAAAAAATAGTTTTTTGCTGTCGCAAATTTTAAATATCCCAGGGATTGCCTTTTCTATAGTAAATTATTCAAAAAATAATTTTTTACTGTCGCAAATTTCAAATCCGCCAGGGATTGCCTTTTCTATAGTAAATTATTCAACAAATAATTTTCAACTGTCGCAAATTTTAATTACGCCAGGGATTGCCTTTTCTATAGTAAATTATTCAAAAAATAATTTTCTACTGTCGCAAATTTTAATTACGCCAAGGATTGCCTTTTCTATAGTAAATTTTGCAAAAAATAATTTTCTACTGTCGCAAATTTTAAATATCCCAGGGATTGCCTTTTCTATAGTAAATTATTCAAAAAATAATTTTCTACTGTCGCAAATTTTAATTACGCCAGGGATTGTCTTTTCTATAGTAAATTATTCAAAAAATAATTTTCTACTGTCGCAAATTTTAATTGCGCCAGGGATTGCCTTTTCTATAGTAAATTATTCAAAAAATAATTTTCTACTGTCGCAAATTTTAATTACGCCAGGGATTGCCTTTTCTATAGTAAATTATTCAAAAAATAATTTTCTACTGTCGCAAATTTTAATTACGCCAGGGATTGCCTTTTCTATAGTAAATTATTCAAAAAATAATTTTCTACTGTCGCAAATTTTAATTGCGCCAGGGATTGCCTTTTCTATAGTAAATTATTCAAAAAATAATTTTCTACTGTCGCAAATTTTAATTACGCCATGGATTGCCTTTTCTATAGTAAATTATTCAAAAAATAATTTTCAACTGTCGCAAATTTCAGATCCGCCAGGGATTGCCTTTTCTATAGTAAATTATTCAAAAAATAATTTTCTACTGTCGCAAATTTTAATTACGCCAGGGATTGCCTTTTCTATAGTAAATTGTTCAAAAAATAATTTTTTACTGTCGCAAATTTTAAATATCCCAGGGATTGCCTTTTCTATAGTAAATTATTCAAAAAATAATTTTCAACTGTCGCAAATTTTAATTGCGCCAGGGATTGCCTTTTCTATAGTAAATTATTCAAAAAATCATTTTATACTGTCGCAAATTTTAATTACGCCAGGGATTGCATTTTCTATAGTAAATTATTCAAAAAATAATTTTCAACTGTCGCAAATTTTAATTACGCCAGGGATTGCCTTTTCTATAGTAAATTATTCAATAAATAATTTTTTACTATCGCAAATTTTAAATATCCCAGGGATTGCCTTTTCTATAGTAAATTATTCAAAAAATAATTTTCTACTGTCCCAAATTTTAAATATCCCAGGGATTGCCTTTTCTATAGTAAATTATTCAAAAAATAATTTTCTACTGTCGCAAGTTTTAATTACGCCAGGGATTGCCTTTTCTATAATAAATTATTCAAAAAATAATTTTTTACTATCGCAAATTTTAATTGCGCCAGGGATTGCCTTTTCTATAGTAAATTATTCAAAATATTAATTTTTTACTGTCGCAAATTTTAATTACGCCAGGGGTTGCCTTTTCTATAGTAAATTATTCAAAAAATAATTTTATACTGTCGCAAATTTTAATTACGCCAGGGATTGCCTTTTCTATAGTAAATTATTCAAAAAATAATTTTCTACTGTCGCAAATTTTAATTACGCCAGGGATTGCCTTTTCTATAGTAAATTATTCAAAAAATAATTTTCTACTGTCGCAAATTTTAATTACGCCAGGGATTGCCTTTTCTATAGTAAATTTTGCAAAAACTAATTTTCTACTGTCGCAAATTTTAAATATCCCAGGGATTGCCTTTTCTATAGTAAATTATTCAAAAAATAATTTTATACTGTCGCAAATTTTAAATATACCAGGGATTGCCTTTTCTATAGTAAATTATTCAAAAAATAATTTTCTACTGTCGCAAATTTTAATTACGCCAGGGATTGCCTTTTCTATAGTAAATTATTCAAAAAATAATTTTTTACTATCGCAAATTTTAATTGCGCCAGGGATTTCCTTTTCTATAGTAAATTATTCAAAATATTAATTTTTTACTGTCGCAAATTTTAATTACGCCAGGGATTGCCTTTTCTATAGTAAATAATTCAAAAAATAATTTTCAACTGTGGCAAATTTCAAATCCGCCAGGGATTGCCTTTTATATAGTAAATTATTCAAAAAATAATTTTCTACTGTCGCAAATTTTAATTACCCAAGGGATTGCCTTTTCTATAGTAAATTATTCAAAAAATAATTTTCTACTGTCGCAAATTTTAAATATACCAGGGATTGCCTTTTCTATAGTAAATTATTCAAAAAATAATTTTTTACTGTCGCAAATTTTAATCACGCCAGTGATTGCCTTTTCTATAGTAAATTATTCAAAAAATAATTTTCTACTGTCGCAAATTATAAATATCCCAGGGATTGCCTTTTCTATAGTAAATTATTCAAAAAATAATTTTTTACTGTCGCAAATTGTAATTACGCCAGGGATTGCCTTTTCTATAGTAAATTATTCAATAAAGTAATTTTCAACTGTCGCAAATTTCAAATCCGCCAGGGATTGCCTTTTCTATAGTAAATTATTCAAAAAACAATTTTATACTGTCGCAAATTTTAATTACGCCAGGGATTGCCTTTTCTATAGTAAATTTTGCAAAAAATAATTTTCTACTGTCGCAAATTTTAAATATCCCAGGGATTGCCTTTTCTATAGTAAATTATTCAAAAAATAATTTTATACTGTCGCAAATTTTAAATATCCCAGGGATTGCCTTTTCTATAGTAAATTATTCAAAAAATAATTTCCTACTGTCGCAAATTTTAATTACGCCAGGGATTGCCTTTTCTATAGTAAATTATTCAAAAAATAATTTTCTACTGTCGCAAATTTTAATTACGCCAGGGATTGCCTTTTCTATAGTAAATTTTGCAAAAAATAATTTTCTACTGTCGCAAATTTTAATTACGCCAGGGATTGCCTTTTCTATAGTAAATTTTGCAAAAACTAATTTTCTACTGTCGCAAATTTTAAATATCCCAGGGATTGCCTTTTCTATAGTAAATTATTCAAAAAATAATTTTATACTGTCGCAAATTTTAAATATCAAAGAGATTGCCTTTTCTATAGTAAATTATTCAAAAAATAATTTTCTACTGTCGCAAATTTTAATTACGCCAGGGATTGCCTTTTCTATAGTAAATTATTCAAAAAATAATTTTTTACTATCGCAAATTTTAATTGCGCCAGGGATTGCCTTTTCTATAGTAAATTATTCAAAATATTAATTTTTTACTGTCGCAAATTTTAATTAGGCCAGGGATTGCCTTTTCTATAGTAAATTATTCAAAAAATAATTTTCAACTGTCGCAAATTTCAAATCCGCCAGGGATTGCCTTTTCTATAGTAAATTATTCAAAATATTAATTTTTTACTATCGCAAATTTTAATTGCGCCAGGGATTGCTTTTTCTATAGTAAATTATTCAAAATATTAATTTTTTACTGTCGCAAATTTTAATTACGCCAGGGATTGCCTTTTCTATAGTAAATTATTCAAAAAATAATTTTCAACTGTGGCAAATTTCAAATCCGCCAGGGATTGCCTTTTCTATAGTAAATTATTCAAAAAATAATTTTCTACTGTCGCAAATTTTAATTACGCAAGGGATTGCCTTTTCTATAGTAAATTATTCAAAAAATAATTTTCTACTGTCGCAAATTTTAAATATCCCAGGGATTGCCTTTTCTATAGTAAATTATTCAAAAAATAATTTTTTACTGTCGCAAATTTTAATCACGCCAGTGATTGCCTTTTCTATAGTAAATTATTCAAAAAAATAATTTTCAACTGTCGCAAATTTCAAATCCGCCAGGGATTGCCTTTTCTATAGTAAATTATTCAAAAAATAATTTTCTACTGTCGCAAATTTTAATTACGCCAGGGATTGACTTTTCTATAGTAAATTTTGCAAAAAATAATTTTCTACTGTCGCAAATTTTAATTACGCCAGGGATTGCCTTTTCTATAGTAAATTTTGCAAAAAATAATTTTCTACTGTCGCAAATTTTAAATATCCCAGGGATTGCCTTTTCTATAGTAAATTATTCAAAAAATAATTTTATACTGTCGCAAATTTTAATTACGCCAGGGATTGCCTTTTCTATAGTAAATTATTCAAAAAATAATTTTCAACTGTCGCAAATTTTAATTACGCCAGGGATTGCCTTTTCTATAGTAAATTATTCAAAAAATAATTTTCTAAATTTTGCAAAAAATAATTTTCTACTGTCGCAAATTTTAATTGCGCCAGGGATTGCCTTTTCTATAGTAAATTATTCAAAAAATAATTTTATATTGTCGCAAATTTTAAATATCCCAGGGATTGCCTTTTCTATAGTAAATTATTCAAAAAATAATTTTCTACTGTCGCAAATTTTAATTACGCCAGGGATTGCCTTTTCTATAGTAAATTATTCAGAAAATAATTTTTTACTATCGCAAATTTTAATTGCGCCAGGGATTGCCTTTTCTGTAGTAAGTTATTCAAAATATTAATTTTTTACTTTCGCAAATTTTAATTACGCCAGGGATTGCCTTTTCTATAGTAAATTATACAAAAAATAATTTTCAACTGTCGCAAATTTCAAATCCGCCAGGGATTGCCTTTTCTATAGTAAATTATTCAAAAAATAATTTTCTACTGTCGCTAATTTTAATTACGCCAGGGATTGCCTTTTCTATAGTAAATTATTCAAAAAATAATTTTCAACTGTCGCAAATTTCAAATCCGCCAGGGATTGCCTTTTCTATAGTAAATTATTCAAAAAATAATTTTCTACTGTCGCAAATTTTAATTACGCCAGGGATTGCCTTTTCTATAGTAAATTATTCAAAAAATAATTTTCTACTGTCGCAAATTTTAATTGCGCCAGGGATTGCCTTTTCTATAGTAAATTATTCAAAAAATAATTTTCTACTGTCGCAAATTTTAATTACGCCAGGGATTGCCTTTTCTATAGTAAATTTTGCAAAAAATAATTTTCTACTGTCGCAAATTTTAAATATCCCAGGGATTGCCTTTTCTATAGTAAATTATTCAAAAAATAATTTTATACTGTCGCAAATTTTAATTACGCCAGGGATTGCCTTTTCTATAGTAAATTATTCAAAAAATAATTTTCAACTGTCGCAAATTTTAATTACGCCAGGGATTGCCTTTTCTATAGTAAATTATTCAAAAAATAATTTTCTACTGTCGCAAATTTTAATTACGCAAGGGATTGCCTTTTCTATAGTAAATTATTCAAAAAATAATTTTCTACTGTCGCAAATTTTAAATATCCCAGGGATTGCCTTTTCTATAGTAAATTATTCAAAAAATAATTTTTTACTGTCGCAAATTTTAATCACGCCAGTGATTGCCTTTTCTATAGTAAATTATTCAAAAAATAATTTTCTACTGTCGCAAATTTTAATTACGCCAGGGATTGACTTTTCTATAGTAAATTTTGCAAAAAATAATTTTCTACTGTCGCAAATTTTAATTACGCCAGGGATTGCCTTTTCTATAGTAAATTTTGCAAAAAATAATTTTCTACTGTCGCAAATTTTAAATATCCCAGGGATTGCCTTTTCTATAGTAAATTATTCAAAAAATAATTTTATACTGTCGCAAATTTTAATTACGCCAGGGATTGCCTTTTCTATAGTAAATTATTCAAAAAATAATTTTCAACTGTCGCAAATTTTAATTACGCCAGGGATTGCCTTTTCTATAGTAAATTATTCAAAAAATAATTTTCTAAATTTTGCAAAAAATAATTTTCTACTGTCGCAAATTTTAATTGCGCCAGGGATTGCCTTTTCTATAGTAAATTATTCAAAAAATAATTTTATATTGTCGCAAATTTTAAATATCCCAGGGATTGCCTTTTCTATAGTAAATTATTCAAAAAATAATTTTCTACTGTCGCAAATTTTAATTACGCCAGGGATTGCCTTTTCTATAGTAAATTATTCAGAAAATAATTTTTTACTATCGCAAATTTTAATTGCGCCAGGGATTGCCTTTTCTGTAGTAAGTTATTCAAAATATTAATTTTTTACTTTCGCAAATTTTAATTACGCCAGGGATTGCCTTTTCTATAGTAAATTATACAAAAAATAATTTTCAACTGTCGCAAATTTCAAATCCGCCAGGGATTGCCTTTTCTATAGTAAATTATTCAAAAAATAATTTTCTACTGTCGCTAATTTTAATTACGCCAGGGATTGCCTTTTCTATAGTAAATTATTCAAAAAATAATTTTCAACTGTCGCAAATTTCAAATCCGCCAGGGATTGCCTTTTCTATAGTAAATTATTCAAAAAATAATTTTCTACTGTCGCAAATTTTAATTACGCCAGGGATTGCCTTTTCTATAGTAAATTATTCAAAAAATAATTTTCTACTGTCGCAAATTTTAATTGCGCCAGGGATTGCCTTTTCTATAGTAAATTATTCAAAAAATAATTTTCTACTGTCGCAAATTTTAATTACGCCAGGGATTGCCTTTTCTATAGTAAATTTTGCAAAAAATAATTTTCTACTGTCGCAAATTTTAAATATCCCAGGGATTGCCTTTTCTATAGTAAATTATTCAAAAAATAATTTTATACTGTCGCAAATTTTAATTACGCCAGGGATTGCCTTTTCTATAGTAAATTATTCAAAAAATAATTTTCAACTGTCGCAAATTTTAATTACGCCAGGGATTGCTTTTTCTATAGTAAATTATTCAAAAAATAATTTTCTACTGTCGCAAATTTTAATTACGCCAGGGATTGCCTTTTCTATAGTAAATTATTCAAAAAATAATTTTCTACTGTCGCAAATTTTAATTACGCCAGGGATTGCCTTTTCTATAGTAAATTTTGCAAAAAATAATTTTCTACTGTCGCAAATTTTAAATATCCCAGGGATTGCCTTTTCTATAGTAAATTATTCAAAAAATAATTTTTTACTGTCGCAAATTTCAAATCCGCCAGGGATTGCCTTTTCTATAGTAAATTATTCAAAAAATAATTTTCAACTGTCGCAAATTTTAATTACGCCAGGGATTGCCTTTTCTATAGTAAATTATTCAAAAAATAATTTTCTACTGTCGCAAATTTTAATTACGCCAGGGATTGCATTTTCTGTAGTAAATTTTGCAAAAAATAATTTTCTACTGTCGCAAATTTTAAATATCCCAGGGATTGCCTTTTCTATAGTAAATTATTCAAAAAATAATTTTATACTGTCGCAAATTTTAAGTATCCCAGGGATTGCCTTTTCTATAGTAAATTATTCAAAAAATAATTTTCTACTGTCGCAAATTTTAATTACGCCAGGGATTGCCTTTTCTATAGTAAATTATTCAGAAAATAATTTTTTACTATCGCAAATTTTAATTGCGCCAGGGATTGCCTTTTCTGTAGTAAGTTATTCAAAATATTAATTTTTTACTTTCGCAAATTTTAATTACGCCAGGGATTGCCTTTTCTATAGTAAATTATTCAAAAAATAATTTTCAACTGTCGCAAATTTCAAATCCGCCAGGGATTGCCTTTTCTATAGTAAATTATTCGAAAAATAATTTTCTACTGTCGCAAATTTTAATTACGCCAGGGATTGCCTTTTCTATAGTAAATTTTGCAAAAAATAATTTTCTACGGTCGCAAATTTTAAATATCCCAGGGATTGCCTTTTCTATAGTAAATTATTCAAAAAATAATTTTATACTGTCGCAAATTTTAATTACGCCAGGGATTACCTTTTCTATAGTAAATTATTCAAAAAATAATTTTCTACTGTCGCAAATTTTAATTACGCCAGGGATAGCCTTTTCTATAGTAAATTTTGCAAAAAATAATTTTCTACTGTCGCAAATTTCAAATCCGCCAGGGATTGCCTTTTCTATAGTAAATTATTCAAAAAATAATTTTCTACTGTCGCAAATTTTAATTTCGCCAGGGATTGCCTTTTCTATAGTAAATTTTGCAAAAAATAATTTTCTACTGTCGCAAATTTTAAATATCCCAGGGATTGCCTTTTCTATAGTAAATTATTCAAAAAATAATTTTATACTGTCGCAAATTTTAATTACGCCAGGGATTGCCTTTTCTATAGTAAATTATTCAAAAAATAATTTTCAACTGTCGCAAATTTTAATTACGCCAGGGATTGCCTTTTCTATAGTAAATTATTCAAAAAATAATTTTCTAAATTTTGCAAAAAATAATTTTCTACTGTCGCAAATTTCAATTGCGCCAGGGATTGCCTTTTCTATAGTAAATTATTCAAAAAATAATTTTATATTGTCGCAAATTTTAAATATCCCAGGGATTGCCTCTTCTATAGTAAATTATTCAAAAAATAATTTTCTACTGTCGCAAATTTTAATTACGCCAGGGATTGCCTTTTCTATAGTAAATTATTCAGAAAATAATTTTTTACTATCGCAAATTTTAATTGCGCCAGGGATTGCCTTTTCTGTAGTAAGTTATTCAAAATATTAATTTTTTACTTTCGCAAATTTTAATTACGCCAGGGATTGCCTTTTCTATAGTAAATTATACAAAAAATAATTTTCAACTGTCGCAAATTTCAAATCCGCCAGGGATTGCCTTTTCTATAGTAAATTATTCAAAAAATAATTTTCTACTGTCGCTAATTTTAATTACGCCAGGGATTGCCTTTTCTATAGTAAATTATTCAAAAAATAATTTTCAACTGTCGCAAATTTCAAATCCGCCAGGGATTGCCTTTTCTATAGTAAATTATTCAAAAAATAATTTTCTACTGTCGCAAATTTTAATTACGCCAGGGATTGCCTTTTCTATAGTAAATTATTCAAAAAATAATTTTCTACTGTCGCAAATTTTAATTGCGCCAGGGATTGCCTTTTCTATAGTAAATTATTCAAAAAATAATTTTCTACTGTCGCAAATTTTAATTACGCCAGGGATTGCCTTTTCTATAGTAAATTTTGCAAAAAATAATTTTCTACTGTCGCAAATTTTAAATATCCCAGGGATTGCCTTTTCTATAGTAAATTATTCAAAAAATAATTTTATACTGTCGCAAATTTTAATTACGCCAGGGATTGCCTTTTCTATAGTAAATTATTCAAAAAATAATTTTCAACTGTCGCAAATTTTAATTACGCCAGGGATTGCTTTTTCTATAGTAAATTATTCAAAAAATAATTTTCTACTGTCGCAAATTTTAATTACGCCAGGGATTGCCTTTTCTATAGTAAATTATTCAAAAAATAATTTTCTACTGTCGCAAATTTTAATTACGCCAGGGATTGCCTTTTCTATAGTAAATTTTGCAAAAAATAATTTTCTACTGTCGCAAATTTTAAATATCCCAGGGATTGCCTTTTCTATAGTAAATTATTCAAAAAATAATTTTTTACTGTCGCAAATTTCAAATCCGCCAGGGATTGCCTTTTCTATAGTAAATTATTCAAAAAATAATTTTCAACTGTCGCAAATTTTAATTACGCCAGGGATTGCCTTTTCTATAGTAAATTATTCAAAAAATAATTTTCTACTGTCGCAAATTTTAATTACGCCAGGGATTGCATTTTCTGTAGTAAATTTTGCAAAAAATAATTTTCTACTGTCGCAAATTTTAAATATCCCAGGGATTGCCTTTTCTATAGTAAATTATTCAAAAAATAATTTTATACTGTCGCAAATTTTAAGTATCCCAGGGATTGCCTTTTCTATAGTAAATTATTCAAAAAATAATTTTCTACTGTCGCAAATTTTAATTACGCCAGGGATTGCCTTTTCTATAGTAAATTATTCAGAAAATAATTTTTTACTATCGCAAATTTTAATTGCGCCAGGGATTGCCTTTTCTGTAGTAAGTTATTCAAAATATTAATTTTTTACTTTCGCAAATTTTAATTACGCCAGGGATTGCCTTTTCTATAGTAAATTATTCAAAAAATAATTTTCAACTGTCGCAAATTTCAAATCCGCCAGGGATTGCCTTTTCTATAGTAAATTATTCGAAAAATAATTTTCTACTGTCGCAAATTTTAATTACGCCAGGGATTGCCTTTTCTATAGTAAATTTTGCAAAAAATAATTTTCTACGGTCGCAAATTTTAAATATCCCAGGGATTGCCTTTTCTATAGTAAATTATTCAAAAAATAATTTTATACTGTCGCAAATTTTAATTACGCCAGGGATTACCTTTTCTATAGTAAATTATTCAAAAAATAATTTTCTACTGTCGCAAATTTTAATTACGCCAGGGATAGCCTTTTCTATAGTAAATTTTGCAAAAAATAATTTTCTACTGTCGCAAATTTCAAATCCGCCAGGGATTGCCTTTTCTATAGTAAATTATTCAAAAAATAATTTTCTACTGTCGCAAATTTTAATTTCGCCAGGGATTGCCTTTTCTATAGTAAATTATTCAAAATATTAATTTTTTACTGTCGCAAATTTTAATTACGCCAGGGATTGCCTTTTCTATAGTAAATTATTCAAAAAATAATTTTCTACTGTCGCAAATTTTAATTGCGCCAGGGATTGCCTTCTCTATAGTAAATTATTCAAAATATTAATTTTTTTCTGTCGCAAATTTTAATTACGCCAAGGATTGCCTTTTCTATAGTAAATTATTCAAAAAATAATTTTTTACTGTCGCAAATTTTAAATATCCCAGGGATTGCCTTTTCTATAGTAAATTATTCAAAAAATAATTTTTTACTGTCGCAAATTTCAAATCCGCCAGGGATTGCGTTTTCTATAGTAAATTATTCAACAAACTATTTTCAACTGTCGCAAATTTTAATTACGCCAGGAATTGCCTTTTCTATAGTAAATTATTCAAAAAATAATTTTCTACTGTCGCAAATTTTAATTACGTCAGGGATTGCCTTTTCTATAATAAATTTTGCAAAAAATAATTTTCTACTGTCGCAAATTTTAAATATCCCAGGGATTGCCTTTTCTATAGTAAATTATTCAAAAAATAATTTTATACTGTCGCAAATTTTAATTACGCCAGGGATTGCCTTTTCTATAGTAAATTATTCAAAAAATAATTTTCAACTGTCGCAAATTTCAAATCCGCCAGGGATTGCCTTTTCTATAGTAAATTATTCAAAAAATAATTTTCTACTGTCGCAAATTTTAATTACGCCAGGGATTGCCTTTTCTATAGTAAATTATTCAAAAAATAATTTTCTACTGTCCAAATTTTAATTGCGCCAGGGATTGCCTTTTCAATAGTAAATTATTCAAAAAATAATTTTCTACTGTCGCAAATTTTAGTTACGCCAGGGATTGCCTTTTCTATAGTAAATTATTCAAAAAATAATTTTTTATTGTCGCAAATTTTAATTACGCCAGGGATTGCCTTTTCTATAGTAAATTATTCAAAAAATAATTTTCAACTGTCGCAAATTTTAATTACGCCAGGGATTGCCTTTTCTATAGTAAATTATTCAAAAAATAATTTTTTACTGTCGCAAATTGTAATTGCGCCAGGGATTGCCTTTTCTATAGTAAATTATTCAAAAAATAATTTTTTACTGTCGCAAATTTTAAATATCCCAGGGATTGCCTTTTCTATAGTAAATTATTCAAAAAATAATTTTCAACTGTCGCAAATATTAATTACGCCAGGGATTGCCTTTTCTATAGTAAATTATTCAATAAATAGTTTTTTACTGTCGCAAATTTTAAATATCCCAGGGATTGCCTTTTCTATAGTAAATTATTCAAAAAATAATTTTCTACTGTCGCAAATTTTAAATATCCCAGGGATTGCCTTTTCTATAGTAAATTATTCAAAAAATAATTTTTTACTGTCGCAAATTTTAATTGCGCCAGGGATTGCCTTTTCTATAGTAAATTATTCAAAAAATAATTTTTTACTGTCGCAAATTTTAATTGCGCCAGGAATTGCCTTTTCTATAGAAAATTATTCAAAAAATAATTTTCAACTGTCGCAAATTTTAATTACGCCAGGGATTGCCTTTTCTATAGTAAATTATTCAAAAAATAATTTTTTACTGCCGCAAATTGTAATTGCGCCAGGGATTGCCTTTTCTATAGTAAATTATTCAAAAAATAATTTTTTACTGCCGCAAATTGTAATTGCGCCAGGGATTGCCTTTTCTATAGTAAATTATTCAGAAAATAATTTTCAACTGTCGCAAATTTCAAATCCGCCAGGGATTGCCTTTTCTACAGTAAATTTCTCACAAAATAATTTTTTACTGCCGCAAATTTTAATTACGCCAGGGATTGCCTTTTCTATAGTAAATTATTCAAAAACTAATTTTCAACTGTCGCAAATTTTAATTGCGCCAGGGATTGCCTTTTCTATAGTAAATTATTCAAAAAATAATTTTATACTGTCGCAAATTTTAATTACGCCAGGGATTGCCTTTTCTATAGTAAGTTATTCAAAAAATAATTTTCAACTGTCGCAAATTTTAATTACGCCAGGGATTGCCTTTTCTATAGTAAATTATTCATAAAATAATTTTTTACTGCCGCAAATTGTAATTGCGCCAGGGATTGCCTTTTCTATAGTAAATTATTCAAAAAATAATTTTTTACTGTCGCAAATTTTAAATATCCCAGGGATTGCCTTTTCTATAGTAAATTATTCAAAAAATATTTTTCAACTGTCGCAAATTTTAATTACGCCAGGGATTGCCTTTTCTATAGTAAATTATTCAAAAAATAATTTTCTACTGTCGCAAATTTTAAATATCCCAGGGATTGCCTTTTCTATAGTAAATTATTCAAAAAATAATTTTTTACTGTCGCAAATTTTAATTGCGCCAGGGATTGCCTTTTCTATAGTAAATTATTCAAAAAATAATTTTTTACTGTCGCAAATTTTAATTGCGCCAGGGATTGCCTTTTCTATAGTAAATTATTCAAAAATAATTTTCAACTGTCGCAAATTTTAATTACGCCAGGGATTGCCTTTTCTATAGTAAATTATTCAAAAAATAATTTTTTACTGCCGCAAATTGTAATTGCGCCAGGGATTGCCTTTTCTATAGTAAATTATTCAAAAAATAATTTTTTACTGCCGCAAATTGTAATTGCGCCAGGGATTGCCTTTTCTATAGTAAATTATTCAAAAAATAATTCTCAACTGTCGCAAATTTCAAATCCGCCAGGGATTGCCTTTTCTACAGTAAATTTCTCACAAAATAATTTTTTACTGCCGCAAATTTTAATTACGCCAGGGATTGCCTCTTCTATAGTAAATTATTCAAAAAATAATTTTCAACTGTCGCAAATTTTAATTGCGCCAGGGATTGCCTTTTCTATAGTAAATTATTCAAAAAATAATTTTATACTGTCGCAAATTTTAATTACGCCAGGGATTGCCTTTTCTATAGTAAATTATTCAAAAAATAATTTTCAACTGTCGCAAATTTTAATTACGCCAGGGATTGCCTTTTCTATAGTAAATTATTCAAAAAATAATTTTTTACTGCCGCAAATTGTAATTGCGCCAGGGATTGCCTTTTCTATAGTAAATTATTCAAAAAATAATTTTTTACTGTCGCAAATTTTAAATATCCCAGGGATTGCCTTTTCTATAGTAAATTATTCAAAAAATATTTTTCAACTGTCGCAAATTTAATTACGCCAGGGATTGCCTTTTCTATAGTAAATTATTCAATAAATAATTTTTTACTATCGCAAATTTTAAATATCCCAGGGATTTGCCTTTTCTATAGTAAATTATTCAAAAAATAATTTTCTACTGTCGCAAATTTTAAATATCCCAGGGATTGCCTTTTCTATAGTAAATTATTCAAAAAATAATTTTTTACTGTCGCAAATTTTAATTGCGCCAGGGATTGCCTTTTCTATAGTAAATTATTCAAAAAATAATTTTTTACTGTCGCAAATTTCAAATCCGCCAGGGATTGCCTTTTCTATAGTAAATTATTCAAAAAATAATTTTTTACTATCGCAAATTTCAAATCCGCCAGGGATTGCCTTTTCTGTAGTAAATTATTCAAAAATAATTTTCTACTATCGCAAATTTTAATTACGCCAGGGATTGCCTTTTCTATAGTAAATTATTCAAAAATAATTTTCTACTGTCGCAAATTTTAATTGAGCCAAGATTGCCTTTTCTATAGTAAATTATTCAAAAAATAATTTTTTACTGTCGCAAATTTTAATTACGCCAGGGATTACCTTTTCTATAGTAAATTATTCAAAAAATAATTTTCAACTGTCGCAAATTTCAAATCCGCCAGGGATTGCCTTTTCTATAGTAAATTATTCAAAATATTAATTTTTTACTGTCGCAAATTTTAATTGCGCCAGGGATTGCGTTTTCTATAGTAAATTATTCAAAACATAATTTTTACTGTCGCAAATTTCAAATCCGCCAGGGATTGCCTTTTTCTATAGTAAATTATTCAAAAAATAATTTTTTACTATCGCAAATTTCAAATCCGCCAGGGATTGCCTTTTCTATAGTAAATTATTCAAAAAATAATTTTCAACTGTCGCAAATTTCAAATCCGCCAGGGATTGCCTTTTCTATAGTAAATTATTCAAAAAATAATTTTTTACTATCGCAAATTTCAAATCCGCCAGGGATTGCCTTTTCTATAGTAAATTATTCAAAATATTAATTTTTTACTGTCGCAAATTTCAAATCCGCCAGGGATTGCCTTTTCTATAGTAAATTATTCAAAAAATAATTTTATATTGTCGCAAATTTTAATTACGCCAGGGATTGCCTTTTCTATAGTAAATTATTCAAAAAATAATTTTCAACTGTCGCAAATTCAAATCCGCCAGGGATTCCCTTTTCTATAGTAAATTATTCAAAAAATAATTTTCTACTGTCGCAAATTTTAATTACGCCAGGGATTGCCTTTTCTATAGTAAATTTTGCAAAAAATAGTTTTCTACTGTCGCAAATTTTAAATATCCAGGGATTGCCTTTTCTATAGTAAATTATTCAAAAAATAATTTTATACTGTCGCAAATTTTAATTACGCCAGGGATTGCCTTTTCTATAGTAAATTATTCAAAAAATAATTTTCTACTGTCGCAAATTTTAATTACGCCAGGGATTGCCTTTTCTATAGTAAATTATTCAAAAAATAAGTTTTTACTATCGCAAATTTCAAATCCGCCAGGGATTGCCTTTTCTATAGTAAATTATTCAAAATATTAATTTTTTACTGTCGCAAATTTTAAATCCGCCAGGGATTGCCTTTTCTATAGTAAATTATTCAAAAAATATTTTTTTACTGTCGCAAATTTCAAATCCGCCAGGGATTGCCTTTCCTATAGTAAATTATTCAAAAATAATTTTTTACTGTCGCAAATCTCAAATCCGCCGGGGATTGCCTTTTCTATAGTAAATTATTCAAAAAATAATTTTCTACTGTCGCAAATTTTAATTACGCCAGGGATTGCCTTTTTTATAGTAAATTATTCAAAAAATAATTTTATACTGTCGCAAATTTCAAATCCGCCAGGGATTGCCTTTTCTATAGTAAATTATTCAAAAAATAATTTTCAACTGTCGCAAATTTTAATTACGCCAGGGATTGCCTTTTCTATAGTAAATTATTCAAAAAATAATTTTCTACTGTCGCAAATTTTAATTACGCCAGGTATTGCCTTTTCTATAGTAAATTTTGCAAAAAATAATTTTCTACTGTCGCAAATTTTAATTACGCCAGGGATTGCCTTTTCTATAGTAAATTTTGCAAAAAATAATTTTCTACTGTCGCAAATTTTAAATAACCCAGGGATTGCCTTTTCTATAGTAAATTATTCAAAAAATAATTTTATACTGTCGCAAATTTCAAATCCGCCAGGGATTGCCTTTTCTATAGTAAATTATTCAAAAAATAATTTTTTATTGTCGCAAATTTCAAATCCGCCTGGGATTGCCTTTTCTATAGTAAATTATTCAAAAAATAATTTTCAACTGTCGCAAATTTTAATTACGCCTTTTCTATAGTAAATTATTCAAAAAATAATTTTCTACTGTCGCAAATTTTAATTACGCCAGGGATTGCCTTTTCTATAGTAAATTTTGCAAAAAATAATTTTCTACTGTCGGAAATTTTAAATATCCCAGGGATTGCCTTTTCTATAGTAAATTTTGCAAAAAATAATTTTCTACTGTTGCAAATTTTAAATATCCCAGGGATTGCCTTTTCTATAGTAAATTATTCAAAAAATAATTTTATACTGTCGCAAATTTTAATTACGCCAGGGATTGCCTTTTCTATAGTAAATTATTCAAAAAATAATTTTCTACTGTCGCAAATTTTAATTACGCCAGGGATTGCCTTTTCTATAGTAAATTATTCAAAAAATAATTTTCAACTGTCGCAAATTTTAATTACGCCAGGGATTGGCTTTTCTATAGTAAATTATTCAAAAAATAATTTTCTAAATTTTGCAAAAAATAATTTTCTACTGTCGCAAATTTTAATTGCGCCAGGGATTGCCTTTTCTATAGTAAATTATTCAAAAAATAATTTTATATTGTCGCAAATTTTAATTACGCCAGGGATTGCCTTTTCTATAGTAAATTTTGCAAAAAACAATTTTCTACTGTCGCAAATTTTAAATATCCCAGGGATTGCCTTTTCTATAGTAAATTATTCAAAAAATAATTTTCTACTGTCGCAAATTTTAATTACGCCAGGGATTGCCTTTTCTATAGTAAATTTTGCAAAAAACAATTTTCTACTGTCGCAAATTTTAAATATCCCAGGGATTGCCTTTTCTATAGTAAATTATTCAAAAAATAATTTTTTATTGTCGCAAATTTCAAATCCGCCTGGGATTGCCTTTTCTATAGTAAATTATTCAAAAAATAATTTTCAACTGTCGCAAATTTTAATTACGCCTTTTCTATAGTAAATTATTCAAAAAATAATTTTCTACTGTCGCAAATTTTAATTACGCCAGGGATTGCCTTTTCTATAGTAAATTTTGCAAAAAATAATTTTCTACTGTCGGAAATTTTAAATATCCCAGGGATTGCCTTTTCTATAGTAAATTTTGCAAAAAATAATTTTCTACTGTTGCAAATTTTAAATATCCCAGGGATTGCCTTTTCTATAGTAAATTATTCAAAAAATAATTTTATACTGTCGCAAATTTTAATTACGCCAGGGATTGCCTTTTCTATAGTAAATTATTCAAAAAATAATTTTCTACTGTCGCAAATTTTAATTACGCCAGGGATTGCCTTTTCTATAGTAAATTATTCAAAAAATAATTTTCAACTGTCGCAAATTTTAATTACGCCAGGGATTGGCTTTTCTATAGTAAATTATTCAAAAAATAATTTTCTAAATTTTGCAAAAAATAATTTTCTACTGTCGCAAATTTTAATTGCGCCAGGGATTGCCTTTTCTATAGTAAATTATTCAAAAAATAATTTTATATTGTCGCAAATTTTAATATCCCAGGGATTGCCTTTTCTATAGTAAATTATTCAAAAAATAATTTTCTACTGTCGCAAATTTTAATTACGCCAGGGATTGCCTTTTCTATAGTAAATTATTCAGAAAATAATTTTTTACTATCGCAAATTTTAATTGCGCCAGGGATTGCCTTTTCTGTAGTAAGTTATTCAAAATATTAATTTTTTACTTTCGCAAATTTTAATTACGCCAGGGATTGCCTTTTCTATAGTAAATTATTCAAAAAATAATTTTCAACTGTCGCAAATTTCAAATCCGCCAGGGATTGCCTTTTCTATAGTAAATTATTCAAAAAATAATTTTCTACTGTCGCAAATTTTAATTACGCCAGGGATTGCCTTTTCTATAGTAAATTATTCAAAAAATAATTTTCAACTGTCGCAAATTTCAAATCCGCCAGGGATTGCCTTTTCTATAGTAAATTATTCAAAAAATAATTTTCTACTGTCGCAAATTTTAATTACGCCAGGGATTGCCTTTTCTATAGTAAATTATTCAAAAAATAATTTTCTACTGTCGCAAATTTTAATTGCGCCAGGGATTGCCTTTTCTATAGTAAATTATTCAAAAAATAATTTTCTACTGTCGCAAATTTTAATTACGCCAGGCATTGCCTTTTTTCTTTTTATAGTAAATTTTGCAAAAAATAATTTTCTACTGTCGCAAATTTTAAATATCCCAGGGATTGCCTTTTCTATAGTAAATTATTCAAAAAATAATTTTATACTGTCGCAAATTTTAATTACGCCAGGGATTGCCTTTTCTATAGTAAATTATTCAAAAAATAATTTTCAACTGTCGCAAATTTTAATTACGCCAGGGATTGCTTTTTCTATAGTAAATTATTCAAAAAATAATTTTCTACTGTCGCAAATTTTAATTACGCCAGGGATTGCCTTTTCTATAGTAAATTATTCAAAAAATAATTTTCTACTGTCGCAAATTTTAATTACGCCAGGGATTGCCTTTTCTATAGTAAATTTTGCAAAAAATAATTTTCTACTGTCGCAAATTTTAAATATCCCAGGGATTGCCTTTTCTATAGTAAATTATTCAAAAAATAATTTTTTACTGTCGCAAATTTCAAATCCGCCAGGGATTGCCTTTTCTATAGTAAATTATTCAAAAAATAATTTTCAACTGTCGCAAATTTTAATTACGCCAGGGATTGCCTTTTCTATAGTAAATTATTCAAAAAATAATTTTCTACTGTCGCAAATTTTAATTACGCCAGGGATTGCATTTTCTATAGTAAATTTTGCAAAAAATAATTTTCTACTGTCGCAAATTTTAAATATCCCAGGGATTGCCTTTTCTATAGTAAATTATTCAAAAAATAATTTTATACTGTCGCAAATTTTAAGTATCCCAGGGATTGCCTTTTCTATAGTAAATTATTCAAAAAATAATTTTCTACTGTCGCAAATTTTAATTACGACAGGGATTGCCTTTTCTATAGTAAATTATTCAGAAAATAATTTTTTACTATCGCAATTTTTAATTGCGCCAGGGATTGCCTTTTCTGTAGTAAGTTATTCAAAATATTAATTTTTTACTTTCGCAAATTTTAATTACGCCAGGGATTGCCTTTTCTATAGTAAATTATTCAAAAAATAATTTTCAACTGTCGCAAATTTCAAATCCGCCAGGGATTGCCTTTTCTATAGTAAATTATTCGAAAAATAATTTTCTACTGTCGCAAATTTTAATTACGCCAGGGATTGCCTTTTCTATAGTAAATTTTGCAAAAAATAATTTTCTACGGTCGCAAATTTTAAATATCCCAGGGATTGCCTTTTCTATAGTAAATTATTCAAAAAATAATTTTATACTGTCGCAAATTTTAATTACGCCAGGGATTACCTTTTCTATAGTAAATTATTCAAAAAATAATTTTCTACTGTCGCAAATTTTAATTACGCCAGGGATAGCCTTTTCTATAGTAAATTTTGCAAAAAATAATTTTCTACTGTCGCAAATTTCAAATCCGCCAGGGCTTGCCTTTCCTATAGTAAATTATTCAAAAAATAATTTTCTACTGTCGCAAATTTTAATTTCGCCAGGGATTGCCTTTTCTATAGTAAATTATTCAAAATATTAATTTTTTACTGTCGCAAATTTTAATTACGCCAGGGATTGCCTTTTCTATAGTAAATTATTCAAAAAATAATTTTCTACTGTCGCAAATTTTAATTGCGCCAGGGATTGCCTTCTCTATAGTAAATTATTCAAAATATTAATTTTTTTCTGTCGCAAATTTTAATTACGCCAAGGATTGCCTTTTCTATAGTAATAATTTTTTACTGTCGCAAATTTTAAATATCCCAGGGATTGCCTTTTCTATAGTAAATTATTCAAAAAATAATTTTTTACTGTCGCAAATTTCAAATCCGCCAGGGATTGCGTTTTCTATAGTAAATTATTCAACAAACTATTTTCAACTGTCGCAAATTTTAATTACGCCAGGGATTGCCTTATCTATAGTAAATTATTCAAAAAATAATTTTCTACTGTCGCAATTTTAATTACGTCAGGGATTGCCTTTTCTATAATAAATTTTGCAAAAAATAATTTTCTACTGTCGCAAATTTTAAATATCCCAGGGATTGCCTTTTCTATAGTAAATTATTCAAAAAATAATTTTATTACTGTCGCAAATTTTAATTACGCCAGGGATTGCCTTTTCTATAGTAAATTATTCAAAAAATAATTTTCAACTGTCGCAAATTTCAAATCCGCCAGGGATTGCCTTTTCTATAGTAAATTATTCAAAAAATAATTTTCTACTGTCGCAAATTTTAATTACGCAGGGATTGCCTTTTCTATAGTAAATTATTCAAAAAATAATTTTCTACTGTCGCAAATTTTAATTGCGCCAGGGATTGCCTTTTCAATAGTAAATTATTCAAAAAATAAATTTTCTACTGTCGCAAATTTTAGTTACGCCAGGGATTGCCTTTTCTATAGTAAATTATTCAAAAATAATTTTTTATTGTCGCAAATTTTAATTACGCCAGGGATTGCCTTTTCTATAGTAAATTATTCAAAAAAATAATTTTCAACTGTCGCAAATTTTAATTACGCCAGGGATTGCCTTTTCTATAGTAAATTATTCAAAAAATAATTTTTTACTGTCGCAAATTGTAATTGCGCCAGGGATTGCCTTTTCTATAGTAAATTATTCAAAAAATAATTTTCAACTGTCGCAAATTTTAATTACGCCAGGGATTGCCTTTTCAATAGTAAATTATTCAAAAAATAATTTTTTACTGCCGCAAATTGTAATTGCGCCAGGGATTGCCTTTTCTATAGTAAACTATTCAAAAAATAATTTTTTACTGCCGCAAATTGTAATTGCGCCAGGGATTGCCTTTTCTATAGTAAATTATTCAAAAAATAATTTTCAACTGTCGCAAATTTCAAATCCGCCAGGGATTGCCTTTTCTACAGTAAATTTCACACAAAATAATTTTTTACTGCCGCAAATTTTAATTACGCCAGGGATTGCCTTTTCTATAGTAAATTATTCAAAAAATAATTTTCAACTGTCGCAAATTTTAATTGCGCCAGGGATTGCCTTTTCTATAGTAAAATTATTCAAAAAATAATTTTATACTGTCGCAAATTTTAATTACGCCAGAGATTGCCTTTTCTATAGTAAATTATTCAAAAAATAATTTTCAACTGTCGCAAATTTTAATTACGCCAGGGATTGCCTTTTCTATAGTAATTATTCAAAAAATAATTTTTTACTGCCGCAAATTGTAATTGCGCCAGGGATTGCCTTTTCTATAGTAAATTATTCAAAAAATAATTTTTTACTGTCGCAAATTTTAAATATCCCAGGGATTGCCTTTTCTATAGTAAATTATTCAAAAAATATTTTTCAACTGTCGCAAATTTTAATTACGCCAGGGATTGCCTTTTCTATAGTAAATTATTCAATAAATAATTTTTTACTATCGCAAATTTTAAATATCCCAGGGATTGCCTTTTCTATAGTAAATTATTCAAAAAATAATTTTCTACTGTCGCAAATTTTAAATATCCCAGGGATTGCCTTTTCTATAGTAAATTATTCAAAAAATAATTTTTTACTGTCGCAAATTTTAATTGCGCCAGGGATTGCCTTTTCTATAGTAAATTATTCAAAAAATAATTTTTTACTGTCGCAAATTTTAATTGCGCCAGGGATTGCCTTTTCTATAGTAAATTATTCAAAAAATAATTTTCAACTGTCGCAAATTTCAAATCCGCCAGGGATTGCCTTTTCTACAGTAAATTTCTCACAAAATAATTTTTTTACTGTCGCAAATTTTAATTACGCCTGGGATTGCCTTTTCTATAGTAAATTATTCAAAAAATAATTTTCAACTGTCGCAAATTTCAAATCCGCCAGGGATTGCCTTTTCTGTAGTAAATTATTCAAAAAATAATTTCTACTGTCGCAAATTTTAATTACGCCAGGGATTGCCTTTTCTATAGTAAATTATTCAAAAAATAATTTTTCTACTGTCGCAAATTTTAATTGAGCCAAGATTGCCTTTTCTATAGTAAATTATTCAAAAAATAATTTTTTACTGTCGCAAATTTTAATTACGCCAGGGATTACCTTTTCTATAGTAAATTATTCAAAAAAATAATTTTCAACTGTCGCAAATTTCAAATCCGCCAGGGATTGCCTTTTCTATAGTAAATTATTCAAAAATATTAATTTTTTACTGTCGCAAATTTTAATTGCGCCAGGGATTGCGTTTTCTATAGTAAATTATTCAAAAAATAATTTTTTACTGTCGCAAATTTCAAATCCGCCAGCGATTGCCTTTTCTATAGTAAATTATTCAAAAAATAATTTTTTACTATCGCAAATTTCAAATCCGCCAGGGAATTGCCTTTTCTATAGTAATATTATTCAAAAAATAATTTTCAACTGTCGCAAATTTCAAATCCGCCAGGGGATTGCCTTTTCTATAGTAAATTATTCAAAAAATAATTTTTTACTATCGCAAATTTCAAATCCGCCAGGGATTGCCTTTTCTATAGTAAATTATTCAAAATATTAATTTTTTGCTGTCGCAAATTTCAAATCCGCCAGGGATTGCCCTTTTCTATAGTAAATTATTCAAAAAATAATTTTATACTGTCGCAAATTTTAATTACGCCAGGGATTGCCTTTTCTATAGTAAATTATTCAAAAAATAATTTTCAACTGTCGCAAATTTCAAATCCGCCAGGGATTGCCTTTTCTATAGTAAATTATTCAAAAAATAATTTTCTACTGTCGCAAATTTTAATTACGCCAGGGATTGCCTATTTCTATAGTAAATTTTGCAAAAAAATAGTTTTCTACTGTCGCAAATTTAAATATCCCAGGGATTGCCTTTTCTATAGTAAATTATTCAAAAAATAATTTTATACTGTCGCAAATTTTAATTACGCCAGGGATTGCCTTTTCTATAGTAAACTTATTCAAAAAATAATTTTCTACTGTCGCAAATTTTAATTACGCCAGGGATTGCCTTTTCTATAGTAAATTATTCAAAAAATTAGTTTTTACTATCGCAAATTTCAAATCCGCCAGGGATTGCCTCTTTTCTATAGTAAATTATTCAAAATATTAATTTTTTTACTGTCGCAAATTTTAAATCCGCCAGGGATTGCCTTTTCTATAGTAAATTATTCAAAAAATATTTTTTTACTGTCGCAAATTTCAAATCCGCCAGGGATTGCCTTTCCTATTGTAAATTATTCAAAATATAATTTTTTACTGTCGCAAATCTCAAATCCGCCGGGGATTGCCTTTTCTATAGTAAATTATTCAAAAAATAATTTTCTACTGTCGCAAATTTTAATTACGCCAGGGATTGCCTTTTTTATAGTAAATTATTCAAAAAATAATTTTATACTGTCGCAAATTTCAAATCCGCCAGGGATTGCCTTTTCTATAGTAAATTATTCAAAAAATAATTTTCAACTGTCGCAAATTTTAATTACGCCAGGGATTGCCTTTTCTATAGTAAATTATTCAAAAAATAATTTTCTACTGTCGCAAATTTTAATTACGCCAGGTATTGCCTTTTCTATAGTAAATTTTGCAAAAAATAATTTTCTACTGTCGCAAATTTTAATTACGCCAGGGATTGCCTTTTCTATAGTAAATTTTGCAAAAAATAATTTTCTACTGTCGCAAATTTTAAATAACCCAGGGATTGCCTTTTCTATAGTAAATTATTCAAAAAATAATTTTATACTGTCGCAAATTTTAATTACGCCAGGGATTGCCTTTCCTATAGTAAATTATTCAAAAAATAATTTTCAACTGTCGCAAATTTTAATTACGCCAGGGTTTGCCTTTTCTATAGTAAATTATTCAAAAAATAATTTTCAACTGTCGCAAATTTTAATTACGCCAGGGTTTGCCTTTTCTATAGTAAATTATTCAAAAAATAATTTTCTACTGTCGCAAATTTCAAATCCGCCAGGGATTGCCTTTTCTATAGTAAATTATTCAAAAAATAATTTTCTACTGTCGCAAATTTTAATTGCGCCAGGGATTGCCTTTTCTATAGTAAATTATTCAAAATATTAATTTTTTACTGTCGCAAATTTTAATTACGCCAGGGATTGCCTTTTCTATAGTAAATTATTCAAAAAATAATTTTCTACTGTCGCAAATTTTAAATATCCCAGGGATTGCCTTTTCTATAGTAAATTATTCAAAAAATAATTTTTTATTGTCGCAAATTTCAAATCCGCCTGGGATTGCCTTTTCTATAGTAAATTATTCAAAAAATAATTTTCAACTGTCGCAAATTTTAATTACGCCTTTTCTATAGTAAATTATTCAAAAAATAATTTTCTACTGTCGCAAATTTTAATTACGCCAGGGATTGCCTTTTCTATAGTAAATTTTGCAAAAAATAATTTTCTACTGTCGGAAATTTTAAATATCCCAGGGATTGCCTTTTCTATAGTAAATTTTGCAAAAAATAATTTTCTACTGTTGCAAATTTTAAATATCCCAGGGATTGCCTTTTCTATAGTAAATTATTCAAAAAATAATTTTATACTGTCGCAAATTTTAATTACGCCAGGGATTGCCTTTTCTATAGTAAATTATTCAAAAAATAATTTTCTACTGTCGCAAATTTTAATTACGCCAGGTATTGCCTTTTCTATAGTAAATTTTGCAAAAAATAATTTTCTACTGTCGCAAATTTTAATTACGCCAGGGATTGCCTTTTCTATAGTAAATTTTGCAAAAAATAATTTTCTACTGTCGCAAATTTTAAATATCCCAGGGATTGCCTTTTCTATAGTAAATTATTCAAAAAATAATTTTATACTGTCGCAAATTTTAATTACGCCAGGGATTGCCTCTCCTATAGTAAATTATTCAAAAAATAATTTTCAACTGTCGCAAATTTTAATTACGCCAGGGATTGCCTTTTCTATAGTAAATTATTCAAAAAATAATTTTCTACTGTCGCAAATTTTAATTACGCCAGGGATTGCCTTTTCTATAGTAAATTATTCAAAAAATAATTTTGAACTGTCGCAAATTTCAAATCCGTCAGGGATTGCCTTTTCTATAGTAAATTATTCAAAAAATAATTTTCTACTGTCGCAAATTTTAATTACGCCAGGTATTGCCTTTTCTATAGTAAATATTGCAAAAATAATTTTCTACTGTCGCAAATTTTAGTTACGCCAGGGATTGCCTTTTCTATAGTAAATTTTGCAAAAAATAATTTTCTACTGTCGCAAATTTTAAATATCCCAGGGATTGCCTTTTCTATAGCAAATTATTCAAAAAATAATTTTATACTGTCGCAAATTTTAATTACGCCAGGGATTGCCTTTTCTATAGTAAATTATTCAAAAAATAATTTTCAACTGTCGCAAATTTCAAATCCGCCAGGGATTGCCTTTTCTATAGTAAATTATTCAAAAAATAATTTTCTACTGTCGCAAATTTTAATTGCGCCAGGGATTGCCTTTTCTATAGTAAATTATTCAAAATATTAATTTTTTACTGTCGCAAATTTTAATTACGCCAGGGATTGCCTTTTCTATAGTAAATTATTCAAAAAATAATTTTCTACTGTCGCAAATTGTAATTGCGCCAGGGATTGCCTTTTCTATAGTAAATTATTCAAAATATTAATTTTTTTCTGTCGCAAATTTTAATTACGCCAGGGTTTGCCTTTTCTATAGTAAATTATTCAAAAAATAATTTTTTACTGTCGCAAATTTTAAATATCCCAGGGATTGCCTTTTCTATAGTAAATTATTCAAAAAATAATTTTTTACTGTCGCAAATTTCAAATCCGCCAGGGATTGCCTTTTCTATAGTAAATTATTCAAAAAATTATTTTCAACTGTCGCAAATTTTAATTACGCCAGGGATTGCCTTTTCTATAGTAAATTTTGCAAAAAATAATTTTCTACTGTCGCAAATTTTAATTACGCCAGGGATTGCCTTTTCTATAGTAAATTTTGCAAAAAACAATTTTCTACTGTCGCAAATTTTAAATATCCCAGGGATTGCCTTTTCTATAGTAAATTATTCAAAAAATAATTTTTTATTGTCGCAAATTTCAAATCCGCCAGGGATTGCCTTTTCTATAGTAAATTATTCAAAAAATAATTTTCAACTGTCGCAAATTTTAATTACGCCTTTTCTATAGTAAATTATTCAAAAAATAATTTTCTACTGTCGCAAATTTTAATTACGCCAGGGATTGCCTTTTCTATAGTAAATTTTGCAAAAAATAATTTTCTACTGTCGGAAATTTTAAATATCCCAGGGATTGCCTTTTCTATAGTAAATTTTGCAAAAAATAATTTTCTACTGTTGCAAATTTTAAATATCCCAGGGATTGCCTTTTCTATAGTAAATTATTCAAAAAATAATTTTATACTGTCGCAAATTTTAATTACGCCAGGGATTGCCTTTTCTATAGTAAATTATTCAAAAAATAATTTTCAACTGTCGCAAATTTCAAATCCGCCAGGGATTGCCTTTTCTATAGTAAATTATTCAAAAAATAATTTTCTACTGTCGCAAATTTTAATTGCGCCAGGGATTGCCTTTTCTATAGTAAATTATTCAAAATATTAATTTTTTACTGTCGCAAATTTTAATTACGCCAGGGATTGCCTTTTCTATAGTAAATTATTCAAAAAATAATTTTCTACTGTCGCAAATTGTAATTGCGCCAGGGATTGCCTTTTCTATAGTAAATTATTCAAAATATTAATTTTTTTCTGTCGCAAATTTTAACTACGCCAGGGATTGCCTTTTCTATAGTAAATTATTCAAAAAATAATTTTTTACTGTCTCAAATTTTAAATATCCCAGGGATTGCCTTTTCTATAGTAAATTATTCAAAAAATAATTTTTTACTGTCGCAAATTTCAAATCCGCCAGGGATTGCCTTTTCTATAGTAAATTATTCAAAAAATAATTTTCAACTGTCGCAAATTTTAATTACGCCAGGGATTGCCTTTTCTATAGTAAATTATTAAAAAATAATTTTCTACTGTCGCAAATTTTAATTACGCCAGGGATTGCCTTTTCTATAGTAAATTTTGCAAAAAATAATTTTCTACTGTCGCAAATTTTAATTACGCCAGGGATTGCCTTTTCTATAGTAAATTTTGCAAAAAATAATTTTCTACTGTCGCAAATTTTAAATATCCCAGGGATTGCCTTTTCTATAGTAAATTATTCAAAAAATAATTTTTTACTGTCGCAAATTTCAAATCCGCCAGGGATTGCCTTTTCTATAGTAAATTATTCAAAAAATAATTTTCAACTGTCGCAAATTTTAATTACGCCTTTTCTATAGTAAATTATTCAAAAAATAATTTTCTACTGTCGCAAATTTTCATTACGCCAGGGATTGCCTTTTCTATAGTAAATTTTGCAAAAAATAATTTTCTACTGTCGGAAATTTTAAATATCCCAGGGATTGCCTTTTCTATAGTAAATTATTCAAAAAATAATTTTATACTGTCGCAAATTTTAAATATCCCAGGGATTGCCTTTTCTATAGTAAATTATTCAAAAAATAATTTTATACTGTCGCAAATTTTAATTACGCCAGGGATTGCCTTTTCTATAGTAAATTATTCAAAAAATAATTTTCAACTGTCGCAAATTTCAAATCCGCCAGGGATTGCCTTTTCTATAGTAAATTATTCAAAAAATAATTTTTTACTGTCGCAAATTTTAATTACGCCAGGGATTGCCTTTTCTATAGTAAATTATTCAAAATATTAATTTTTTACTGTCGCAAATTTTAATTACGCCAGGGATTGCCTTTTCTATAGTAAATTATTCAAAAAATAATTTTCAACTGTCGCAAATTTCAAATCCGCCAGGGATTGCCTTTTCTATAGTAAATTATTCAAAAAATAATTTTCTACTGTCGCAAATTTTAATTACGCCAGGGATTGCCTTTTCTATAGTAAATTTTGCATAAAATAATTTTCTACTGTCGCAAATTTTAAATATCCCAGGGATTGCCTTTTCTATAGTAAATTATTCAAAAAATAATTTTATACTGTCGCAAATTTTAATTACGCCAGGGATTGCCTTTTCTATAGTAAATTATTCAAAAAATAATTTTCAACTGTCGCAAATTTCAAATCCGCCATGGATTGCCTTTTCTATAGTAAATTATTCAAAAAATAATTTTCTACTGTCGCAAATTTTAATTGCGCCAGGGATTGCCTTTTCTATAGTAAATTATTCAAAATATTAATTTTTTTCTGTCGCAAATTTTAATTACGCCAGGGATTGCCTTTTCTATAGTAAATTATTCAAAAAATAATTTTTTACTTTCGCAAATTTTAAATATCCCAGGGATTGCCTTTTCTATAGTAAATTATTCAAAAAATAATTTTTTACTGTCGCAAATTTCAAATCCGCCAGGGATTGCCTTTTCTATAGTAAATTATTCAAAAAATAATTTTCAACTGTCGCAAATTTTAATTACGCCAGGGATTGCCTTTTCTATAGTAAATTATTCAAAAAATAATTTTCTACTTTCGCAAATTTTAACTACGTCAGGGATTGCCTTTTCTATAGTAAATTTTACAAAAAATAATTTTCTACTGTCGCAAATTTTAAATATCCCAGGTATTGCCTTTTCTATAGTAAATTATTCAAAAAAAAAATTTTATACTGTCGCAAATTTTAATTACGCCAGGGATTGCCTTTTCTATAGTAAATTATTCAAAAAATAATTTTCAACTGTCGCAAATTTCAAATCCGCCAGGGATTGCCTTTTCTATAGTAAATTATTCAAAAAATAATTTTCTACTGTCGCAAATTTTAATTACGCCAGGGATTGCCTTTTCTATAGTAAATTATTCAAAAAATAATTTTCTACTGTCGCAAATTTTAATTGCGCCAGGGATTGCCTTTTCTATAGTAAATTATTCAAAAAATAATTTTCTACTGTCGCAAATTTTAATTACGCCAGGGATTGCCTTTTCTATAGTAAATTATTCAAAAAATAATTTTTTACTGTCGCAAATTTTAATTACGCCAGGGATTGCCTTTTCTATAGTAAATTATTCAAAAAATAATTTTCTACTGTCGCAAATTTTAAATATCCCAGGGATTGCCTTTTCTATAGTAAATTATTCAAAAAATAATTTTTTACTGTCGCAAATTTCAAATCCGCCAGGGATTACCTTTTCTATAGTAAATTATTCAAAAAATAATTTTCTACTGTCGCAAATTTTAGTTACGCCAGGGATTGCCTTTTCTATAGTAAATTATTCAAAAAATAATTTTCTACTGTCGCAAATTTTAATTGCGGCAGGGATTCCCTTTTCTATAGTAAATTATTCAAAAAATAATTTTCTACTGTCGCAAATTTTAATTACGCCAGGGATTGCCTTTTCTATAGTAAATTATTCAAAAAATAATTTTCTACTGTCGCAAATTTTAATTGCGCCAGGGATTGCCTTTTCTATAGTAAATTATTCAAAAAATAATTTTCTACTGTCGCAAATTTTAAATATCCCAGGGATTGCCTTTTCTATAGTAAATTATCCAAAAAATAATTTTTTACTGTCGCAAATTTTAATTGCGCCAGAGATTGCCTTTTCTATAGTAAATTATTCAAAAAATAATTTTTTACTGTCGCAAATTTTAATTGCGCCAGGGATTGCCTTTTCTATAGTAAATTATTCAAAAAATAATTTTCAACTGTCGCAAATTTCAAATCCGCCAGGGATTGCCTTTTCTACAGTAAATTTCTCACAAAATAATTTTTTACTGTCGCAAATTTTAATTACGCCAGGGATTGCCTTTTCTATAGTAAATTATTCAAAAAATAATTTTCAACTGTCGCAAATTTCAAATCCGCCAGGGATTGCCTTTTCTATAGTAAATTATTCAAAAAATAATTTTCTACTCTCGCAAATTTTAATTACGCCAGGGATTGCCTTTTCTATAGTAAATTATTCAAAAAATAATTTTCTACTGTCGCTAATTTTAATTGCGCCAGGGATTGCCTTTTCTATAGTAAATTATTCAAAAAATAATTTTTTACTGTCGCAAATTTTAATTACGCCAGGGATTGCCTTTTCTATAGTAAATTATTCAAAAAATAATTTTCAACTGTCGCAAATTTCAAATCGGCCAGGAATTGCCTTTTCTATAGTAAATTATTCAAAATATTAATTTTTTACTGTCGCAAATTTTAATTGCGCCAGGGATTGCCTTTTCTATAGTAAATTATTCAAAAAATAATTTTTTACTGTCGCAAATTTCAAATCCGCCAGGGATTGCCTTTTCTATAGTAAATTATTCAAAAAATAATTTTTTACTATCGCAAATTTCAAATCCGCCAGGGATTGCCTTTTCTATAGTAAATTATTCAAAAAATAATTTTCAACTGTCGCAAATTTCAAATCCGCCAGGGATTGCCTTTTCTATAGTAAATTATTCAAAAAATAATTTTTTACTATCGCAAATTTCAAATCCGCCAGGGATTGCCTTTTCTATAGTAAATTATTCAAAATATTAATTTTTTACTGTCGCAAATTTCAAATCCGCCAGGGATTGCCTTTTCTATAGTAAATTATTCAAAAAATAATTTTATACTGTCGCAAATTTTAATTACGCCAGGGATTGCCTTTTCTATAGTAAATTATTCAAAAAATAATTTTCAACTGTCGCAAATTTCAAATCCGCCAGGGATTGCCTTTTCTATAGTAAATTATTCAAAAAATAATTTTATACTGTCGCAAATTTTAATTACGCCAGGGATTGCCTTTTCTATAGTAAATTTTGCAAAAAATAATTTTCTACTTTCGCAAATTTTAAATATCCCAGGGATTGCCTTTTCTATAGTAAATTATTCAAAAAATAATTTTATACTGTCGCAAATTTTAATTACGCCAGGGATTGCCTTTTCTATAGTAAATTATTCAAAAAATAATTTTATACTGTCGCAAATTTTAAATATCCCAGGGATTGCCTTTTCTATAGTAAATTATTCAAAAAATAATTTTATACTGTCGCAAATTTTAATTACGCCAGGGATTGCCTTTTCTATAGTAAATTATTCAAAAAATAATTTTTTACTATCGCAAATCTTAATTGCTCCAGGGATTGCCTTTTCTATAGTAAATTATTCAAAATATTAATTTTTTACTGTCGCAAATTTTAATTACGCCAGGGATTGCTTTTTCTATAGTAAATTATTCAAAAAATAATTTTCAACTGTCGCAAATTTCAAATCCGCCAGGGATTGCCTTTTCTATAGTAAATTATTCAAAAAATAATTTTCTACTGTCGCAAATTTTAATTACGCCAGGGATTGCCTTTTCTATAGTAAATTTTGCAAAAAATAATTTTCTACTGTCGCAAATTTTAAATATCCCAGGGATTGCCTTTTCTATAGTAAATTATTCAAAAAATAATTTTCTACTGTCGCAAATTTTAGATATCCCAGGGATTGCCTTTTCTATAGTAAATTATTCAAAAAATAATATTTTACTGTCGCAAATTTCAAATCCGCCAGGGATTACCTTTTCTATAGTAAATTATTCAAAAAATAATTTTCTACTGTCGCAAATTTTAGTTACGCCAGGGATTGCCTTTTCTATAGTAAATTATTCAAAGAATAATTTTCTACTGTCGCAAATTTTAATTGCGGCAGGGATTCCCTTTTCTATAGTAAATTATTCAAAAAATAATTTTCTACTGTCGCAAATTTTAATTACGCCAGGGATTGCCTTTTCTATAGTAAATTATTCAAAAAATAATTTTCTACTGTCGCAAATTTTAATTACGCCAGGGATTGCCTTTTCTATAGTAAATTATTCAAAAAATAATTTTCTACTGTCGCAAATTTTAATTGCGCCAGGGATTGCCTTTTCTATAGTAAATTATTCAAAAAATAATTTTCTACTGTCGCAAATTTTAATTACGCCAGGGATTGCCTTTTCTATAGTAAATTATTCAAAAAATAATTTTCAACTGTCGCAAATTTCAAATCCGCCAGGGATTGCCTTTTCTATAGTAAATTATTCAAAAAATAATTTTTTACTATCGCAAATTTTAAATATCCCAGGGATTGCCTTTTCTATAGTAAATTATTCAAAAAATAATTTTCTACTGTCGCAAATTTTAAATATCCCAGGGATTGCCTTTTCTATAGTAAATTATTCAAAAAATAATTTTTTACTGTCGCAAATTTTAATTGCGCCAGAGATTGCCTTTTCTATAGTAAATTATTCAAAAAATAATTTTTTACTGTCGCAAATTTTAATTGCGCCAGGGATTGCCTTTTCTATAGTAAATTATTCAAAAAATAATTTTCAACTGTCGCAAATTTCAAATCCGCCAGGGATTGCCTTTTCTACAGTAAATTTCTCACAAAATAATTTTTTAATGTCGCAAATTTTAATTACGCCAGGGATTGCCTTTTCTATAGTAAATTATTCAAAAAATAATTTTCAACTGTCGCAAATTTCAAATCCGCCAGGGATTGCCTTTTCTATAGTAAATTATTCAAAAAATAATTTTCTACTGTCGCAAATTTTAATTACGCCAGGGATTGCCTTTTCTATAGTAAATTATTCAAAAAATAATTTTCTACTGTCGCTAATTTTAATTGCGCCAGGGATTGCCTTTTCTATAGTAAATTATTCAAAAAATAATTTTTTACTGTCGCAAATTTTAATTACGCCAGGGATTGCCTTTTCTATAGTAAATTATTCAAAAAATAATTTTCAACTGTCGCAAATTTCAAATCGGCCAGGGATTGCCTTTTCTATAGTAAATTATTCAAAATATTAATTTTTTACTGTCGCAAATTTTAATTGCGCCAGGGATTGCCTTTTCTATAGTAAATTATTCAAAAAATAATTTTTTACTGTCGCAAATTTCAAATCCGCCAGGGATTGCCTTTTCTATAGTAAATTATTCAAAAAAATATTTTTTTACTATCGCAAATTTCAAATCCGCCAGGGATTGCCTTTTCTATAGTAAATTATTCAAAAAATAATTTTCAACTGTCGCAAATTTCAAATCCGCCAGGGATTGCCTTTTCTATAGTAAATTATTCAAAAAATAATTTTTTACTATCGCAAATTTCAAATCCGCCAGGGATTGCCTTTTCTATAGTAAATTATTCAAAATATTAATTTTTTACTGTCGCAAATTTCAAATCCGCCAGGGATTGCCTTTTCTATAGTAAATTATTCAAAAAATAATTTTATACTGTCGCAAATTTTAATTACGCCAGGGATTGCCTTTTCTATAGTAAATTATTCAAAAAATAATTTTCAACTGTCGCAAATTTAAAATCCGCCAGGGATTGCCTTTTCTATAGTAAATTATTCAAAAAATAATTTTCTACTGTCGCAAATTTTAATTACGCCAGGGATTGCCTTTTCTATAGTAAATTTTGCAAAAAATAATTTTCTACTGTCGCAAATTTTAAATATCCCAGGGATTGCCTTTTCTATAGTAAATTATTCAAAAAATAATTTTATACTGTCGCAAATTTTAATTACGCCAGGGATTGCCTTTTCTATAGTAAATTATTCAAAAAATAATTTTATACTGTCGCAAATTTTAAATATCCCAGGGATTGCCTTTTCTATAGTAAATTATTCAAAAAATAATTTTCTACTGTCGCAAATTTTAATTACGCCAGGGATTGCCTTTTCTATAGTAAATTATTCAAAAAATAATTTTTTACTATCGCAAATCTTAATTGCTCCAGGGATTGCCTTTTCTATAGTAAATTATCGAAAATATTAATTTTTTACTGTCGCAAATTTTAATTACGCCAGGGATTGCTTTTTCTATAGTAAATTATTCAAAAAATAATTTTCAACTGTCGCAAATTTCAAATCCGCCAGGGATTGCCTTTTCTATAGTAAATTATTCAAAAAATAATTTTCTACTGTCGCAAATTTTAATTACGCCAGGGATTGCCTTTTCTATAGTAAATTTTGCAAAAAATAATTTTCTACTGTCGCAAATTTTAAATATCCTAGGGATTGCCATTTCTATAGTAAATTATTCAAAAAATAATTTTATACTGTCGCAAATTTTAATTACGCCAGGGATTGCCTTTTCTATAGTAAATTATTCAAAAAATAATTTTCAACTGTCGCAAATTTCAAATCCGCCAGGGATTGCCTTTTCTATAGTAAATTATTCAAAAAATAATTTTCTACTGTCGCAAATTTTAATTGCGCCAGGGATTGCCTTTTCTATAGTAAATTATTCAAAATATTAATTTTTTACTGTCGCAAATTTTAATTACGCCAGGGATTGCCTTTTCTATAGTAAATTATTCAAAAAATAATTTTCTACTGTCGCAAATTTTAATTGCGCCAGGGATTGCCTTTTCTATAGTAAATTATTCAAAATATTATTTTTTTTCTGTCGCAAATTTTAATTACGCCAGGGATTGCCTTTTCTATAGTAAATTATTCAAAAAATAATTTTTTACTGTCGCAAATTTTAAATATCCCAGGGATTGCCTTTTCTATAGTAAATTATTCAAAAAATAATTTTTTACTGTCGCAAATTTCAAATCCGCCAGGGATTGCCTTTTCTATAGTAAATTATTCAAAAAATAATTTTCAACTGTCGCAAATTTTAATTACGCCAGGGATTGCCTTTTCTATAGTAAATTATTCAAAAAACAATTTTCTACTTTCGCAAATTTTTACTACGCCAGGGATTGCCTTTTCTATAGTAAATTTTACAAAAAATAATTTTCTACTGTCGCAAATTTTAAATATCCCAGGGATTGCCTTTTCTATAGTAAATTATTCAAAAAATAATTTTATACTGTCGCAAATTTTAATTACGCCAGGGATTGCCTTTTCTATAGTAAATTATTCAAAAAATAATTTTCAACTGTCGCAGATTTCAAATCCGCCAGGGATTGCCTTTTCTATAGTAAATTATTCAAAAAATAATTTTCTACTGTCGCAAATTTTAATTACGCCAGGGATTGCCTTTTCTATAGTAAATTATTCAAAAAATAATTTTCTACTGTCGCAAATTTTAATTGCGCCAGGGATTGCCTTTTCTATAGTAAATTATTCAAAAAATAATTTTCTACTGTCGCAAATTTTAATTACGCCAGGGATTGCCTTTTCTATAGTAAATTATTCAAAAAATAATTTTTTACTGTCGCAAATTTTAATTACGCCAGGGATTGCCTTTTCTATAGTAAATTATTCAAAAAATAATTTTCTACTGTCGCAAATTTTAATTGCACCAGGGATTGCCTTTTCTATAGTAAATTATTCAAAAAATAATTTTCTACTGTCGCAAATTTTAATTACGCCAGGGATTGCCTTTTCTATAGTAAATTATTCAAAAAATAATTTTCAACTGTCGCAAATTTCAAATCCGCCAGGGATTGCCTTTTCTATAGTAAATTATTCAAAAAATAATTTTTTACTATCGCAAATTTTAAATATCCCAGGGATTGCCTTTTCTATAGTAAATTATTCAAAAAATAATTTTCTACTGTCGCAAATTTTAAATATCCCAGGGATTGCCTTTTCTATAGTAAATTATTCAAAAAATAATTTTTTTACTGTCGCAAATTTTAATTGCGCCAGAGATTGCCTTTTCTATCGTAAATTATTCAAAAAATAATTTTTTACTGTCGCAAATTTTAATTGCGCCAGGGATTGCCTTTTCTATAGTAAATTATTCAAAAAATAATTTTCAACTGTCGCAAATTTCAAATCCGCTAGGTATTGCCTTTTCTACAGTAAATTTCTCACAAAATAATTTTTTACTGTCGCAAATTTTAATTACGCCAGGGATTGCCTTTTCTATAGTAAATTATTCAAAAAATAATTTTCAACTGTCGCAAATTTCAAATCCGCCAGGGATTGCCTTTTCTATAGTAAATTATTCAAAAAATAATTTTCTACTGTCGCAAATTTTAATTACGCCAGGGATTGCCTTTTCTATAGTAAATTATTCAAAAAATAATTTTCTACTGTCGCTAATTTTAATTGCGCCAGGGATTGCCTTTTCTATAGTAAATTATTCAAAAAATAATTTTTTACTGTCGCAAATTTTAATTACGCCAGGGATTGCCTTTTCTATAGTAAATTATTCAAAAAATAATTTTCAACTGTCGCAAATTTCAAATCGGCCAGGGATTGCCTTTTCTATAGTAAATTATTCAAAATATTAATTTTTTACTGTCGCAAATTTTAATTGCGCCAGGGATTGCCTTTTCTATAGTAAATTATTCAAAAAATAATTTTTTACTGTCGCAAATTTCAAATCCGCCAGGGATTGCCTTTTCTATAGTAAATTATTCAAAAAATAATTTTTTTACTATCGCAAATTTCAAATCCGCCAGGGATTGCCTTTTCTATAGTAAATTATTCAAAAAATAATTTTCAACTGTCGCAAATTACAAATCCGCCAGGGATTGCCTTTTCTATAGTAAATTATTCAAAAAATAATTTTTTACTATCGCAAATTTCAAATCAACCAGGGATTGCATTTTCTATAGTAAATTATTCAAAATATTAATTTTTTACTGTCGCAAATTTCAAATCCGCCAGGATTGCCTTTTCTATAGTAAATTATTCAAAAAATAATTTTATACTGTCGCAAATTTTAATTACGCCAGGGATTGCCTTTTCTATAGTAAATTATTCAAAAATAATTTTCAACTGTCGCAAATTTCAAATCCGCCAGGGATTGCCTTTTCTATAGTAAATTATTCAAAAAATAATTTTCTACTGTCGCAAATTTTAATTACGCCAGGATTGCCTTTTTTATAGTAAATTGTGCAAAAAATTATTTTCTACTGTCGCAAATTTTAAATATCCCAGGGATTGCCTTTTCTATAGTAAATTATTCAAAAATAATTTTATACTGTCGCAAATTTTAATTACGCCAGGGATTGCCTTTTCTATAGTAAATTATTCAAAAAATAATTTTCTACTGTCGCAAATTTTAATTAAGCCAGGGATTGCCTTTTCTATAGTAAATTATTCAAAGATAATTTTTATACTGTCGCAAATTTCAAATCCGCCAGGGATTGCCTTTTCTATAGTAAATTATTCAAAAAATAATTTTCTACTGTCGCAAATTTTAATTGCGCCAGGGATTGCCTTTTCTATAGTAAATTATACAAAAAATAATTTTATACTATCGCAAATTTCAAATCCGCCAGGGATTGCCTTTTCTATAGTAAAATTATTCAAAAAATAATTTTCTACTGTCGCAAATTTTAATTACGCCAGGGATTGCCTTTTCTATAGTAAATTATTCAAAAAATAATTTTATACTGTCGCAAATTTCAAATCCGCCAGGGATTGCCTTTTCTATAGTAAATTATTCAAAAAATAATTTTCAACTGTCGCAAATTTTAATTACGCCAGGGATTGCCTTTTCTATAGTAAATTATTCAAAAAATAATTTTCTACTGTCGCAAATTTTAACTACGCCAGGGATTGCCTTTTCTATAGTAAATTATTCAAAAAATAATTTTCTACTGTCGCAAATTTTAATTGCGCCAGGGATTGCCTTTTCTATAGTAAATTATTCAAAAGATAATTTTATACTGTCGCAAATTTCAAATCCGCCAGGGATTGCCTTTTCTATAGTAAATTATTCAAAAAAATAATTTTCTACTGTCGCAAATTTTAATTGCGCCAGGGATTGCCTTTTCTATAGTAAATTATTCAAAAAAATAATTTTTTACTGTCGCAAATTTCAAATCCGCCAGGGATTGCCTTTTCTATAGTAAATTATTCAAAAAATAATTTTCTACTGTCGCAAATTTTAATTACGCCAGGGATTGCCTTTTCTATAGTAAATTATTCAAAAAATAATTTTATACTGTCGCAAATTTCAAAATCCGCCAGGGATTGCCTTTTCTATAGTAAATTATTCAAAAAATAATTTTATACTGTCGCAAATTTTAATTACGCCAGGGATTGCCTTTTCTATAGTAAATTATTCAAAAAATAATTTTCTACTGTCGCAAATTTTAATTACGCCAGGGATTGCCTTTTCTATAGTAAATTTTACAAAAAATAATTTTCTACTGTCGCAAATTTTAAATATCCCAGGGATTGCCCTTTTCTATAGTAAATTATTCAAAAAATAATTTTATACTGTCGCAAATTTTAATTACGGCAGGGATTGCCTTTTCTATAGTAAATTATTCAAAAACTAATTTTCAACTGTCGCAAATGTCAAATCCGCCAGGGATTGCCTTTTCTATAGTAAAATTATTCAAAAAATAATTTTCTACTGTCGCAAATTTTAATTACGCCAGGGATTGCCTTTTCTATAGTAAATTATTCAAAAAATAATTTTCTACTGTCGCAAATTTTAATTGCGCCAGGGATTGCCTTTTCTATAGTAAATTATTCAAAAAATAATTTTCTACTGTCGCAAATTTTAATTACGCCAGGGATTGCCTTTTCTATAGTAAATTATTCAAAAAAATAATTTTTTACTGTCGCAAATTTTAATTACGCCAGGGATTGCCTTTTCTATAGTAAATTATTCAAAAAATAATTTTCTACTGTCGCAAATTTTAAATATCCCAGGGATTGCCTTTTCTATAGTAAATTATTCAAAAAATAATTTTTTACTGTCGCAAATTTCAAATCCGCCAGGGATTACCTTTTCTATAGTAAATTATTCAAAAAATAATTTTCTTTTTCTTACTGTCGCAAATTTTAGTTACGCCAGGGATTGCCTTTTCTATAGTAAATTATTCAAAAAATAATTTTCTACTGTCGCAAATTTTAATTGCGGCAGGGATTCCCTTTTCTATAGTAAATTATTCAAAAAATAATTTTCTACTGTCGCAAATTTTAATTACGCCAGGGATTGCCTTTTCTATAGTAAATTATTCAAAAAATAATTTTCTACTGTCGCAAATTTTAATTACGCCAGGGATTGCCTTTTCTATAGTAAATTATTCAAAAAATAATTTTCTACTGTCGCAAATTTTAATTGCGACAGGGATTGCCTTTTCTATAGTAAATTATTCAAAAAATAATTTTATACTGTCGCAAATTTCAAATCCGCCAGGGATTGCCTTTTCTATAGTAAATTATTCAAAAAATAATTTTTTACTATCGCAAATTTCAAATCCGCCAGGGATTGCCTTTTCTATAGTAAATTATTCAAAATATTAATTTTTTACTGTCGCAAATTTCAAATCCGCCAGGGATTGCCTTTTCTATAGTAAATTATTCATAAAATAATTTTATACTGTCGCAAATTTTAATTACGCCAGGGATTGCCTTTTCTATAGTAAATTATTCAAAAAATAATTTTCTACTGTCGCTAATTTTAATTGCGCCAGGGATTGCCTTTTCTATAGTAAATTATTCAAAAAATAATTTTTTACTGTCGCAAATTTTAATTACGCCAGGGATTGCCATTTCTATAGTAAATTATTCAAAAAATAATTTTCAACTGTCGCAAATTTCAAATCGGCCAGGATTGCCTTTTCTATAGTAAATTATTCAAAATATTAATTTTTTACTGTCGCAAATTTTAATTGCGCCAGGGATTGCCTTTTCTATAGTAAATTATTCAAAAATAATTTTTTACTGTCGCAAATTTCAAATCCGCCAGGGATTGCCTTTTCTATAGTAAATTATTCAAAAAATAATTTTTTACTATCGCAAATTTCAAATCCGCCAGGGATTGCCTTTTCTATAGTAAATTATTCAAAAAATAATTTTCAACTGTCGCAAATTTCAATCCGCCAGGGATTGCCTTTTCTATAGTAAATTATTCAAAAAATAATTTTTTACTATCGCAAATTTCAAATCCGCCAGAGATTGCCTTTTCTATAGTAAATTATTCAAAATATTAATTTTTTACTGTCGCAAATTTCAAATCCGCCAGGGATTGCCTTTTCTATAGTAAATTTATTCAAAAAATAATTTTATACTGTCGCAAATTTTAATTACGCCAGGGATTGCCTTTTCTATAGTAAATTATTCAAAAAATAATTTTCAACTGTCGCAAATTTCAAATCCGCCAGGGATTGCCTTTTCTATAGTAAATTATTCAAAAAATAATTTTCTACTGTCGCAAATTTTAATTACGCCAGGGATTGCCTTTTCTATAGTAAATTTTGCAAAAAATAATTTTCTACTGTCGCAAATTTTAAATATCCCAGGGATTGCCTTTTTCTATAGTAAATTATTCAAAAAATAATTTTATACTGTCGCAAATTTTAATTACGCCAGGGATTGCCTTTTCTATAGTAAATTATTCAAAAAATAATTTTCTACTGTCGCAAATTTTAATTACGCCAGGGATTGCCTTTTCTATAGTAAATTATTCAAAAAATAATTTTATACTGTCGCAAATTTCAAATCCGCCAGGGATTGCCTTTTCTATAGTAAATTATTCAAAAAATAATTTTCTACTGTCGCAAATTTTAATTGCGCCAGGGATTGCCTTTTCTATAGTAAATTATTCAAAAAATAATTTTATACTATCGCAAATTTCAAATCCGCCAGGGATTGCCTTTTCTATAGTAAATTATTCAAAAAATAATTTTATACTGTCGCAAATTTTAAATCCGCCAGGGATTGCCTTTTCTATAGTAAATTATTCAAAAAATAATTTTTTACTGTCGCAAATTTCAAATCCGCCAGGGATTGCCTTTTCTATAGTAAATTATTCAAAAAATAATTTTCTACTGTCGCAAATTTTAATTACGCCAGGGATTGCCTTTTCTATAGTAAATTATTCAAAAAATAATTTTATACTGTCGCAAATTTAAAATCCGCCAGGGATTGCCTTTTCTATAGTAAATTATTCAAAAAATAATTTTTTACTGTCGCAAATTTCAAATCCGCCAGGGATTGCCTTTTCTATAGTAAATTATTCAAAAAATAATTTTTTACTGTCGCAAATTTCAAATCCGCCAAGGATTGCCTTTTCTATAGTAAATTATTCAAAAAATAATTTTCTACTGTCGCAAATTTTATTTACGCCAGGAATTGCCTTTTCTATAGTAAATTATTCAAAAAATAATTTTATACTGTCGCAAATTTAAAATCCGCCAGGGATTGCCTTTTCTATAGTAAATTATTCAAAAAATAATTTTCAACTCTCGCAAATTTCAAATCCGCCAGGGACTGCCTTTTCTATAGTAAATTATTCAAAAAATAATTTTCTACTGTCGCAAATTTTAATTACGCCAGGGATTGCCTTTTCTATAGTAAATTATTCAAAAAATAATTTTCTACTGTCGCTAATTTTAATTGCGCCAGGGATTGCCTTTCTATAGTAAATTATTCAAAAAATAATTTTTTACTGTCGCAAATTTTAATTACGCCAGGGATTGCCTTTTCTATAGTAAATTATTCAAAAAATAATTTTCAACTGTCGCAAATTTCAAATCGGCCAGGGATTGCCTTTTCTATAGTAAATTATTCAAAATATTAATTTTTACTGTCGCAAATTTTAATTGCGCCAGGGATTGCCTTTTCTATAGTAAATTATTCAAAAAATAGTTTTTTACTGTCGCAAATTTTAAATCTGCCAGGGATTGCCTTTTCTATAGTAAATTATTCAAAAAATAATTTTTTACTATCGCAAATTTCAAATCCGCCAGGGATTGCCTTTTCTATATTAAATTATTCAAAAAATAATTTTCAACTGTCGCAAATTTCAAATCCGCCAGGGATTGCCTTTTCTATAGTAAATTATTCAAAAAATAATTTTTTACTATCGCAAATTTCAAATCCGCCAGGGATTGCCTTTTCTATAGTAAATTATTCAAAAAATAATTTTATACTGTCGCAAATTTTAATTGCGCCAGGGATTGCCTTTTCTATAGTAAATTATTCAAAAAATAATTTTTTACTGTCGCAAATTTTAATTGCGCCAGGGATTGCCTTTTCTATAGTAAATTATTCAAAAAATAATTTTTTACTGTCGCAAATTTCAAATCCGCCAGGGATTGCCATTTCTATAGTAAATTATTCAAAAAATAATTTTCTATTGTCGCAAATTTTAATTGCGCCAGGGATTGCCTTTTCTATAGTAAATTATTCAAAAAATAATTTTATACTGTCGCAAATTTTAAATCCGCCAGGGATTGCCTTTTCTATAGTAAATTATTCAAAAAATAATTTTTTACTGTCGCAAATTTCAAATCCGCCAGGGATTGCCTTTTCTATAGTAAATTATTCCAAAAATAATTTTCTATTGTCGCAAATTTTAATTACGGCAGGGATTGCCTTTTCTATAGTAAATTATTCAAAAAATAATTTTTTACTGTCGCAAATTTCAAATCCGCCAGGGATTGCCTTTTCTATAGTAAATTTTCCAAAAAAATAATTTTCTACTGTCGCAAATTTTAATTACGCCAGGGATTGCCTTTTCTATAGTAAATTTTGCAAAAAATAATTTTCTACTGTCGCAAATTTTAAATATCCCAGGGATTGCCTTTTCTATAGTAAATTATTCAAAAAATAATTTTATACTGTCGCAAATTTTAGATATCCCAGGGATTGCCTTTTCTATAGTAAATTATTCAAAAAATAATTTTATACTGTCGCAAATTATAATTACGCCAGGGATTGCCTTTTCTATAGTAAATTATTCAAAAAATAATTTTATACTGTCGCAAATTTTAATTACGCCAGGGATTGCCTTTTCTATAGTAAATTACTCAAAAAATAATTTTTTACTGTCGCAAATTTCAAATCCGCCAGGGATTGCCTTTTCTATAGTAAATTATTCAAAAAATAATTTTTTACTGTCGCAAATTTCAAATCTGCCAGGGATTGCCTTTTCTATAGTAAATTATTCAAAAAATAATTTTCTACTGTCGCAAATTTTAATTACGCCAGGGATTGCCTTTTCTATAGTAAATTATTCAAAAAATAATTTTATACTGTCGCAAATTTCAAATCCGCCAGGGATTGCCTTTTCTATAGTAAATTATTCAAACAATAATTTTTTACTGTCGCAAATTTTAATTACCCCAGGGATTGCCTTTTCTATAGTAAATTATTCAAAAAATAATTTTCAACTGTCGCAAATTTTAATTACGCCAGGAATTGCCTTTTCTATAGTAAATTATTCAAAAAATAATTTTATACTGTCGCAAATTTCAAATCCGCCAGGGATTGCCTTTTCTATAGTAAATTATTCAAAAATAATTTTATACTGTCGCAAATTTTAATTGCGCCAGGGATTGCCTTTTCTATAGTAAATTATTCAAAAAATAATTTTATACTGTCGCAAATTTTAAATACGCCAGGGATTGCCTTTTTATAGTAAATTATTCAAAAAATAACTTTTTACTATCGCAAATTTCAAATCCGCCAGGGATTGCCTTTTCTATAGTAAATTATTCAAAAAATAATTTTTTACTGTCGCAAATTTCAAATCTGCCAGGGATTGCCTTTTCTATAGTAAATTATTCAAAAAATAATTTTCTACTGTCGCAAATTTTAATTACGCCAGGGATTGCCTTTTCTATAGTAAATTATTCAAAAAATAATTTTATACTGTCGCAAATTTCAAATCCGCCAGGGATTGCCTTTTCTATAGTAAATTATTCAAAAAATAATTTTCTACTGTCGTAAATTTTAATTGCGCCAGGGATTGCCTTTTCTATAGTAAATTATTCAAAAAATAATTTTTTACTGTCGCAAATTTTAAATACGCCAGGGATTGCCTTTTCTATAGTAAATTATTCAAAAAATAATTTTTTACTATCGCAAATTTCAAATCCGCCAGGGATTGCCTTTTCTATAGTAAATTATTCAAATAATAATTTTCAACTGTCGCAAATTTTAAGTGCGCCAGGGATTGCCTTTTCTATAGTAAATTATTCAAAAAATAATTTTCTACTGTCGCAAATTTTAAATACGCCAGGGTTTGCCTTTTCTATAGTAAATTTTGCAAAAAAATAATTTTTTACTGTCGCAAATTTTAAATATCCCAGGGATTGCCTTTTGTATAGTAAATTATTCAAAAAATAATTTTATACTGTCGCAAATTTCAAATCCGCCAGGGATTGCCTTTTCTATAGTAAATTATTCAAAAAATAATTTTCTACTGTCGCAAATTTTAATTGCGCCAGGGATTGCCTTTTCTATAGTAAATTATTCAAAAAATAATTTTTTAATTTTTTTAATTTTATACTGTCGCAAATTTCAAATCCGCCAGGGATTGCCTTTTCTATAGTAACTTATTCAAAAAATAATTTTCTACTGTCGCAAATTTTAATTGCGCCAGGGATTGCCTTTTCTATAGTAAATTATTCAAAAAATAATTTTTTACTGTCGCAAATTTTAATTACGCCAGGGATTGCCTTTTCTATAGTAAATTATTCAAAAAATAATTTTCAACTGTCGCAAATTTTAACTACGCCAGGGATTGCCTTTTCTATAGTAAATTATTCAAAAAATAATTTTTTACTGTCGCAAATTTCAAATCCGCCAGGGATTGCCTTTTCTATAGTAAATTATTCAAAAAATAAAATTTTAATTACGCCAGGGATTGCCTTTTCTATAGTAAATTTTGCAAAAAAATAATTTTTTACTGTCGCAAATTTTAAATATCCCAGGGATTGCCTTTTCTATAGTAAATTATTCAAAAAATAATTTTTTACTGTCGCAAATTTCAAATCCGCCAGGGATTGCCTTTTCTATAGTAAATTATTCAAAAAATAATTTTTTACTGTCGCAAATTTTAAATATCCCAGGGATTGCCTTTTCTACAGTAAATTTTTCAAAAAATAATTTTTTACTGTCGCAAATTTTAATTACGCCAGGGATTGCCTTTTCTATAGTAAATTTTTCAAAAAATAATTTTTTACTGTCGCAAATTTTAAATATCCCAGGAATTGCCTTTTCTATAGTAAATTATTCAAAAAATAATTTTCAACTGTCGCAAATTTTAATTACGCCAGGGATTGCCTTTTCTATAGTAAATTATTCAAAAAATAATTTTATACTGTCGCAAATTTCAAATCCGCCAGGGATTGCCTTTTCTATAGTAAATTATTCAAAAAATAATTTTATACTGTCGCAAATTTCAAATCCGACAGGGATTGCCTTTTCTATAGTAAATTATTCAAAAAATAATTTTTTACTGTCGCAAATTTTAAATATCCCAGGGATTGCCTTTTCTACAGTAAATTTTTCAAAAAATAATTTTTTACTGTCGCAAATTTTAATTACGCCAGGGATTGCCTTTTCTATAGTAAATTTTTCAAAAAATAATTTTTTACTGTCGCAAATTTTAAATATCCCAGGGATTGCCTTTTCTATAGTAAATTATTCAAAAAATAATTTTCAACTGTCGCAAATTTTAATTGCGCCAGGGATTGCCTTTTCTATAGTAAATTATTCAAAAAATAATTTTTTACTATCGCAAATTTCAAATACGCCAGGGATTGCCTTTTCTATAGTAAATTATTCAAAAAATAATTTTCTACTGTCGCAAATTTTAAATACGCCAAGGATTGCCTTTTCTATAAAAATTATTCAAAAAATAATTTTTTACTATCGCAAATTTCAAATCCGCCAGGGATTGCCTTTTCTATAGTAAATTATTCAAGAAATAATTTTATACTGTCGCAAATTTTAAATATCCCAGGGATTGCCTTTTCTATAGTAAATTATTCAAAAAATAATTTTATACTGTCGCAAATTTTAATTACGCCAGGGATTGCCTTTTCTATAGTAAATTATTCAAAAAATAATTTTATACTGTCGCAAATTTTAATTACGCCAGGGATTGCCTTTTCTATAGTAAATTATTCAAAAAATAATTTTTTACTGTCGCAAATTTCAAATCCGCCAGGGATTGCCTTTTCTATAGTAAATTATTCAAAAAATAATTTTTTACTGTCGCAAATTTCAAATCCGCCAGGGATTGCCTTTTCTATAGTAAATTATTCAAAAAATAATTTTCTACTGTCGCAAATTTTAAATGTCCCAGGGATTGCCTTTTCTACAGTAAATTTTTCAAAAAATAATTTTTTACTGTCGCAAATTTTAATTACGCTAGGGATTGCCTTTTCTATAGTAAATTTTTCAAAAAATAATTTTTTACTGTCGCAAATTTTAAATATCCCAGGGATTGCCTTTTCTATAGTAAATTATTCGAAAAATAATTTTCAACTGTCGCAAATTTTAATTGCGCCAGGAATTGCCTTTTCTATAGTAAATTATTCAAAAAATAATTTTCTACTGTCGCAATTTTTAATTACGCCAGGGATTGCCTTTTCTATAGTAAATTATTCAAAAAATAATTTTATACTGTCGCAAATTTCAAATCCGCCAGGGATTGCCTTTTCTATAGTAAATTATTCAAAAAATAATTTTCAACTGTCGCAAATTTCAAATCCGCCAGGGATTGCCTTTTCTATAGTAAATTATTCAAAAAATAATTTTTTACTGTCGCAAATTTTAAATATCCCAGGGATTGCCTTTTCTACAGTAAATTTTTCAAAAAATAATTTTTTACTGTCGCAAATTTTAATTACGCCAGGGATTGCCTTTTCTATAGTAAATTTTTCAAAAAATAATTTTTTACTGTCGCAAATTTTAAATATCCCAGGGATTGCTTTTTCTATAGTAAATTATTCAAAAAATAATTTTCAATTGTCGCAAATTTTAATTGCGCCAGGGATTGCCTTTTCTATAGTAAATTATTCAAAAAATAATTTTTTACTATCGCAAATTTCAAATCCGCCAGGGATTGCCTTTTCTATAGTAAATTATTCAAAAAATAATTTTCTACTGTCGCAAATTTTAAATACGCCAGGGATTGCCTTTTCTATAGTAAATTATTCAAAAAATAATTTTTTACTGTCGCAAATTTCAAATCCGCCAGGGATTGCCTTTTCTATAGTAAATTATTCAAAAAATAATTTTTTACTGTCGCAAATTTCAAATCCGCCAGGGATTGCCTTTTCTATAGTAAATTATTCAAAAAATAATTTTCTACTGTCGCAAATTTTAATTACGCCAGGGATTGCCTTTTCTATAGTAAATTATTCAAAAAATAATTTTATACTGTCGCAAATTTCAAATCCGCCAGGGATTGCCTTTTCTATAGTAAATTATTCAAAAAATAATTTTCAACTGTCGCAAATTTCAAATCCGCCAGGGATTGCCTTTTCTATAGTAAATTATTCAAAAAATAATTTTCTACTGTCGGAAATTTTAAATGTTCCAGGGATTGCCTTTTCTACAGTAAATTTTTCAAAAAATAATTTTTTACTGTCGCAAATTTTAATTACGCTAGGGATTGCCTTTTCTATAGTAAATTTTTCAAAAAATAATTTTTTACTGTCGCAAATTTTAAATATCCCAGGGATTGCCTTTTCTATAGTAAATTATTCGAAAAATAATTTTCAACTGTCGCAAATTTTAATTGCGCCAGGGATTGTCTTTTCTATAGTAAATTATTCAAAAAATAATTTTTTACTATCGCAAATTTCAAATCCGCCAGGGATTGATTGCCTTTTCTATAGTAAATTATTCAAAAAATAATTTTCTACTGTCGCAAATTTTAAATACGCCAGGGATTGCCTTTTCTATAGTAAATTATTCAAAAAAAAAATTTTACTATCGCAAATTTCAAATCCGCCAGGGATTGCCTTTTCTATAGTAAATTATTCAAAAAATAATTTTATACTGTCGCAAATTTTAAATATCCCAGGGATTGCCTTTTCTATAGTAAATTATTCAAAAAATAATTTTTTACTGTCGCAAATTTCAAATCCGCCAGGGATTGCCTTTTCTATAGTAAATTATTCAAAAAATAATTTTTTACATTCGCAAATTTTAAATATCCCAGGGATTGCCTTTTCTACAGTAAATTTTTCAAAAAATAATTTTTTACTGTCGCAAATTTTAATTACGCCAGGGATTGCCTTTTCTATAGTAAATTTTTCAAAAAATAATTTTTTACTGTCGCAAATTTTAAATATCCCAGGGATTGCCTTTTCTATAGTAAATTATTCAAAAAATAATTTTCAACTGTCGCAAATTTTAATTACGCCAGGGATTGCCTTTTCTATAGTAAATTATTCAAAAAATAATTTTATACTGTCGCAAATTTCAAATCCGCCAGGGATTGCCTTTTCTATAGTAAATTATTCAAAAAATAATTTTATACTGTCGCAAATTTCAAATCCGACAGGGATTGCCTTTTCTATAGTAAATTATTCAAAAAATAATTTTTTACTGTCGCAAATTTTAAATATCCCAGGGATTGCCTTTTCTACAGTAAATTTTTCAAAAAATAATTTTTTACTGTCGCAAATTTTAATTACGCCAGGGATTGGCTTTTCTATAGTAAATTTTTCAAAAAATAATTTTTTACTGTCGCAAATTTTAAATATCCCAGGGATTGCCTTTTCTATAGTAAATTATTCAAAAAATAATTTTCAACTGTCGCAAATTTTAATTGCGCCAGGGATTGCCTTTTCTATAGTAAATTATTCAAAAAATAATTTTTTACTATCGCAAATTTCAAATACGCCAGGGATTGCCTTTTCTATAGTAAATTATTCAAAAAATAATTTTCTACTGTCGCAAATTTTAAATACGCCAAGGATTGCCTTTTCTATAAAAATTATTCAAGAAATAATTTTTTACTATCGCAAATTTCAAATCCGCCAGGGATTGCCTTTTCTATAGTAAATTATTCAAAAAATAATTTTATACTGTCGCAAATTTTAAATATCCCAGGGATTGCCTTTTCTATAGTAAATTATTCAAAAAATAATTTTCTAGTGTCGCAAATTTTAATTACGCCAGGGATTGCCTTTTCTATAGTAAATTATTCAAAAAATAATTTTATACTGTCGCAAATTTTAATTACGCCAGGGATTGCCTTTTCTATAGTAAATTATTCAAAAAATATTTTTTTACTGTCGCAAATTTCAAATCCGCCAGGGATTGCCTTTTCTATAGTAAATTATTCAAAAAATAATTTTTTACTGTCGCAAATTTCAAATCCGCCAGGGATTGCCTTTTCTATAGTAAATTATTCAAAAAATAATTTTCTACTGTCGCAAATTTTAATTACGCCAGGGATTGCCTTTTCTATAGCAAATTATTCAAAAAATAATTTTATACTGTCGCAAATTTCAAATCAGCCAGGGATTGCCTTTTCTATAGTAAATTATTAAAAAAATAATTTTCAACTGTCGCAAATTTCAAATCCGCCAGGGATTGCCTTTTCTATAGTAAATTATTCAAAAAATAATTTTCTACTGTCGCAAATTTTAAATGTCCCAGGGATTGCCTTTTCTACAGTAAATTTTTCAAAAAATAATTTTTTACTGTCGCAAATTTTAATTACGCTAGGGATTGCCTTTTCTATAGTAAATTTTTCAAAAAATAATTTTTTACTGTCGCAAATTTTAAATATCCCAGGGATTGCCTTTTCTATAGTAAATTATTCGAAAAATAATTTTCAACTGTCGCAAATTTTAATTGCGCCAGGGATTGCCTTTTCTATAGTAAATTATTCAAAAAATAATTTTTTACTATCGCAAATTTCAAATCCGCCAGGGATTGATTGCCTTTTCTATAGTAAATTATTCAAAAAATAATTTTCTACTGTCGCAAATTTTAAATACGCCAGGGATTGCCTTTTTTATAGTAAATTATTCAAAAAAAAAATTTTACTATCGCAAATTTCAAATCCGCCAGGGATTGCCTTTTCTATAGTAAATTATTCAAAAAATAGTTTTATACTGTCGCAAATTTTAAATATCCCAGGGATTGCCTTTTCTATAGTAAATTATTCAAAAAATAATTTTATACTGTCGCAAATTTTAATTACGACAGGGATTGCCTTTTCTATAGTAAATTATTCAAAAAATAATTTTATACTGTCGCAAATTTTAATTACGCCAGGGATTGCCTTTTCTATAGTAAATTATTCAAAAAATAATTTTTTACTGTCGCAACTTTCAAATCCGCCAGGGATTGCCTTTTCTATAGTAAATTATTCAAAAAATTATTTTTTACTGTCGCAAATTTCAAATCCGCCAGGGATTGCCTTTTCTATAGTAAATTATTCAAAAAATAATTTTCTACTGTCGCAATTTTTAATTACGCCAGGGATTGCCTTTTTTATAGTAAATTATTCAAAAAATAATTTTATACTGTCGCAAATTTCAAATCCGCCAGGGATTGCCTTTTCTATAGTAAATTATTCAAAAAATAATTTTCAACTGTCGCAAATTTCAAATCCGCCAGGGATTGCCTTTTCTATAGTAAATTATTCAAAAAATAATTTTTTACTGTCGCAAATTTTAAATATCCCAGGGATTGCCTTTTCTACAGTAAATTTTTCAAAAAATAATTTTTTACTGTCGCAAATTTTAATTACGCCAGGGATTGCCTTTTCTATAGTAAATTTTTCAAAAAATAATTTTTTACTGTCGCAAATTTTAAATATCCCAGGGATTGCTTTTTCTATAGTAAATTATTCAAAAAATAATTTTCAATTGTCGCAAATTTTAATTGCGCCAGGGATTGCCTTTTCTATAGTAAATTATTCAAAAAATAATTTTTTACTATCGCAAATTTCAAATCCGCCAGGGATTGCCTTTTCTATAGTAAATTATTCAAAAAATAATTTTCTACTGTCGCAAATTTTAAATACGCCAGGGATTGCCTTTTCTATAGTAAATTATTCAAAAAATAATTTTATACTGTCGCAAATTTTAATTACGCCAGGGAGTGCCTTTTCTATAGTAAATTATTCAAAAAATAATTTTATACTGTCGCAAATTTCAAATCCGCCAGGGATTGCCTTTTCTATAGTAAATTATTCAAAAAATAAATTTCAACTGTCGCAAATTTCAAATCCGCCAGGGATTGCCTTTTCTATAGTAAATTATTCAAAAAATAATTTTTTACTATCGCAAATTTCGAATCCGCCAGGGATTGCCTTTTCTATAGTAAATTATTCAAAAAATAATTTTTTACTGTCGCAAATTTCAAATCCGCCAGGGATTGCCTTTTCTATAGTAAATTATTCAAAATATTAATTTTTTACTGTCGCAAATTTTAAATATCCCAGGGATTGCTTTTCTATAGTAAATTATTCACAAATTAATTTTTTACTATCGCAAATTTTAAGTGCGCCAGGGATTGCCTTTTCTATAGTAAATTATTCAAAAAATAATTTTTTACTGTCGCAAATTTTAATTGCGCCAGGGATTGCCTTTTCTATAGTAAATTATTCAAAAAATAATTTTTTACTGTCGCAAATTTCAAATCCGCCAGGGATTGCCTTTTCTATAGTAAATTATTCAAAAAATTATTTTTTACTATCGCAAATTTCAAATCCGCCAGGGATTGCCTTTTCTATAGTAAATTATTCAAAAAATAATTTTCTACTGTCGCAAATTTTAAATACGCCAGGGATTGCCTTTTCTATAGTAAATTATTCAAAAAATAATTTTTTACTATCACAAATTTCAAATCCGCCAGGGATTGCCTTTTCTATAGTAAATTATTCAAAAAATAATTTTTTACTATCGCAAATTTCAAATCCGCCAGGGATTGCCTTTTCTGTAGTAAATTATTCAAAAAATAATTTTTTACTGTCGCAAATTTCAAATCCGCCAGGGATTGCCTTTTCTATAGTAAATTATTCAAAAAATAATTTTCTACTGTCGCAAATTTTAATTACGCCAGGGATTGCCTTTTCTATAGTAAATTATTCAAAAAATAATTTTATACTGTCGCAAATTTCAAATCCGCCAGGGATTGCCTTTTCTATAGTAAATTATTCAAAAAATAATTTTCAACTGTCGCAAATTTCAAATCCGCCAGGGATTGCTTTTCTATAGTAAATTATTCAAAAAATAATTTTGTACTGTCGCAAATTTTAAATATCCCAGGGATTGCCTTTTCTACAGTAAATTTTTCAAAAAAATAATTTTTTACTGTCGCAAATTTTAATTGCGCCAGGGATTGCCTTTTCTATAGTAAATTATTCAAAAAATAATTTTATACTGTCGCAAATTTCAAATCCGCCAGGGATTGCCTTTTCTATAGTAAATTATTCAAAAAATAATTTTCTACTGTCGCAAATTTTAATTGCGCCAGGGATTGCCTTTTCTATAGTAAATTATTCAAAAAATAATTTTATACTTCGCAAATTTCAAATCCGCCAGGGATTACCTTTTTTATAGTAAATTATTCAAAAAATAATTTTATACTGTCGCAAATTTTAAATCCGCCAGGGATTGCCTTTTCTATAGTAAATTATTCAAAAAATAATTTTTTACTGTCGCAAATTTCAAATCCGCCAGGGATTGCCTTTTCTATAGTAAATTATTCAAAAAATAATTTTCTACTGTCGCAAATTTTAATTACGCCAGGGATTGCCTTTTCTATAGTAAATTATTCAAAAAATAATTTTATACTGTCGCAAATTTAAAATCCGCCAGGGATTGCCTTTTCTATAGTAAATTATTCAAAAAATAATTTTTTACTGTCGCAAATTTCAAATCCGCCAGGGATTGCCTTTTCTATAGTAAATTATTCAAAAAATAATTTTTTACTGTCGCAAATTTCAAATCCGCCAGGGATTGTCTTTTCTATAGTAAATTATTCAAAAAATAATTTTCAACTGTCGCAAATTTTAAATCCGCCAGGGATTGCCTTTTCTATAGTAAATTATTCAAAAAATAATTTTTTACTGTCGCAAATTTCAAATCCGCCAGGGATTGCCTTTTCTATAGTAAATTATTCAAAAAATAATTTTCTATTGTCGCAAATTTTAATTACGGCAGGGATTGCCTTTTCTATAGTAAATTATTCAAAAAATAATTTTTTACTGTCGCAAATTTCAAATCCGCCAGAGATTGCCTTTTCTATAGTAAATTTTGCAAAAAAATAATTTTCTACTGTCGCAAATTTTAATTACGCCAGGGATTGCCTTTTCTATAGTAAATTTTGCAAAAAATAATTTTCTACTGTCGCAAATTTTAAATATCCCAGGGATTGCCTTTTCTATAGTAAATTATTCAAAAAATAATTTTATACTGTCGCAAATTTTAGATATCCCAGGGATTGCCTTTTCTATAGTAAATTATTCAAAAAATAATTTTATACTGTCGCAAATTATAATTACGCCAGGGATTGCCTTTTCTATAGTAAATTATTCAAAAAATAATTTTATACTGTCGCAAATTTTAATTACGCCAGGGATTGCCTTTTCTATAGTAAATTACTCAAAAAATAATTTTTTACTGTCGCAAATTTCAAATCCGCCAGGGATTGCCTTTTCTATAGTAAATTATTCAAAAAATAATTTTTTACTGTCGCAAATTTCAAATCCGCCAGGGATTGTCTTTTCTATAGTAAATTATTCAAAAAATAATTTTCAACTGTCGCAAATTTTAATTACGCCAGGGATTGCCTTTTCTATAGTAAATTATTCAAAAAATAATTTTATACTGTCGCAAATTTCAAATCCGCCAGGGATTGCCTTTTCTATAGTAAATTATTCAAAAAATAATTTTTTACTGTCGCAAATTTCAAATCCGCCAGGGATTGCCTTTTCTATAGTAAATTATTCAAAAAATAATTTTCTACTGTCGCAAATTTTAATTACGCCAGGGATTGCCTTTTCTATAGTAAATTATTCAAAAAATAATTTTATACTGTCGCAAATTTCAAATCCGCCAGGGATTGCCTTTTCTATAGTAAATTATTCAAAAAATAATTTTGTACTGTCGCAAATTTTAAATATCCCAGGGATTGCCTTTTCTATAGTAAATTATTCAAAAAATAATTTTATACTGTCGCAAATTATAATTACGCCAGGGATTGCCTTTTCTATAGTAAATTATTCAAAAAATAATTTTATACTGTCGCAAATTTTAATTACGCCAGGGATTGCCTTTTCTATAGTAAATTACTCAAAAAATAATTTTTTACTGTCGCAAATTTCAAATCCGCCAGGGATTGCCTTTTCTATAGTAAATTATTCAAAAAATAATTTTTTACTGTCGCAAATTTCAAATCCGCCAGGGATTGTCTTTTCTATAGTAAATTATTCAAAAAATAATTTTCAACTGTCGCAAATTTTAATTACGCCAGGGATTGCCTTTTCTATAGTAAATTATTCAAAAAATAATTTTATACTGTCGCAAATTTCAAATCCGCCAGGGATTGCCTTTTCTATAGTAAATTATTCAAAAAATAATTTTTTACTGTCGCAAATTTCAAATCCGCCAGGGATTGCCTTTTCTATAGTAAATTATTCAAAAAATAATTTTCTACTGTCGCAAATTTTAATTACGCCAGGGATTGCCTTTTCTATAGTAAATTATTCAAAAAATAATTTTATACTGTCGCAAATTTCAAATCCGCCAGGGATTGCCTTTTCTATAGTAAATTATTCAAAAAATAATTTTGTACTGTCGCAAATTTTAAATATCCCAGGGATTGCCTTTTCTACAGTAAATTTTTCAAAAAAATAATTTTTTACTGTCGCAAATTTCAAATCCGCCAGGGATTGCCTTTTCTATAGTAAGTTATTCAAAAAATAATTTTTTACTGTCGCAAATTTCAAATCCGCCAGGGATTGCCTTTTCTATAGTAAATTATTCAAAAAATAATTTTCAACTGTCGCAAATTTTAATTACGCCAGGGATTGCCTTTTCTATAGTAAATTATTCAAAAAATAATTTTATACTGTCGCAAATTTCAAATCCGCCAGGGATTGCCTTTTCTATAGTAAATTATTCAAAAATAATTTTATACTGTCGCAAATTTTAATTGCGCCAGGGATTGCCTTTTCTATAGTAAATTATTCAAAAAATAATTTTATACTGTCGCAAATTTTAAATACGCCAGGGATTGCCTTTTTATAGTAAATTATTCAAAAAATAATTTTTTACTATCGCAAATTTCAAATCCGCCAGGGATTGCCTTTTCTATAGTAAATTATTCAAAAAATAATTTTATACAGTCGCAAATTTTAAATCCGCCAGGGATTGCCTTTTCTATAGTAAATTACTCAAAAAATAATTTTTTACTGTCGCAAATTTCAAATCCGCCAGGGATTGCCTTTTCTATAGTAAATTATTCAAAAAATAATTTTCTACTGTCGCAAATTTTAATTACGCCAGGGATTGCCTTTTCTATAGTAAATTATTCAAAAAATAATTTTATACTGTCGCAAATTTCAAATCCGCCAGGGATTGCCTTTTCTATAGTAAATTATTCAAAAAATAATTTTATACTTTCGCAAATTTTAATTACGCCAGGGATTGCCTTTTCTATAGTAAATTACTCAAAAAATAATTTTTTACTGTCGCAAATTTCAAATCCGCAGGGATTGCCTTTTCTATAGTAAGTTATTCAAAAAATAATTTTTTACTGTCGCAAATTTCAAATCCGCCAGGGATTGCCTTTTCTATAGTAAATTATTCAAAAAATAATTTTCAACTGTCGCAAATTTTAATTACGCCAGGGATTGCCTTTTCTATAGTAAATTATTCAAAAAATAATTTTATACTGTCGCAAATTTCAAATCCGCCAGGGATTGCCTTTTCTATAGTAAATTATTCAAAAATAATTTTATACTGTCGCAAATTTTAATTGCGCCAGGGATTGCCTTTTCTATAGTAAATTATTCAAAAAATAATTTTATACTGTCGCAAATTTTAAATACGCCAGGGATTGCCTTTTTATAGTAAATTGTTCAAAAAATAATTTTTTACTATCGCAAATTTCAAATCCGCCAGGGATTGCCTTTTCTATAGTAAATTATTCAAAAAATAATTTTATACTGTCGCAAATTTTAAATCCGCCAGGGATTGCCTTTTCTATAGTAAATTACTCAAAAAATAATTTTTTACTGTCGCAAATTTCAAATCCGCCAGGGATTGCCTTTTCTATAGTAAATTATTCAAAAAATAATTTTCTACTGTCGCAAATTTTAATTGCGCCAGGTATTGCCTTTTCTATAGTAAATTATTCAAAAAATAATTTTATACTATCGCAAATTTCAAATCCGCCAGGGATTACCTTTTCTATAGTAAATTATTCAAAAAATAATTTTATACTGTCGCAAATTTTAAATCCGCCAGGGATTGCCTTTGCTATAGTAAATTATTCAAAAAATAATTTTATACTGTCGCAAATTTCAAATCCGCCAGGGATTGCCTTTTCTATAGTAAATTATTCAAAAAATAATTTTCTACTGTCGCAAATTTTAATTGCGCCAGGTATTGCCTTTTCTATAGTAAATTATTCAAAAAATAATTTTATACTATCGCAAATTTCAAATCCGCCAGGGATTACCTTTTCTATAGTAAATTATTCAAAAAATAATTTTATACTGTCGCAAATTTTAAATCCGCCAGGGATTGCCTTTTCTATAGTAAATTATTCAAAAAATAATTTTTTACTGTCGCAAATTTCAAATCCGCCAGGGATTGCCTTTTCTATAGTAAATTATTCAAAAAATAATTTTCTACTGTCGCAAATTTTAATTACGCCAGGGATTGCCTTTTCTATAGTAAATTATTCAAAAAATAATTTTATACTGTCGCAAATTTAAAATCCGCCAGGGATTGCCTTTTCTATAGTAAATTATTCAAAAAATAATTTTTTACTGTCGCAAATTTCAAATCCGCCAGGGATTGCCTTTTCTATAGTAAATTATTCAAAAAATAATTTTTTACTGTCGCAAATATCAAATCCGCCAGGGATTGCTTTTCTATAGTAAATTATTCACAAATTAATTTATTACTATCGCAAATTTTAAGTGCGCCAGGGATTGCCTTTTCTATAGTAAATTATTCAAAAAATAATTTTTTACTGTCGCAAATTTTAATTGCGCCAGGGATTGCCTTTTCTATAGTAAATTATTCAAAAAATAATTTTTTACTGTCGCAAATTTCAAATCCGCCAGGGATTGCCTTTTCTATAGTAAATTATTCAAAAAATTATTTTTTACTATCGCAAATTTTAATTGCGCCAGGGATTGCCTTTTCTATAGTAAATTATTCAAAAAATAATTTTTTACTGTCGCAAATTTCAAATCCGCCAGGGATTGCCTTTTCTATAGTAAATTATTCAAAAAATAATTTTCTATTGTCGCAAATTTTAATTGCGCCAGGGATTGCATTTTCTATAGTAAATTATTCAAAAAATAATTTTATACTGTCGCAAATTTTAAATCCGCCAGGGATTGCCTTTTCTATAGTAAATTATTCAAAAAATAATTTTTTACTGTCGCAAATTTCAAATCCGCCAGGGATTGCCTTTTCTATAGTAAATTATTCAAAAAATAATTTTCTATTGTCGCAAATTTTAATTACGGCAGGGATTGCCTTTTCTATAGTAAATTATTCAAAAAATAATTTTTTACTGTCGCAAATTTCAAATCCGCCAGGGATTGCCTTTTCTATAGTAAATTTTGCAAAAAAATAATTTTCTACTGTCGCAAATTTTAATTACGCCAGGGATTGCCTTTTCTATAGTAAATTTTGCAAAAAATAATTTTCTACTGTCGCAAATTTTAAATATCCCAGGGATTGCCTTTTCTATAGTAAATTATTCAAAAAATAATTTTATACTGTCGCAAATTTTAGATATCCCAGGGATTGCCTTTTCTATAGTAAATTATTCAAAAAATAATTTTATACTGTCGCAAATTATAATTACGCCAGGGATTGCCTTTTCTATAGTAAATTATTCAAAAAATAATTTTATACTGTCGCAAATTTTAATTACGCCAGGGATTGCCTTTTCTATAGTAAATTACTCAAAAAATAATTTTTTACTGTCGCAAATTTCAAATCCGCCAGGGATTGCCTTTTCTATAGTAAATTATTCAAAAAATAATTTTTTACTGTCGCAAATTTCAAATCCGCCAGGGATTGTCTTTTCTATAGTAAATTATTCAAAAAATAATTTTCAACTGTCGCAAATTTTAATTACGCCAGGGATTGCCTTTTCTATAGTAAATTATTCAAAAAATAATTTTATACTGTCGCAAATTTCAAATCCGCCAGGGATTGCCTTTTCTATAGTAAATTATTCAAAAACTAATTTTTTACTGTCGCAAATTTCAAATCCGCCAGGGATTGCCTTTTCTATAGTAAATTATTCAAAAAATAATTTTCTACTGTCGCAAATTTTAATTACGCCAGGGATTGCCTTTTCTATAGTAAATTATTCAAAAAATAATTTTATACTGTCGCAAATTTCAAATCCGCCAGGGATTGCCTTTTCTATAGTAAATTATTCAAAAAATAATTTTATACTTTCGCAAATTTTAATTACGCCAGGGATTGCCTTTTCTATAGTAAATTACTCAAAAAATAATTTTTTACTGTCGCAAATTTCAAATCCGCCAGGGATTGCCTTTTCTATAGTAAGTTATTCAAAAAATAATTTTTTACTGTCGCAAATTCCAAATCCGCCAGGGATTGCCTTTTCTATAGTAAATTGTTCAAAAAATAATTTTCAACTGTCGCAAGTTTTAATTACGCCAGGGATTGCCTTTTCTATAGTAAATTATTCAAAAAATAATTTTATACTGTCGCAAATTTCAAATCCGCCAGGGATTGCCTTTTCTATAGTAAATTATTCAAAAATAATTTTATACTGTCGCAAATTTTAATTGCGCCAGGGATTGCCTTTTCTATAGTAAATTATTCAAAAAATAATTTTATACTGTCGCAAATTTTAAATACGCCAGGGTTTGCCTTTTTATAGTAAATTATTCAAAAAATAATTTTTTACTATCGCAAATTTCAAATCCGCCAGGGATTGCCTTTTCTATAGTAAATTATTCAAAAAATAATTTTATACTGTCGCAAATTTTAAATCCGCCAGGGATTGCCTTTTCTATAGTAAATTATTCAAAAAATAATTTTTTACTGTCGCAAATTTCAAATCCGCCAGGGATTGCTTTTCTATAGTAAATTATTCAAAAAATAATTTTCTACTGTCGCAAATTTTAATTACGCCAGGGATTGCCTTTTCTATAGTAAATTATTCAAAAAATAATTTTATACTGTCGCAAATTTCAAATCCGCCAGGGATTGCCTTTTCTATAGTAAATTATTCAAAAAATAATTTTATACTGTCGCAAATTTCAAATCCGCCAGGGATTGCCTTTTCTATAGTAAATTATTCAAAAAATAATTTCCTACTGTCGCAAATTTTAATTGCGCCAGGGATTGCCTTTTCTATAGTAAATTATTCAGAAAATAATTTTTTACTGTCGCAAATTTTAAATACGCCAGGGATTGCCTTTTCTATAGTAAATTATTCAAAAAATAATTTTTTACTGTCGCAAATTTCAAATCCGCCAGGGATTGCCTTTTCTATAGTAAATTGTTCAAAATATAATTTTCAACTGTCGCAAATTTTAATTACGCCAGGGATTGCCTTTTCTATAGTAAATTATTCAAAAAATAATTTTATACTGTCGCAAATTTCAAATCCGCCAGGGATTGCCTTTTCTATAGTAAATTATTCAAAAATAATTTTATACTGTCGCAAATTTTAATTGCGCCAGGGATTGCCTATTCTATAGTAAATTATTCAAAAAATAATTTTCTACTGTCGCAAATTTTAATTGCGGCAGGGATTGCCTTTTCTATAGTAAATTATTCAAAAAATAATTTTTTACTGTCGCAAATTTTAATTACGCCAGGGATTGCCTTTTCTATAGTAAATTATTCAAAAAATAATTTTCAACTGTCGCAAATTTTAATTACGCCAGGGATTGCCTTTTCTATAGTAAATTATTCAAAAAATAATTTTTTACTGTCGCAAATTTCAAATCCGCCAGGGATTGCCTTTTCTATAGTAAATTATTCAAAAAATAAAATTTTAATTACGCCAGGGATTGCTTTTTCTATAGTAAATTTTGCAAAAAAATAATTTTTTACTGTCGCAAATTTTAAATATCCCAGGGATTGCCTTTTCTATAGTAAATTATTCAAAAAATAATTTTTTACTGTCGCAAATTTCAAATCCGCCAGGGATTGCCTTTTCTATAGTAAATTATTCAAAAAATAATTTTTTACTGTCGCAAATTTTAAATATCCCAGGGATTGCCTTTTCTACAGTAAATTTTTCAAAAAATAATTTTTTACTGTCGCAAATTTTATTTACGCCAGGGATTGCCTTTTCTATAGTAAATTTTTCAAAAAATAATTTTTTACTGTCGCAAATTTCAAATATCCCAGGGATTGCCTTTTCTATAGTAAATTATTCAAAAAATAATTTTCAACTGTCGCAAATTTTAATTACGCCAGGGATTGCCTTTTCTATAGTAAATTATTCAAAAAATAATTTTATACTGTCGCAAATTTCAAATCCGCCAGGGATTGCCTTTTCTATAGTAAATTATTCAAAAAATAATTTTATACTGTCGCAAATTTCAAATCCGCCAGGGATTGCCTTTTCTATAGTAAATTATTCAAAAAATAATTTTTTACTGTCGCAAATTTTAAATATCCTAGGGATTGCCTTTTCTACAGTAAATTTTTCAAAAAATAATTTTTTACTGTCGCAAATTTTAATTACGCCAGGGATTGCCTTTTCTATAGTAAATTTTTCAAAACATAATTTTTTACTGTCGCAAATTTTAAATATCCCAGGGATTGCCTTTTCTATAGTAAATTATTCAAAAAATAATTTTCAACTGTCGCAAATTTTAATTGCGCCAGGGATTGCCTTTTCTATAGTAAATTATTCAAAAAATAATTTTTTACTATCGCAAATTTCAAATACGCCAGGGATTGCCTTTTCTATAGTAAATTATTCAAAAAATAATTTTCTACTGTCGAAAATTTCAAATACGCCAAGGATTGCCTTTTCTATAAAAATTATTCAAAAAATAATTTTTTACTATCGCAAATTTCAAATCCGCCAGGGATTGCCTTTTCTATAGTAAATTATTCAAAAAATAATTTTATACTGTCGCAAATTTTAAATATCCCAGGGATTGCCTTTTCTATAGTAAATTATTCAAAAAATAATTTTATACTGTCGCAAATTTTAATTACGCCAGGGATTGCCTTTTCTATAGTAAATTATTCAAAAAATAATTTTATACTGTCGCAAATTTTAATTACGCCAGGGATTGCCTTTTCTATAGTAAATTATTCAAAAAATAATTTTTTACTGTCGCAAATTTCAAATCCGCCAGGGATTGCCTTTTCTATAGTAAATTTTGCAAAAAAATAATTTTCTACTGTCGCAAATTTTAATTACGCCAGGGATTGCCTTTTCTATAGTAAATTTTGCAAAAAATAATTTTCTACTGTCGCAAATTTTAAATATCCCAGGGATTGCCTTTTCTATAGTAAATTATTCAAAAAATAATTTTATACTGTCGCAAATTTTAGATATCCCAGGGATTGCCTTTTCTATAGTAAATTATTCAAAAAATAATTTTATACTGTCGCAAATTATAATTACGCCAGGGATTGCCTTTTCTATAGTAAATTATTCAAAAAATAGTTTTATACTGTCGCAAATTTCAAATCCGCCAGGGATTGCCTTTTCTATAGTAAATTATTCAAAAAATTATTTTTTACTATCGCAAATTTTAATTGCGCCAGGGATTGCCTTTTCTATAGTAAATTATTCAAAAAATAATTTTTTACTGTCGCAAATTTCAAATCCGCCAGGGATTGCCTTTTCTATAGTAAATTATTCAAAAAATAATTTTCTATTGTCGCAAATTTTAATTGCGCCAGGGATTGCCTTTTCTATAGTAAATTATTCAAAAAATAATTTTATACTGTCGCAAATTTTAAATCCGCCAGGGATTGCCTTTTCTATAGTAAATTATTCAAAAAATAATTTTTTACTGTCGCAAATTTCAAATCCGCCAGGGATTGCCTTTTCTATAGTAAATTATTCAAAAAATAATTTTCTATTGTCGCAAATTTTAATTACGGCAGGGATTGCCTTTTCTATAGTAAATTATTCAAAAAATAATTTTTTACTGTCGCAAATTTCAAATCCGCCAGGGATTGCCTTTTCTATAGTAAATTTTGCAAAAAAATTATTTTCTACTGTCGCAAATTTTAATTACGCCAGGGATTGCCTTTTCTATAGTAAATTATTCAAAAATAATTTTATACTGTCGCAAATTTTAATTGCGCCAGGGATTGCCTTTTCTATAGTAAATTATTCAAAAAATAATTTTATACTGTCCCAAATTTTAAATACGCCAGGGTTTGCCTTTTTATAGTAAATTATTCAAAAAATAATTTTTTACTATCGCAAATTTCAAATCCGCCAGGGATTGCCTTTTCTATAGTAAATTATTCAAAAAATAATTTTATACTGTCGCAAATTTTAATTACGCCAGGGATTGCCTTTTCTATAGTAAATTACTCAAAAAATAATTTTTTACTGTCGCAAATTTCAAATCCGCCAGGGATTGCCTTTTCTATAGTAAATTATTCAAAAAATAATTTTTTACTGTCGCAAATTTCAAATCCGCCAGGGATTGTCTTTTCTATAGTAAATTATTCAAAAAATAATTTTCAACTGTCGCAAATTTTAATTACGCCAGGGATTGCCTTTTCTATAGTAAATTATTCAAAAAATAATTTTATACTGTCGCAAATTTCAAATCCGCCAGGGATTGCCTTTTCTATAGTAAATTATTCAAAAACTAATTTTTTACTGTCGCAAATTTCAAATCCGCCAGGGATTGCCTTTTCTATAGTAAATTATTCAAAAAATAATTTTCTACTGTCGCAAATTTTAATTACGCCAGGGATTGCCTTTTCTATAGTAAATTATTCAAAAAATAATTTTATACTGTCGCAAATTTCAAATACGCCAGGGATTGCCTTTTCTATAGTAAATTATTCAAAAAATAATTTTATACTTTCGCAAATTTTAATTACGCCAGGGATTGCCTTTTCTATAGTAAATTACTCAAAAAATAATTTTTTACTGTCGCAAATTTCAAATCCGCCAGGGATTGCCTTTTCTATAGTAAGTTATTCAAAAAATAATTTTTTTACTGTCGCAAATTTCAAATCCGCCAGGGATTGCCTTTTCTATAGTAAATTATTCAAAAAATAATTTTCAACTGTCGCAAATTTTAATTACGCCAGGGATTGCCTTTTCTATAGTAAATTATTCAAAAAATAATTTTATACTGTCGCAAATTTCAAATCCGCCAGGGATTGCCTTTTCTATAGTAAATTATTCAAAAATAATTTTATACTGTCGCAAATTTTAATTGCGCCAGGGATTGCCTTTTCTATAGTAAATTATTCAAAAAATAATTTTATACTGTCCCAAATTTTAAATACGCCAGGGTTTGCCTTTTTATAGTAAATTATTCAAAAAATAATTTTTTACTATCGCAAATTTCAAATCCGCCAGGGATTGCCTTTTCTATAGTAAATTATTCAAAAAATAATTTTATACTGTCGCAAATTTTAAATCCGCCAGGGATTGCCTTTTCTATAGTAAATTATTCAAAAAATAATTTTTTACTGTCGCAAATTTCAAATCCGCCAGGGATTGCTTTTCTATAGTAAATTATTCAAAAAATAATTTTCTACTGTCGCAAATTTTAATTACGCCAGGGATTGCCTTTTCTATAGTAAATTATTCAAAAAATAATTTTATACTGTCGCAAATTTCAAATCCGCCAGGGATTGCCTTTTCTATAGTAAATTATTCAAAAAATAATTTTATACTGTCGCAAATTTCAAATCCGCCAGGGATTGCCTTTTCTATAGTAAATTATTCAAAAAATAATTTTCTACTGTCGCAAATTTTAATTGCGCCAGGGATTGCCTTTTCTATAGTAAATTATTCAGAAAATAATTTTTTACTGTCGCAAATTTTAAATACGCCAGGGATTGCCTTTTCTATAGTAAATTATTCAAAAAATAATTTTTTACTGTCGCAAATTTCAAATCCGCCAGGGATTGCCTTTTCTATAGTAAATTGTTCAAAATATAATTTTCAACTGTCGCAAATTTTAATTACGCCAGGGATTGCCTTTTCTATAGTAAATTATTCAAAAAATAATTTTATACTGTCGCAAATTTCAAATCCGCCAGGGATTGCCTTTTCTATAGTAAATTATTCAAAAATAATTTTATACTGTCGCAAATTTTAATTGCGCCAGGGATTGCCTATTCTATAGTAAATTATTCAAAAAATAATTTTCTACTGTCGCAAATTTTAATTGCGCCAGGGATTGCCTTTTCTATAGTAAATTATTCAAAAAATAATTTTTTACTGTCGCAAATTTTAATTACGCCAGGGATTGCCTTTTCTATAGTAAATTATTCAAAAAATAATTTTCAACTGTCGCAAATTTTAATTACGCCAGGGATTGCCTTTTCTATAGTAAATTATTCAAAAAATAATTTTTTACTGTCGCAAATTTCAAATCCGCCAGGGATTGCCTTTTCTATAGTAAATTATTCAAAAAATAAAATTTTAATTACGCCAGGGATTGCTTTTTCTATAGTAAATTTTGCAAAAAAATAATTTTTTACTGTCGCAAATTTTAAATATCCCAGGGATTGCCTTTTCTATAGTAAATTATTCAAAAAATAATTTTTTACTGTCGCAAATTTCAAATCCGCCAGGGATTGCCTTTTCTATAGTAAATTATTCAAAAAATAATTTTTTACTGTCGCAAATTTTAAATATCCCAGGGATTGCCTTTTCTACAGTAAATTTTTCAAAAAATAATTTTTTACTGTCGCAAATTTTATTTACGCCAGGGATTGCCTTTTCTATAGTAAATTTTTCAAAAAATAATTTTTTACTGTCGCAAATTTTAAATATCCCAGGGATTGCCTTTTCTATAGTAAATTATTCAAAAAATAATTTTCAACTGTCGCAAATTTTAATTACGCCAGGGATTGCCTTTTCTATAGTAAAGTATTCAAAAAATAATTTTATACTGTCGCAAATTTCAAATCCGCCAGGGATTGCCTTTTCTATAGTAAATTATTCAAAAAATAATTTTATACTGTCGCAAATTTCAAATCCGCCAGGGATTGCCTTTTCTATAGTAAATTATTCAAAAAATAATTTTTTACTGTCGCAAATTTTAAATATCCTAGGGATTGCCTTTTCTACAGTAAATTTTTCAAAAAATAATTTTTTACTGTCGCAAATTTTAATTACGCCAGGGATTGCCTTTTCTATAGTAAATTTTTCAAAAAATAATTTTTTACTGTCGCAAATTTTAAATATCCCAGGGATTGCCTTTTCTATAGTAAATTATTCAAAAAATAATTTTCAACTGTCGCAAATTTTAATTGCGCCAGGGATTGCCTTTTCTATAGTAAATTATGCAAAAAATAATTTTTTACTATCGCAAATTTCAAATACGCCAGGGATTGCCTTTTCTATAGTAAATTATTCAAAAAATAATTTTCTACTGTCGAAAATTTCAAATACGCCAAGGATTGCCTTTTCTATAAAAATTATTCAAAAAATAATTTTTTACTATCGCAAATTTCAAATCCGCCAGGGATTGCCTTTTCTATAGTAAATTATTCAAAAAATAATTTTATACTGTCGCAAATTTTAATTACGCCAGGGATTGCCTTTTCTATAGTAAATTATTCAAAAAATAATTTATACTGTCGCAAATTTTAATTACGCCAGGGATTGCCTTTTCTATAGTAAATTATTCAAAAAATAATTTTTTACTGTCGCAAATTTCAAATCCGCCAGGGATTGCCTTTTCTATAGTAAATTATTCAAAAAATAATTTTTTACTCTCGCAAATTTCAAATCCGCCAGGGTTTGCCTTTTCTATAGTAAATTATTCAAAAAATAGTTTTCTACTGTCGCAAATTTTAATTGCGCCAGGGATTGCCTTTTCTATAGTAAATTATTCAAAAAATAATTTTATACTGTCGCAAATTTTAATTGCGCCAGGGATTGCCTTTTCTATAGTAAATTATTCAAAAAATAAGTTTATACTGTCGCAAATTTTAATTACGCCAGGGATTGCCTTTTCTATAGTAAATTTTGCAAAAAATAATTTTCTACTGTCGCAAATTTTAAATATCCCAGGGATTGCCTTTTCTATAGTAAATTATTCAAAAAATAATTTTATACTGTCGCAAATTTTAGATATCCCAGGGATTGCCTTTTCTATAGTAAATTATTCAAAAAATAATTTTATACTGTTCCAAATTATAATTACGCCAGGGATTGCCTTTTCTATAGTAAATTATTCAAAAAATAATTTTATACTGTCGCAAATTTTAATTACGCCAGGGATTGCCTATTCTATAGTAAATTACTCAAAAAATAATTTTTTACTGTCGCAAATTTCAAATCCGCCAGGGATTGCCTTTTCTATAGTAAATTATTCAAAAAATAATTTTTTACTGTCGCAAATTTCAAATCCGCCAGGGATTGCCTTTTCTATAGTAAATTATTCAAAAAATAATTTTCTACTGTCGCAAATTTTAATTACGCCAGGGATTGCCTTTTCTATAGTAAATTATTCAAAAAATAATTTTATACTGTCGCAAATTTCAAATCCGCCAGGGATTGCCTTTTCTATAGTAAATTATTCAAAAAATAATTTTTTACTGTCGCAAATTTTAATTACGCCAGGGATTGCCTTTTCTATAGTAAATTATTCAAAAAATAATTTTCAACTGTCGCAAATTTTAATTACGCCAGGGATTGCCTTTTCTATAGTAAATTATTCAAAAAATAATTTTATACTGTCGCAAATTTCAAATCCGCCAGGGATTGCCTTTTCTATAGTAAATTATTCAAAAATAATTTTATACTGTCGCAAATTTTAATTGCGCCAGGGATTGCCTTTTCTATAGTAAATTATTCAAAAAATAATTTTATACTGTCGCAAATTTTAAATACGCCAGGGATTGCCTTTTTATAGTAAATTATTCAAAAAATAATTTTTTACTATCGCAAATTTCAAATACGCCAGGGATTGCCTTTTCTATAGTAAATTATTCAAAAAATAATTTTATACTGTCGCAAATTTTAAATCCGCCAGGGATTGCCTTTTCTATAGTAAATTATTCAAAAAATAATTTTTTACTGTCGCAAATTTCAAATCCGCCAGGGATTGCCTTTTCTATAGTAAATTATTCAAAAAATAATTTTCTACTGTCGCAAATTTTAATTACGCCAGGGATTGCCTTTTCTATAGTAAATTATTCAAAAAATAATTTTATACTGTCGCAAATTTCAAATCCGCCAGGGATTGCCTTTTCTATAGTAAATTATTCAAAAAATAATTTTATACTGTCGCAAATTTCAAATCCGCCAGGGATTGCCTTTTCTATAGTAAATTATTCAAAAAATAATTTTCTACTGTCGCAAATTTTAATTGCGCCAGGGATTGCCTTTTCTATAGTAAATTATTCAAAAAATAATTTTTTACTGTCGCAAATTTTAAATACGCCAGGGATTGCCTTTTCTATAGTAAATTATTCAAAAAATAATTTTTTACTATCGCAAATTTCAAATCCGACAGGGATTGCCTTTTCTATAGTAAATTATTCAAATAATAATTTTCAACTGTCGCAATTTTAAGTGCGCCAGGGATTGCCTTTTCTATAGTAAATTATTCAAAAAATAATTTTCTACTGTCGCAAATTTTAAATACGCCAGGGTTTGCCTTTTCTATAGTAAATTTTGCAAAAAAATAATTTTTTACTGTCGCAAATTTTAAATATCCCAGGGATTGCCTTTTCTATAGTAAATTATTCAAAAAAAAATTTTATACTGTCGCAAATTTCAAATCCGCCAGGGATTGCCTTTTCTATAGTAAATTATTCCAAAAATAATTTTCTACTGTCGCAAATTTTAATTGCGCCAGGGATTGCCTTTTCTATAGTAAATTATTCCAAAAATAATTTTATACTGTCGCAAATTTCAAATCCGCCAGGGATTGCCTTTTCTATAGTAAATTATTCAAAAAATAATTTTATACTGTCGCAAATTTCAAATCCGCCAGGGATTGCCTTTTCTATAGTAAATTATTCAAAAAATAATTTTTTACTGTCGCAAATTTTAAATATCCTAGGGATTGCCTTTTCTACAGTAAATTTTTCAAAAAATAATTTTTTACTGTCGCAAATTTTAATTACGCCAGGGATTGCCTTTTCTATAGTAAATTTTTCAAAAAATAATTTTTTACTGTCGCAAATTTTAAATACGCCAAGGATTGCCTTTTCTATAAAAATTATTCAAAAAATAATTTTTTACTATCGCAAATTTCAAATCCGCCAGGGATTGCCTTTTCTATAGTAAATTATTCAAAAAAATAATTTTATACTGTCGCAATTTTAAATATCCCAGGGATTGCCTTTTCTATAGTAAATTATTCAAAAAATAATTTTATACTGTCGCAAATTTTAATTACGCCAGGGATTGCCTTTTCTATAGTAAATTATTCAAAAAATAATTTTATACTGTCGCAAATTTTAATTACGCCAGGGATTGCCTTTTCTATAGTAAATTATTCAAAAAATAATTTTTTACTGTCGCAAATTTCAAATCCGCCAGGGATTGCCTTTTCTATAGTAAATTATTCAAAAAATAATTTTTTACTCTCGCAAATTTCAAATCCGCCAGGGTTTGCCTTTTCTATAGTAAATTATTCAAAAAATAGTTTTCTACTGTCGCAAATTTTAATTGCGCCAGGGATTGCCTTTTCTATAGTAAATTATTCAAAAAATAATTTTATACTGTCGCAAATTTTAATTGCGCCAGGGATTGCCTTTTCTATAGTAAATTATTCAAAAAATAAGTTTATACTGTCGCAAATTTTAATTACGCCAGGGATTGCCTTTTCTATAGTAAATTTTGCAAAAAATAATTTTCTACTGTCGCAAATTTTAAATATCCCAGGGATTGCCTTTTCTATAGTAAATTATTCAAAAAATAATTTTATACTGTCGCAAATTTTAGATATCCCAGGGATTGCCTTTTCTATAGTAAATTATTCAAAAAATAATTTTATACTGTTCCAAATTATAATTACGCCAGGGATTGCCTTTTCTATAGTAAATTATTCAAAAAATAATTTTATACTGTCGCAAATTTTAATTACGCCAGGGATTGCCTATTCTATAGTAAATTACTCAAAAAATAATTTTTTTACTGTCGCAAATTTCAAATCCGCCAGGGATTGCCTTTTCTATAGTAAATTATTCAAAAAATAATTTTTTACTGTCGCAAATTTCAAATCCGCCAGGGATTGCCTTTTCTATAGTAAATTATTCAAAAAATAATTTTCTACTGTCGCAAATTTTAATTACGCCAGGGATTGCCTTTTCTATAGTAAATTATTCAAAAAATAATTTTATACTGTCGCAAATTTCAAATCCGCCAGGGATTGCCTTTTCTATAGTAAATTATTCAAAAAATAATTTTTTACTGTCGCAAATTTTAATTACGCCAGGGATTGCCTTTTCTATAGTAAATTATTCAAAAAATAATTTTCAACTGTCGCAAATTTTAATTACGCCAGGGATTGCCTTTTCTATAGTAAATTATTCAAAAAATAATTTTATACTGTCGCAAATTTCAAATCCGCCAGGGATTGCCTTTTCTATAGTAAATTATTCAAAAATAATTTTATACTGTCGCAAATTTTAATTGCGCCAGGGATTGCCTTTTCTATAGTAAATTATTCAAAAATAATTTTATACTGTCGCAAATTTTAAATACGCCAGGGATTGCCTTTTTATAGTAAATTATTCAAAAAATAATTTTTTACTATCGCAAATTTCAAATACGCCAGGATTGCCTTTTCTATAGTAAATTATTCAAAAAATAATTTTATACTGTCGCAAATTTTAAATCCGCCAGGGATTGCCTTTTCTATAGTAAATTATTCAAAAAATAATTTTTTACTGTCGCAAATTTCAAATCCGCCAGGGATTGCCTTTTCTATAGTAAATTATTCAAAAAAATAATTTTCTACTGTCGCAAATTTTAATTACGCCAGGGATTGCCTTTTCTATAGTAAATTATTCAAAAAATAATTTTATACTGTCGCAAATTTCAAATCCGCCAGAATTGCCTTTTCTATAGTAAATTATTCAAAAAATAATTTTATACTGTCGCAAATTTCAAATCCGCCAGGGATTGCCTTTTCTATAGTAAATTATTCAAAAAATAATTTTCTACTGTCGCAAATTTTAATTGCGCCAGGGATTGCCTTTTCTATAGTAAATTATTCAAAAAATAATTTTTTACTGTCGCAAATTTTAAATACGCCAGGGATTGCCTTTTCTATAGTAAATTATTCAAAAAATAATTTTTTACTATCGCAAATTTCAAATCCGACAGGGATTGCCTTTTCTATAGTAAATTATTCAAATAATAATTTTCAACTGTCGCAAATTTTAAGTGCGCCAGGGATTGCCTTTTCTATAGTAAATTATTCAAAAAATAATTTTCTACTGTCGCAAATTTTAAATACGCCAGGGTTTGCCTTTTCTATAGTAAATTTTGCAAAAAAAATAATTTTTTACTGTCGCAAATTTTAAATATCCCAGGGATTGCCTTTTCTATAGTAAATTATTCAAAAAAAAAATTTTATACTGTCGCAAATTTCAAATCCGCCAGGGATTGCCTTTTCTATAGTAAATTATTCCAAAAATAATTTTCTACTGTCGCAAATTTTAATTGCGCCAGGGATTGCCTTTTCTATAGTAAATTATTCCAAAAATAATTTTCTACTGTCGCAAGTTTTAATTGCGCCAGGGATTGCCTTTTCTATAGTAAATTATTCAAAAAATAATTTTTTAATTTTTTTAATTTTATACTGTCGCAAATTTCAAATCCGCCAGGGATTGCCTTTTCTATAGTAAATTATTCAAAAAATAATTTTCTACTGTCGCAAATTTTAATTGCGCCAGGGATTGCCTTTTCTATAGTAAATTATTCAAAAAATAATTTTTTACTGTCGCAAATTTTAATTACGCCATGGATTGCCTTTTCTATAGTAAATTATTCAAAAAATAATTTTCAACTGTCGCAAATTTTAATTACGCCAGGGATTGCCTTTTCTATAGTAAATTATTCAAAAAATAATTTTTTACTGTCGCAAATTTCAAATCCGCCAGGGATTGCCTTTTCTATAGTAAATTATTCAAAAAATAAAATTTTAATTACGCCAGGGATTGCCTTTTCTATAGTAAATTTTTGCAAAAAAAATAATTTTTTACTGTCGCAAATTTTAAATATCCCAGGGATTGCCTTTTCTATAGTAAACTATTCAAAAAATAATTTTTTACTGTCGCAAATTTCAAATCCGCCAGGGATTGCCTTTTCTATAGTAAATTATTCAAAAAATAATTTTTTACTGTCGCAAATTTTAAATATCCCAGGGATTGCCTTTTCTACAGTAAATTTTTCAAAAAATAATTTTTTACTGTCGCAAATTTTAATTACGCCAGGGATTGCCTTTTCTATAGTAAATTTTTCAAAAAATAATTTTTTACTGTCGCAAATTTTAAATATCCCAGGGATTGCCTTTTCTATAGTAAATTATTCAAAAAACAATTTTCAACTGTCGCAAATTTTAATTACGCCAGGGATTGCCTTTTCTATAGTAAATTATTCAAAAAATAATTTTATACTGTCGCAAATTTCAAATCCGCCAGGGATTGCCTTTTCTATAGTAAATTATTCAAAAAATAATTTTATACTGTCGCAAATTTCAAATCCGCCAGGGATTGCCTTTTCTATAGTAAATTATTCAAAAAATAATTTTTTACTGTCGCAAATTTTAAATATCCCAGGGATTGCCTTTTCTACAGTAAATTTTTCAAAAAATAATTTTTTACTGTCGCAAATTTTAAATATCCCAGGGATTGCCTTTTCTATAGTAAATTATTCAAAAAATAATTTTCAACTGTCGCAAATTTTAATTGCGCCAGGGATTGCCTTTTCTATAGTAAATTATTCAAAAAATAATTTTTTACTATCGCAAATTTCAAATACGCCAGGGATTGCCTTTTCTATAGTAAATTATTCAAAAAATAATTTTCTACTGTCGAAAATTTCAAATACGCCAAGGATTGCCTTTTCTATAAAAATTATTCAAAAAATAATTTTTTACTATCGCAAATTTCAAATCCGCCAGGGATTGCCTTTTCTATAGTAAATTATTCAAAAAATAATTTTATACTGTCGCAAATTTTAAATATCCCAGGGATTGCCTTTTCTATAGTAAATTATTCAAAAAAGAATTTTATATTGTCGCAAATTTTAATTACGCCAGGGATTGCCTTTTCTATAGTAAATTATTCAAAAAATAATTTTATACTGTCGCAAATTTTAATTACGCCAGGGATTGCCTTTTCTATAGTAAATTATTCAAAAAATAATTTTTTACTGTCGCAAATTTCAAATCCGCCAGGGATTGCCTTTTCTATAGTAAATTATTCAAAAATAATTTTTTACTCTCGCAAATTTCAAATCCGCCAGGGTTTGCCTTTTCTATAGTAAATTATTCAAAAAATAGTTTTCTACTGTCGCAAATTTTAATTGCGCCAGGGATTGCCTTTTCTATAGTAAATTATTCAAAAAATAATTTTATACTGTCGCAAATTTTAATTGCGCCAGGGATTGCCTTTTCTATAGTAAATTATTCAAAAAATAATTTTATACTGTCGCAAATTTTAATTACGCCAGGGATTGCCTTTTCTATAGTAAATTTTGCAAAAAATAATTTTCTACTGTCGCAAATTTTAAATATCCCAGGGATTGCCTTTTCTATAGTAAATTATTCAAAAAATAATTTTATACTGTCGCAAATTTTAGATATCCCAGGGATTGCCTTTTCTATAGTAAATTATTCAAAAAATAATTTTATACTGTTCCAAATTATAATTACGCCAGGGATTGCCTTTTCTATAGTAAATTATTCAAAAAATAATTTTATACTGTCGCAAATTTTAATTACGCCAGGGATTGCCTATTCTATAGTAAATTACTCAAAAAATAATTTTTTACTGTCGCAAATTTCAAATCCGCCAGGGATTGCCTTTTCTATAGTAAATTATTCAAAAAATAATTTTTTACTGTCGCAAATTTCAAATCCGCCAGAGATTGCCTTTTCTATAGTAAATTATTCAAAAAATAATTTTCTACTGTCGCAAATTTTAATTACGCCAGGGATTGCCTTTTCTATAGTAAATTATTCAAAAAATAATTTTATACTGTCGCAAATTTCAAATCCGCCAGGGATTGCCTTTTCTATAGTAAATTATTCAAAAAATAATTTTTTACTGTCGCAAATTTTAATTACGCCAGGGATTGCCTTTTCTATAGTAAATTATTCAAAAAATAATTTTCAACTGTCGCAAATTTTAATTACGCCAGGGATTGCCTTTTCTATAGTAAATTATTCAAAAAATAATTTTATACTGTCGCAAATTTCAAATCCGCCAGGGATTGCCTTTTCTATAGTAAATTATTCAAAAATAATTTTATACTGTCGCAAATTTTAATTGCGCCAGGGATTGCCTTTTCTATAGTAAATTATTCAAAAAATAATTTTATACTGTCGCAAATTTTAAATACGCCAGGGATTGCCTTTTTATAGTAAATTATTCAAAAAATAATTTTTTACTATCGCAAATTTCAAATACGCCAGGGATTGCCTTTTCTATAGTAAATTATTCAAAAAATAATTTTATACTGTCGCAAATTTTAAATCCGCCAGGGATTGCCTTTTCTATAGTAAATTATTCAAAAAATAATTTTTTACTGTCGCAAATTTCAAATCCGCCAGGGATTGCCTTTTCTATAGTAAATTATTCAAAAAATAATTTTCTACTGTCGCAAATTTTAATTACGCCAGGGATTGCCTTTTCTATAGTAAATTATTCAAAAAATAATTTTATACTGTCGCAAATTTCAAATCCGCCAGGGATTGCCTTTTCTATAGTAAATTATTCAAAAAATAATTTTATACTGTCGCAAATTTCAAATCCGCCAGGGATTGCCTTTTCTATAGTAAATTATTCAAAAAATAATTTTCTACTGTCGCAAATTTTAATTGCGCCAGGGATTGCCTTTTCTATAGTAAATTATTCAAAAAATAATTTTTTACTGTCGCAAATTTTAAATACGCCAGGGATTGCCTTTTCTATAGTAAATTATTCAAAAAATAATTTTTTACTATCGCAAATTTCAAATCCGACAGGGATTGCCTTTTCTATAGTAAATTATTCAAATAATAATTTTCAACTGTCGCAAATTTTAAGTGCGCCAGGGATTGCCTTTTCTATAGTAAATTATTCAAAAAATAATTTTCTACTGTCGCAAATTTTAAATACGCCAGGGTTTGCCTTTTCTATAGTAAATTTTGCAAAAAAATAATTTTTTACTGTCGCAAATTTTAAATATCCCAGGGATTGCCTTTTCTATAGTAAATTATTCAAAAAAAAAATTTATACTGTCGCAAATTTCAAATCCGCCAGGGATTGCCTTTTCTATAGTAAATTATTCCAAAAATAATTTTCTACTGTCGCAAATTTTAATTGCGCCAGGGATTGCCTTTTCTATAGTAAATTATTCCAAAAATAATTTTCTACTGTCGCAAATTTTAATTGCGCCAGGGATTGCCTTTTCTATAGTAAATTATTCAAAAAATAATTTTTTAATTTTTTTAATTTTATACTGTCGCAAATTTCAAATCCGCCAGGGATTGCCTTTTCTATAGTAAATTATTCAAAAAATAATTTTCTACTGTCGCAAATTTTAATTGCGCCAGGGATTGCCTTTTCTATAGTAAATTATTCAAAAAATAATTTTTTACTGTCGCAAATTTTAATTACGCCATGGATTGCCTTTTCTATAGTAAATTATTCAAAAAATAATTTTCAACTGTCGCAAATTTTAATTACTCCAGGGATTGCCTTTTCTATAGTAAATTATTCAAAAAATAATTTTTTACTGTCGCAAATTTCAAATCCGCCAGGGATTGCCTTTTCTATAGTAAATTATTCAAAAAATAAAATTTTAATTACGCCAGGGATTGCCTTTTCTATAGTAAATTTTGCAAAAAAATAATTTTTTACTGTCGCAAATTTTAAATATCCCAGGGATTGCCTTTTCTATAGTAAACTATTCAAAAAATAATTTTTTACTGTCGCAAATTGCAAATCCGCCAGGGATTGCCTTTTCTATAGTAAATTATTCAAAAAATAATTTTTTACTGTCGCAAATTTTAAATATCCCAGGGATTGCCTTTTCTACAGTAAATTTTTCAAAAAATAATTTTTTACTGTCGCAAATTTTAATTACGCCAGGGATTGCCTTTTCTATAGTAAATTTTTCAAAAAATAATTTTTTACTGTCGCAAATTTTAAATATCCCAGGGATTGCTTTTCTATAGTAAATTATTCAAAAAATAATTTTCAACTGTCGCAAATTTTAATTACGCCAGGGATTGCCTTTTCTATAGTAAATTATTCAAAAAATAATTTTATACTGTCGCAAATTTCAAATCCGCCAGGGATTGCCTTTTCTATAGTAAATTATTCAAAAAATAATTTTATACTGTCGCAAATTTCAAATCCGCCAGGGATTGCCTTTTCTATAGTAAATTATTCAAAAAATAATTTTTTACTGTCGCAAATTTTAAATATCCCAGGGATTGCCTTTTCTACAGTAAATTTTTCAAAAAATAATTTTTTACTGTCGCAAATTTTAATTACGCCAGGGATTGCCTTTTCTATAGTAAATTTTTCAAAAAATAATTTTTTACTGTCGCAAATTTTAAATATCCCAGGGATTGCCTTTTCTATAGTAAATTATTCAAAAAATTATTTTCAACTGTCGCAAATTTTAATTGCGACAGGGATTGCCTTTTCTATAGTAAATTATTCAAAAAATAATTTTTTACTATCGCAAATTTCAAATACGCCAGGGATTGCCTTTTCTATAGTAAATTATTCAAAAAATATTTTTCTACTGTCGCAAATTTTAAATACGCCAAGGATTGCCTTTTCTATAAAAATTATTCAAAAAATAATTTTTTACTATCGCAAATTTCAAATCCGCCAGGGATTGCCTTTTCTATAGTAAATTATTCAAAAAATAATTTTATACTGTCGCAAATTTTAAATATCCCAGGGATTACCTTTTCTATAGTAAATTATTCAAAAAATAATTTTATACTGTCGCAAATTTTAATTACGCCAGGGATTGCCTTTTCTATAGTAAATTATTCAAAAAATAATTTTATACTGTCGCAAATTTTAATTACGCCAGGGATTGCCTTTTCTATAGTAAATTATTCAAAAAATAATTTTTTACTGTCGCAAATTTCAAATCCGCCAGGGATTGCCTTTTCTATAGTAAATTATTCAAAAAATAATTTTTTACTGTCGCAAATTTCAAATCCGCCAGGGATTGCCTTTTCTATAGTAAATTATTCAAAAAATAATTTTTTACTGTCGCAAATTTCAAATCCGCCAGTTATTGCCTTTTCTATAGTAAATTATTCAAAAAATAATTTTCTACTGCCGCAAATTTTAATTACGCCAGGGATTGCCTTTTCTATAGTAAATTATTCAAAAATAATTTTATACTGTCGCAAATTTCAAATCCGCCAGGGATTGCCTTTTCTATAGTAAATTATTCAAAAAATAATTTTCTACTGTCGCAAATTTTAAATATCCCAGGGATTGCCTTTTCTACAGTAAATTTTTCAAAAAATAATTTTTTACTGTCGCAAATTTTAATTACGCTAGGGATTGCCTTTTCTATAGTAAATTTTTCAAAAAATAATTTTTTACTGTCGCAAATTTTAAATATCCCAGGGATTGCCTTTTCTATAGTAAATTATTCAAAAAATAATTTTCAACTGTCGCAAATTTTAATTGCGACAGGGATTGCCTTTTCTATAGTAAATTATTCAAAAAATAATTTTTACTATCGCAAATTTCAAATCCGCCAGGGATTGATTGCCTTTTCTATAGTAAATTATTCAAAAAATAATTTTCTACTGTCGCAAATTTTAAATACGCCAGGGATTGCCTTTTCTATAGTAAATTATTCAAAAAAAAAATTTTACTATCGCAAATTTCAAATCCGCCAGGGATTGCCTTTTCTATAGTAAATTATTCAAAAAATTATTTTATACTGTCGCAAATTTTAAATATCCCAGGGATTGCCTTTTCTATAGTAAATTATTCAAAAAATAATTTTATACTGTCGCAAATTTTAATTACGCCAGGGATTGCCTTTTCTATAGTAAATTATTCAAAAAATAATTTTTTACTGTCGCAAATTTTAAATATCCCAGGGATTGCCTTTTCTATAGTAAATTATTCAAAAAATAATTTTCAACTGTCGCAAATTTTAATTGCGCCAGGGATTGCCTTTTCTATAGTAAATTATTCAAAAAATAATTTTTACTATCGCAAATTTCAAATCCGCCAGGGATTGATTGCCTTTTCTATAGTAAATTATTCAAAAAATAATTTTCTACTGTCGCAAATTTTAAATACGCCAGGGATTGCCTTTTCTATAGTAAATTATTCAAAAAAAAAATTTTACTATCGCAAATTTCAAATCCGCCAGGGATTGCCTTTTCTATAGTAAATTATTCAAAAAATTATTTTATACTGTCGCAAATTTTAAATATCCCAGGGATTGCCTTTTCTATAGTAAATTATTCAAAAAATAATTTTATACTGTCGCAAATTTTAATTACGCCAGGGATTGCCTTTTCTATAGTAAATTATTCAAAAAATAATTTTTTACTGTCGCAAATTTCAAATCCGCCAGGGATTGCCTTTTCTATAGTAAATTATTCAAAAAATTATTTTTTACTGTCGCAAATTTCAAATCCGCCAGGGATTGCCTTTTCTATAGTAAATTATTCAAAAAATAATTTTCTACTGTCGCAATTTTTAATTACGCCAGGGATTGCCTTTTCTATAGTAAATTATTCAAAAAATAATTTTATACTGTCGCAAATTTCAAATCCGCCAGGGATTGCCTTTTCTATAGTAAATTATTCAAAAAATAATTTTCAACTGTCGCAAATTTCAAATCCGCCAGGGATTGCCTTTTCTATAGTAAATTATTATAAAAATAATTTTTTACTGTCGCAAATTTTAAATATCCCAGGGATTGCCTTTTCTACAGTAAATTTTTCAAAAAATAATTTTTTACTGTCGCAAATTTTAATTACGCCAGGGATTGCTTTTTCTATAGTAAATTTTTCAAAAAATAATTTTTTACTGTCGCAAATTTTAAATATCCCAGGGATTGCTTTTTCTATAGTAAATTATTCAAAAAATAATTTTCAACTGTCGCAAATTTTAATTGCGCCAGGGATTGCCTTTTCTATAGTAAATTATTCAAAAAATAATTTTTTACTATCGCAAATTTCAAATCCGCCAGGGATTGCCTTTTCTATAGTAAATTATTCAAAAAATAATTTTCTACTGTCGCAAATTTTAAATACGCAAGGGATTGCCTTTTCTATAGTAAATTATTCAAAAAATAATTTTATACTGTCGCAAATTTTAATTACGCCAGGGATTGCCTTTTCTATAGTAAATTATTCAAAAAATAATTTTATACTGTCGCAAATTTCAAATCCGCCAGGGATTGCCTTTTCTATAGTAAATTATTCAAAAAATAAATTTCAACTGTCGCAAATTTCAAATCCGCCAGGGATTGCCTTTTCTATAGTAAATTATTCAAAAAATAATTTTTTACTATCGCAAATTTCAAATCCGCCAGGGATTGCCTTTTCTATAGTAAATTATTCAAAAAATAATTTTTTACTGTCGCAAATTTCAAATCCGCCAGGGATTGCCTTTTCTATAGTAAATTATTCAAAATATTAATTTTTTACTGTCGCAAATTTTAAATATCCCAGGGATTGCTTTTCTATAGTAAATTATTCACAAATTAATTTTTTACTATCGCAAATTTTAAGTGCGCCAGGGATTGCCTTTTCTATAGTAAATTATTCAAAAAATAATTTTTTACTGTCGCAAATTTTAATTGCGCCAGGGATTGCCTTTTCTATAGTAAATTATTCAAAAAATAATTTTCTACTGTCGCAAATTTTAATTACGCCAGGGATTGCCTTTTCTATAGTAAATTATTCAAAAAATAATTTTATACTGTCGCAAATTTCAAATCCGCCAGGGATTGCCTTTTCTATAGTAAATTATTCAAAAAATAATTTTCAACTGTCGCAAATTTCAAATCCGCCAGGGATTGCCTTTTTTATAGTAAATTATTCACAAAATAATTTTCTACTGTCGCAAATTTTAAATATCCCAGGGATTGCCTTTTCTACAGTAAATTTTTCAAAAAAATAATTTTTTACTGTCGCAAATTTTAATTACGCCAGGGATTGCCTTTTCTATAGTAAATTTTTCAAAAAATAATTTTTTACTGTCGCAAATTTTAAATATCCCAGGGATTGCCTTTTCTATAGTAAATTTTTCAAAAAATAATTTTTTACTGTCGCAAATTTTAAATATTCCACGGATTGCCTTTTCTATAGTAAATTATTCAAAAAATAATTTTCAACTGTCGCAAATTTTAAATGCGCAAGGGATTGCCTTTTCTATAGTAAATTATTCAAAAAATAATTTTTTACTATCGCAAATTTTAATTACGCCAGGGATTGCCTTTTCTATAGTAAATTATTCAAAAAAATAATTTTTTACTGTCGCAAATTTTAAATATCCCAGGGATTGCCTTTTCTATAGTAAATTTTTCAAAAAATATTTTTTTACTGTCGCAAATTTTGAATATCCCAGGGATTGCCTTTTCTATAGTAAATTGTTCAAAAATAATTTTCAACTGTCGCAAATTTCAAATCCGCCAGGGATTGCCTTTTCTATAGTAAATTATTCAAAAAATAAATTTCAACTGTCGCAAATTTTAATTACGCCAGGGATTGCCTTTTCTATAGTAAATTATTCAAAAAATAATTTTTTACTGTCGCAAATTTCAAATCCGCCAGGGATTGCCTTTTCTATAGTAAATTATTCAAAAAATAATTTTCTACTGTCGCAAATTTTAATTACGCCAGGGATTGCCTTTTCTATAGTAAATTATTCAAAAAATAATTTTTTACTGTCGCAAATTTCAAATATCCCAGGGATTGCCTTTTCTATAGTAAATTATTCAAAAAATAATTTTCAACTGTCGCAAATTTTAAATGCGCAAGGGATTGCCTTTTCTATAGTAAATTATTCAAAAAATAATTTTTTACTATCGCAAATTTTAATTACGCCAGGGATTGCCTTTTCTATAGTAAATTATTCAAAAAAATAATTTTTTACTGTCGCAAATTTTAAATATCCCAGGGATTGCCTTTTCTACAGTAAATTTTTCAAAAAAATAATTTTTTACTGTCGCAAATTTTAATTACGCCAGGGATTGCCTTTTCTATAGTAAATTTTTCAAAAAATATTTTTTTACTGTCGCAAATTTTAAATATTCCACGGATTGCCTTTTCTATAGTAAATTATTCAAAAAATAATTTTCAACTGTCGCAAATTTTAAATGCGCAAGGGATTGCCTTTTCTATAGTAAATTATTCAAAAAATAATTTTTTACTATCGCAAATTTTAATTACGCCAGGGATTGCCTTTTCTATAGTAAATTATTCAAAAAAATAATTTTTTACTGTCGCAAATTTTAAATATCCCAGGGATTGCCTTTTCTATAGTAAATTTTTCAAAAAATATTTTTTTACTGTCGCAAATTTTGAATATCCCAGGGATTGCCTTTTCTATAGTAAATTGTTCAAAAATAATTTTCAACTGTCGCAAATTTCAAATCCGCCAGGGATTGCCTTTTCTATAGTAAATTATTCAAAAAATAATTTTCAACTGTCGCAAATTTTAATTACGCCAGGGATTGCCTTTTCTATAGTAAATTATTCAAAAAATAATTTTTTACTGTCGCAAATTTCAAATCCGCCAGGGATTGCCTTTTCTATAGTAAATTATTCAAAAAATAATTTTCTACTGTCGCAAATTTTAATTACGCCAGGGATTGCCTTTTCTATAGTAAATTATTCAAAAAATAATTTTTTACTGTCGCAAATTTCAAATATCCCAGGGATTGCCTTTTCTATAGTAAATTATTCAAAAAATAATTTTCAACTGTCGCAAATTTCAAATCCGCCAGGGATTGCCTTTTCTATAGTAAATTATTCAAAAAATAATTTTCAACTGTCGCGACAGTAAAAAATTATTTTTTGAATAATTTACTATAGAAAAGGCAATCCCTGGCGTAATTACAATTTGCGACAGTTGAAAATTATTTTTTGAATAATTTACTATAGAAAAGGCAATCCCTGGTGCAATTAAAATTTGCGACAGTAGAAAATTATTTTTTGAATAATTTACTATAGAAAAGGCAATCCCTGGCGCAATTAAAATTTGCGATAGTAAAAAATTATTTTTTTGCAAAATTTACTATAGAAAAGGCAATACCTGGCGTAATTAAAATTTGCGACAGTTGAAAATTATTTTTTGAATAATTTACTATAGAAAAGGCAATCCCTGGCGGATTTGAAATTTGCGACAGTAAAAAATTATTTTTTGAATAATTTACTATAGAAAAGGCAATACCTGGCGTAATTAAAATTTGCGACAGTAGAAAATTATTTTTTGAATAATTTACTATAGAAAAGGCAATCCCTGGCGGATTTGAAATTTGCGACAGTAAAAAATTATTTTTTGAATAATTTACTATAGAAAAGGCAATTCCTGGCGTAATTAAAATTTGCGACAGTTGAAAATTATTTTTTGAATAATTTACTATAGAAAATGCAATCCCTGGGATATTTAAAATTTGCGACAGTAGAAAATTATTTTTTGAATAATTTACTATAGAAAAGGCAATCCCTGGCGGATTTGAAATTTGCGACAGTTGAAAATTATTTTTTGAATAATTTACTATAGAAAAGGCAATCCCTGGCGGATTTGAAATTTGCGACAGTATAAAATTATTTTTTGAATAATTTACTATAGAAAAGGCAATCCCTGGCGTAATTAAAATTTGCGACAGTAGAAAATTATTTTTTGAATAATTTACTATAGAAAAGGCAATCCCTGGCGGAATTGAAATTTGCGACAGTAAAAAATTATTTTTTGAATAATTTACTATAGAAAAGGCAATCCCTGGCGGATTTGAAATTTGCGACAGTAAAAAATTATTTTTTGAATAATTTACTATAGAAAAGGCAATCCCTGGCTTAATTAAAATTTTCGACAGTAGAAAATTATTTTTTTGCAAAATTTACTATAGAAAAGGCAATCCCTGGCGTAATTAAAATTTGCGACAGTAGAAAATTCTTTTTTGAATAATTTACTACAGAAAAGGCAATCCCTGGCGCAATTAAAATTTGCGACAGTAGAAAATTATTTTTTGAATAATTTACTATAGAAAAGGCAATCCCTGGCGTAATTAAAATTTGCGACAGTAGAAAATTATTTTTTGAATAATTTACTATAGAAAAGGCAATCCCTGGCGGATTTGAAATTTGCGACAGTAAAAAATTATTTTTTGAATAATTTACTATAGAAAAGGCAATCCCTGGCGTAATTAAAATTTGCGACAGTTGAAAATAATTTTTTGAATAATTTACTATAGAAAAGGCAATCCCTGGCGGATTTGAAATTTGCGACAGTTGAAAATTATTTTTTGAATAATTTACTATAGAAAAGGCAATCCCTGGGATATTTAAAATTTTCGACAGTAAAAAATTATTTTTTGAATAATTTACTATAGAAAAGGCAATCCCTGGCGGATTTGAAATTTGCGACAGTATAAAATTATTTTTTGAATAATTTACTATAGAAAAGGCAATCCCTGGCGTAATTAAAATTTGCGACAGTATAAAATTATTTTTTGAATAATTTACTATAGAAAGGGCAATCCCTGGCGGATTTGAAATTTGCGATAGTAAAAAATTATTTTTTGAATAATTTACTTTAGAAAAGGCAATCCCTGGCGGATTTGAAATTTGCGACAGTAAAAAATTATTTTTTGAAAAATTTACTATAGAAAAGGCAATCCCTGGCGTAATTAAAATTTGCGACAGTAAAAAATTATTTTTTGAATAATTTACTATAGAAAAGGCAATCCCTGGCGTATTTAAAATTTGCGACAGTAAAAAATTATTTTTTGAAAAATTTACTATAGAAAAGGCAATCCCTGACGTAATTAAAATTTGCGACAGTAAAAAATTATTTTTTGAATAATTTACTATAGAAAAGGCAATCCCTGGCGGATTTGAAATTTGCGACAGTATAAAATTATTTTTTGAATAATTTACTATAGAAAAGGCAATCCCTGGCGTAATTAAAATTTGCGACAGTAGAAAATTATTTTTTGAATAATTTACTATAGAAAAGGCAATCCCTGGCGGATTTGAAATTTGCGACAGAAAAAATTATTTTTTGAATAATTTACTATAGAAAAGGCAATCCCTGGCGGATTTGAAATATGCGACAGTAAAAAATTATTTTTTGAATAATTTACTATAGAAAAGGCAATCCCTGGCGCATTTGAAATTTGCCATAGTAAAAAATTATTTTTTGAATAAGTTACTATAGAAAAGGCAATCCCTGGCGTATTTAAAATTTGCGACAGTAGAAAATTATTTTTTGAATAATTTACTATAGAAAAGGCAATCCCTGGCGGATTTGAAATTTGCGACAGTATAAAATTATTTTTTGAATAATTTACTATAGAAAAGCCAATCCCTGGCGTAATTAAAATTTGCGACAGTATAAAATTATTTTTGAATAATTTACTATAGAAAAGGCAATCCCTGGCGTATTTGAAATTTGCGATAGTAAAAAATTATTTTTTGAATAATTTACTATAGAAAAGGCAATCCCTGGCGGATTTGAAATTTGCGACAGTAAAAAATTATTTTTTGAATAATTTACTATAGAAAAGGCAATCCTGGCGTAATTAAAATTTGCGACAGTAGAAAATTATTTTTTGAATAATTTACTATAGAAAAGGCAATCCCTGGCGGATTTGAAATTTGCGACAGTAAAAAATTATTTTTTGAATAATTTACTATAGAAAAGGCAATCCCTGGCATAATTAAAATTTGCGACAGTTGAAAATTATTTTTTGAATAATTTACTATAGAAAAGGCAATCCCTGGCGTATTTGAAATTTGCGACAGTTGAAAATTATTTTTGAATAATTTACTATATAAAAGGCAATCCCTGGCGCAATTAAAATTTGCGACAGTTGAAAATTATTTTTTGAATAATTTACTATAGAAAAGGCAATCCCTGGGATATTTAAAATTTGCGACAGTAAAAAATAATTTTTTGAAAAATTTACTATAGAAAAGGCAATCCCTGGCGTAATTCAAATTTGCGACAGTAAAAAATTATTTTTTGAATAATTTACTATAGAAAAGGCAATCCTGGCGGATTTGAAATTTGCGACAGTAAAAAATTATTTTTTGAATAATTTACTATAGAAAAGGCAATCCCTGGCGTAATTAAAATTTGCGACAGTAGAAAATTATTTTTTGAATAATTTACTATAGAAAAGGCAATCCCTGGCGGATTTGAAATTTGCGATAGTAAAAAATTATTTTTTGAATAATTTACTATAGAAAAGGCAATCCCTGGCGCAATTTAAATTTGCAAAAGTTGAAAATTATATTTTGAGTAATTTACTATAGAAAAGGCAATCCCTGGGATATTTAAAATTTGCGACAGTAAAAAATTATTTTTGAAAATTTACTATAGAAAAGGCAATCCCTGGGATATTTAAAATTTGCGACAGTAAAAAATTATTTTTTTTGCAAAATTTACTATAGAAAAGGCAATCCCTGGCGTAATTAAAATTTGCGACAGTTGAAAATTATTTTTTGAATAATTTACTATAGAAAAGGCAATCCTGGCGTAATTAAAATTTGCGACAGTTGAAAATTATTTTTTGAATAATTTACTATAGAAAAGGCAATCCCTGGCGTAATTAAAATTTGCGACAGTATAAAATTATTTTTTGAATAATTTACTATAGAAAAGGCAATCCCTGGGATATTTAAAATTTGCGACAGTAAAAAAATTATTTTTTTGCAAAATTTACTATAGAAAAGGCAATCCGTGGCGTAATTAAAATTTGCGACAGTAAAAAATTATTTTTTGAATAATTTACTATAGAAAAGGCAATCCCTGGCGGATTTGAAATTTGCGACAGTAAAAAAATTATTTTTTGAATAATTTACTATAGAAAAGGCAATCCCTGGCGTAATTAAAATTTGCGACAGTAGAAAATTGTTTTTTGAATAATTTACTATAGAAAAGGCAATCCCTGGCGGATTTGAAATTTGCGATAGTAAAAAATTATTTTTTGAATAATTTACTATAGAAAAGGCAATCCCTGGCGCAATTAAAATTTGCGAAAGTTGAAAATTATATTTTGAGTAATTTACTATAGAAAAGACAATCCCTGGGATATTTAAAATTTGCGACAGTAAAAAATTATTTTTTGAAAAATTTACTATAGAAAAGGCAATCCCTGGGATATTTAAAATTTGCGACAGTAAAAAATTATTTTTTTGCAAAATTTACTATAGAAAAGGCAATCCCTGGCGTAATTAAAATTTGCGACAGTATAAAATTATTTTTTGAATAATTTACTATAGAAAAGGCAATCCCTGGCAAATTTGCGACAGTAGAAAATTATTTTTTGAATAATTTACTATAGAAAAGGCAATCCCTGGCGGATTTGAAATTTGCGACAGTAAAAAATTATTTTTTGAATAATGTACTATAGAAAAGGCAATCCCTGGCGTAATTAAAATTTGCGACAGTAAAAAATTATTTTTTGAATAATTTACTATAGAAAAGGTAATCCCTGGCGGATTTGAAATTTGCGACAGTTGAAAATTATTTTTTGAATAATTTACTATAGAAAAGGCAATCCCTGGCGGATTTGAAATTTGCGACAGCATAAAATTATTTTTTGAATAATTTACTTTAGAAAAGGCAATCCCTGGCGGATTTGAAATTTGCGATAGTAAAAAATTATTTTTTGATTAATTTACTATAGAAAAGGCAATCCCTGGCGTAATTAAAATTTGCGACAGTTGAAAATTATTTTTTGAATAATTTACTATAGAAAAGGCAATCCCTGGCGTAATTAAAATTTGCGACAGTATAAAATTATTTTTTGAATAATTTACTATAGAAAAGGCAATCCCTTGCGTAATTAAAATTTGCTACAGTATAAAATTATTTTTTGAATAATTTACTATAGAAAAGGCAATCCCTGGCGGATTTGAAATTTGCGATAGTAAAAAATTATTTTTTGAATAATTTACTATAGAAAAGGCAATCCCTGGGATATTTAAAATTTTTCGACAGTAAAAAATTATTTTTTTGAATAATTTACTATAGAAAAGGCAATCCCTGGCGGATTTGAAATTTGCGACAGTTGAAAATTATTTTTTGAATAATTTACTATAGAAAAGCAATCCCTGGCGCAATTAAAATTTGCGACAGTAGAAAATTATTTTTTGAATAATTTACTATAGAAAAGGCAATCCCTGGCGTAATTAAAATTTGCGATATTAAAAAATTATTTTTTTGAATAATTTACTATAGAAAAGGCAATCCCTGGGATATTTAACATTTTTCGACAGTAAAAAATTATTTTTTGAATAATTTACTATAGAAAAGGCAATCCCTGGCGGATTTGAAATTTGCGACAGTAAAAAATTATTTTTTGAATAATTTACTATAGAAAAGGCAATCCCTGGCGTAATTAAAATTTGCGACAGTAAAAAATTATTTTTTGAATAATTTACTATAGAAATGGCAATCCCTGGCGGATTTGAAATTTGCGACAGTTGAAAATTATTTTTTGAATAATTTACTATAGAAAAGGCAATCCCTGGCGGATTTGAAATTTGCGACAGTATAAAATTATTTTTTGAATAATTTACTATAGAAAAGGCAATCCCTGGCGGATTTGAAATTTGCGATAGTAAAAAAATTATTTTTTGAATAATTTACTATAGAATAGGCAATCCCTGGCGTAATTAAAAATTTGCGACAGTTGAAAATTATTTTTTGAATAATTTACTATAGAAAAGGCAATCCCTGGCGGATTTGAAATTTGCGATAGTAAAAAAATTATTTTTTGAATAATTTACTATAGAAAAGGCAATCCCTGGCGGATTTGAAATTTGCGACAGTTGAAAATTATTTTATGAATAATTTTACTATAGAAAAGGCAATCCCTGGCGGATTTAAAATTTGCGATAGTAAAAAATTATTTTTTTGAATAATTTACTATAGAAAAGGCAATCCCTGGCGCAATCAAAATTTGCGACAGTAAAAAATTATTTTTTGAATAATTTACTATAGAAAAGGCAATCCCTGACGTAATTAAAATTTGCGACAGTAAAAAATTATTTTTTGAATAATTTACTATAGAAAAGGCAATCCCTGGCGCAATTAAAATTTGCGACAGTAGAAAATTATTTTTTGAATAATTTACTATAGAAAAGGCAATCCCTGGCGTAATTAAAATTTGCGATATTAAAAAATTATTTTTTTGAATAATTTACTATAGAAAAGGCAATCCCTGGGATATTTAAAATTTTTCGACAGTAAAAAATTATTTTTTGAATAATTTACTATAGAAAAGGCAATCCCTGGCGGATTTGAAATTTGCGACAGTAAAAAATTATTTTTTGAATAATATACAATTTTTCGACAGTAAAAAATTATTTTTTGAATAATTTACTATAGAAAAGGCAATCCCTGGCGGATTTGAAATTTGCGACAGTAAAAAATTATTTTTTGAATAATATACTATAGAAAAGGCAATCCCTGGCTTAATTAAAATTTGCGACAGTAAAAAATTATTTTTTGAATAATTTACTATAGAAAAGGCAATCCCTGGCGGATTTGAAATTTGCGACAGTTGAAAATTATTTTTTGAATAATTTACTATAGAAAAGGCAATCCCTGGCGGATTTGAAATTTGCGACAGTATAAAATTATTTCTTGAATAATTTACTATAGAAAAGGCAATCCTGGCGGATTTGAAATTTGCGATAGTAAAAAATTATTTTTTGAATAATTTACTATAGAAAAGGCAATCCCTGGCGTAATTAAAATTTGCGACAGTTGAAAATTATTTTTTGAATAATTTACTATAGAAAAGGCAATCCCTGGCGTAATTAAAATTTGCGACAGTAGAAAATTATTTTTTGAATAATTTACTATAGAAAAGGCAATCCCTGGCGGATTTAAAATTTGCGACAGTAAAAAATTAATATCTTGAATAATTTACTATAGAAAAGGCAATCCCTGGCGGATTTGAAATTTGCGATAGTAAAAAATTATTTTTTGAATAATTTACTATAGAAAAGGCAATCCCTGGCGGATTTGAAATTTGCTACAGTTGAAAATTATTTTTGAATAATTTACTATAGAAAAGGCAATCCTTGGCGGATTTGAAATTTGCGATAGTAAAAAATTATTTTTTGAATAATTTACTATAGAAAAGGCAATCCCTGGCGGATTTGAAATTTGCGATAGTAAAAAATTATTTTTTGAATAATTTACTATAGAAAAGGCAATCCCTGGCGGATTTGAAATTTGCGACAGTAAAAAATTATTTTTGAATAATTTACGATAGAAAAGGCAATCCCTGGCGCAATTAAAATTTGCGACAGTAAAAAATTAATATTTTGAATAATTTACTATAGAAAAGGCAATCCCTGGCGGATTTGAAATTTGCGACAGTAAAAAATTATTTTTTGAATAATTTACTATAGAAAAGGCAATCCCTGGCGGATTTGAAATTTTCGATAGTAAAAAATTATTTTTTGAATAATTTACTATAGAAAAGGCAATCCCTGGCGGATTTGAAATTTGCGATAGTAAAAAATTATTTTTTGAATAATTTACTATAGAAAAGGCAATCCCTGGCGGATTTGAAATTTGCGAGAGTAAAAAATTATTTTTTGAATAATTTACTATAGAAAAGGCAATCCCTGGCGCAATTAAAATTTGCGACAGTAAAAAATTATTTTTTGAATAATTTACTATAGAAAAGGCAATTCCTGGCGTAATTAAAATTTGCGACAGTAAAAAATTATTTTTTGAATAATTTACTATAGAAAAGGCAATCCCTGGCGCAATTAAAATTTGCGACAGTAGAAAATTATTTTTTGAATAATTTACTATAGAAAAGGCAATCCCTGGCGTAATTAAAATTTGCGACAGTAGAAAATTATTTTTTGAATAATTTACTATAGAAAAGGCAATCCCTGGCGTAATTAAAATTTGCGACAGTATAAAAATTATTTTTTGAATAATTTACTATAGAAAAGGCAATCCCTGGGGTATTTAAAATTTGCGACAGTAAGAAATTATTTTTTGAATAATTTACTATAGAAAAGGCAATCCCTGGCGTAATTAAAATTTGCGACAGTTGAAAATTATTTTTTGAATAATTTACTATAGAAAACGCAATCCCAGGCGTAATTAAAATTTGCGACAGTAGAAAATTATTTTTTGAATAATTTACTATAGAAAAGGCAATCCCTGGCGGATTTGAAATTTGCGACAGTAAAAAATTAATATTTTGAATAATTTACTATAGAAAAGTCAATCCCTGGCGGATTTGAAATTTGCGATAGTAAAAAATTATTTTTTGAATAATTTACTATAGAAAAGGCAATCCCTGGCGGATTTGAAATTTGCGACAATTGAAAATTATTTTTTGAATAATTTACTATAGAAAAGGCAATCCCTGGCGGATTTGAAATTTGCGATAGTAAAAAATTATTTTTTGAATAATTTACTATAGAAAAGGCAATCCCTGGCGGATTTGAAATTTGCGACAGTAAAAAATTATTTTTTGAATAATTTACTATAGAAAAGGCAATCCCTGGCGCAATTAAAATTTGCGACAGTAAAAAATTAATATTTTGAATAATTTACTATAGAAAAGGCAATCCCTGGCGGATTTGAAATTTGCGACAGTAAAAAATTATTTTTTGAATAATTTACTATAGAAAAGGCAATCCCTGGCGAATTTGAAATTTGCGATAGTAAAAAATTATTTTTTGAATAATTTACTATAGAAAAGGCAATCCCTGGCGGATTTGAAATTTGAGATAGTAAAAAATTATTTTTTGAATAATTTACTATAGAAAAGGCAATCCCTGGCGGATTTGAAATTTGCGACAATTGAAAATTATTTTTTGAATAATTTACTATAGAAAAGGCAATCCCTGGCGGATTTGAAATTTGCGATAGTAAAAAATTATTTTTTGAATAATTTACTATAGAAAAGGCAATCCCTGGCGGATTTGAAATTTGCGATAGTAAAAAATTATTTTTTGAATAATTTACTATAGAAAAGGCAATCCTGGCGGATTTGAAATTTGCGACAGTAAAAAATTATTTTTTGAATAATTTACTATAGAAAAGGCAATCCCTGGCGTAATTAAAATTTGCGACAGTATAAAATTATTTTTTGAATAATTTACTATAGAAAAGGCAATCCCTGGGGTATTTAAAATTTGCGACAATAAGAAATTATTTTTTGAATAATTTATTATAGAAAAGGCAATCCCTGGCGTAATTAAAATTTGCGACAGTTGAAAATTATTTTTTGAATAATTTACTATAGAAAACGCAATCCTGGCGTAATTAAAATTTGCGACAGTAGAAAATTATTTTTTGAATAATTTACTATAGAAAAGGCAATCCCTGGCGGATTTGAAATTTGCGACAGTAAAAAATTAATATTTTGAATAATTTACTATAGAAAAGGCAATCCCTGGCGGATTTGAAATTTGCGATAGTAAAAAATTATTTTTTGAATAATTTACTATAGAAAAGGCAATCCCTGGCGGATTTGAAATTTGCGACAATTGAAAATTATTTTTTGAATAATTTACTATAGAAAAGGCAATCCCTGGCGGATTTGAAATTTGCGATAGTAAAAAATTATTTTTTGAATAATTTACTATAGAAAAGGCAATCCCTGGCGGATTTGAAATTTGCGATAGTAAAAAATTATTTTTTGAATAATTTACTATAGAAAAGGCAATCCCTGGCGGATTTGAAATTTGCGACAGTAAAAAATTATTTTTTGAATAATTTACTATAGAAAAGGCAATCCCTGGCGCAATTAAAATTTGCGACAGTAAAAAATTAATATTTTGAATAATTTACTATAGAAAAGGCAATCCCTGGCGGATTTGAAATTTGCGACAGTAAAAAATTATTTTTTGAATAATTTACTATAGAAAAGGCAATCCCTGGCGAATTTGAAATTTGCGATAGTAAAAAATTATTTTTTGAATAATTTACTATAGAAAAGGCAATCCCTGGCGGATTTGAAATTTGAGATAGTAAAAAATTATTTTTTGAATAATTTACTATAGAAAAGGCAATCTCTGGCGGATTTGAAATTTGCGACAGTAAAAAATTATTTTTTGAATAATTTACTATAGAAAAGGCAATCCCTGGCGCAATTAAAATTTGCGACAGGATAAAATTATTTTTTGAATAATTTACTATAGAAAAGGCAATCCCTGGCGTAATTAAAATTTGCGACAGTAAAAAATTATTTTTTGAATAATTTACTATAGAAAAGGCAATCCCTGGCGCAATTAAAATTTGCGACAGTAGAAAATTATTTTTTGAATAATTTACTATAGAAAAGGCAATCCCTGGGGTAATTAAAATTTGCGACAGTATAAAATTATTTTTTGAATAATTTACTATAGAAAAGGCAATCCCTGGTGTATTTAAAATTTGCGACAGTAAGAAATTATTTTTTGAATAATTTACTATAGAAAAGGCAATTCCTGGCGGATTTGAAATTTGCGACAGTAAAAAAATATTTTTTGAATAATTTACTATAGAAAAGGCAATCCCTGGCGGATTTGAAATTTGCGACAGTAAAAAATTATTTTTTGAATAATTTACTATAGAAAAGACAATCCCTGCCGTAATTAAAATTTGCGAGATTAAAAAATTATTTTTTGAATAATTTACTATAGAAAAGGCAATCCCTGGCGTAATTAAAATTTGCGACAGTATAAAATTATTTTTTGAATAATTTACTATAGAAAAGGCAAACCCTGGCGGATTTGAAATTTGCGATAGTAAAAAATTATTTTTTGAATAATTTACTATAGAAAAGGCAATCCCTGGCGGATTTGAAATTTGCGACAGTAAAAAATTATTTTTTGAATAATTTACTATAGAAAAGGCAATCCCTGGCGCAATTAAAATTTGCGAGATTAAAAAATTATTTTTTGAATAATTTACTATAGAAAAGGCAATCCCTGGCGTAATTAAAATTTGCGACAGTATAAAATTATTTTTTGAATAATTTACTATAGAAAAGGCAAACCCTGGCGGATTTGAAATTTGCGATAGTAAAAAATTATTTTTTGAATAATTTACTATAGAAAAGGCAATCCCTGGCGGATTTGAAATTTGCGACAGTAAAAAATTATTTTTTGAATAATTTACTATAGAAAAGGCAATCCCTGGCGCAATTAAAATTTGCGACAGTAAAAAATTAATATTTTGAATAATTTACTATAGAAAAGGCAATCTCTGGCGGATTTGAAATTTGCGACAGTAAAAAATTATTTTTTGAATAATTTACTATAGAAAAGGCAATCCCTGGCGCAATTAAAATTTGCGACAGGATAAAATTATTTTTTGAATAATTTACTATAGAAAAGGCAATCCCTGGCGTAATTAAAATTTGCGACAGTAAAAAATTATTTTTTGAATAATTTACTATAGAAAAGGCAATCCCTGGCGCAATTAAAATTTGCGACAGTAGAAAATTATTTTTTGAATAATTTACTATAGAAAAGGCAATCCCTGGGGTAATTAAAATTTGCGACAGTATAAAATTATTTTTTGAATAATTTACTATAGAAAAGGCAATCCCTGGTGTATTTAAAATTTGCGACAGTAAGAAATTATTTTTTGAATAATTTACTATAGAAAAGGCAATTCCTGGCGGATTTGAAATTTGCGACAGTAAAAAAATATTTTTTGAATAATTTACTATAGAAAAGGCAATCCCTGGCGGATTTGAAATTTGCGACAGTAAAAAATTATTTTTTGAATAATTTACTATAGAAAAGACAATCCCTGCCGTAATTAAAATTTGCGAGATTAAAAAATTATTTTTTGAATAATTTACTATAGAAAAGGCAATCCCTGGCGTAATTAAAATTTGCGACAGTATAAAATTATTTTTTGAATAATTTACTATAGAAAAGGCAAACCCTGGCGGATTTGAAATTTGCGACAGTAAAAAATTATTTTTTGAATAATTTACTATAGAAAGGGCAATCCCTGGCGCACTTAAAATTTGCGATAGTAAAAAATTAATTTGTGAGAAATTTTCTATAGAAAAGGCAATCCCTGGCGCAATTAAAATTTGCGATAGTAAAAAATTATTTTTTGAATAATTTACTATTGAAAAGGCAATCCCTGCCGTAATTAAAATTTGCGATAGTAAAAAATTATTTTTTGAATAATTTACTATAGAAAAGGCAATCCCTGGCGTAATTAAAATTTGCGATAGTAAGAAATTATTTTTTGAATAATTTACTATAGAAAAGGCAATCCCTGGCGCACTTAAAATTTGCGATAGTAAAAAATTAATTTGTGAGAAATTTACTATAGAAAAGGCAATCCCTGGGATATTTAAAATTTGCGACAGTAAAAAATTATTTTTGAATAATTTACTATAGAAAAGGCAATCCCTGGGATATTTAAAATTAGCGACAGTAAAAAATTATTCTTTGAATAATTTACTATAGAAAAGGCAATCCCTGGGATATTTGAAATTTGCGACAGTAAAAAATTATTTTTTGAATAGTTTACTATAGAAAAGGCAATCACTGGCGGATTTGAAATTTGCGATAGTAAAAAATTATTTTTTGAATAAATTACTATAGAAAAGGCAATCCCTGGCGCACTTAAAATTTGCGATAGTGAAAAATTAATTTGTGAGAAATTTACTATAGAAAAGGCAATCCCTGGAATATTTGAAATTTGCGACAGTAAAAAATTATTTTTTGAATAATTTACTATAGAAAAGGCAATCCCTGGCGGATTTGAAATTTGCGATATTAAAAAATTATTTTTTGAATAATTTACTATAGAAAAGGCAATCCCTGGCGCACTTAAAATTTGCGATAGTAAAAAATTAATTTGTGAGAAATTTACTATAGAAAAGGCAATCCCTGGGATATTTGAAATTTGCGACAGTAAAAAATTATTTTTTGAATAATTTACTATAGAAAAGGCAATCCCTGGCGTATTTAAAATTTGCGACAGTAGAAAATTATTTTTTGAATAATTTACTATAGAAAAGGCAATCCCTGGCGGATTTGAAATTTGCGACAGAAAAAAATATTTTTTGAATAATTTACTATAGAAAAGGCAATCCCTGGCGGATTTGAAATATGCGGCAGTAAAAAATTATTTTTTGAATAATTTACTATAGAAAAGGCAATCCCTGGCGCATTTGAAATTTGCGATAGTAAAAAATTATTTTTTGAATAATTTACTATAGAAAAGGCAATCCTGGCGGATTTGAAATTTGCGACAGTAAAAAATTATTTTTTGAATAATTTACTATAGAAAAGGCAATCCCTGGCGTAATTAAAATTTGCGACAGTAGAAAATTATTTTTTGAATAATTTACTATAGAAAAGGCAATCCCTGGCGGATTTGAAATTTGCGATAGTAAAAAATTATTTTTTGAATAATTTACTATAGAAAAGGCAATCCCTGGCGCAATTAAAATTTGCGACAATTGAAAATTATCTTTTGAATAATTTACTATAGAAAAGGCAATCCCTGGGATATTTAAAATTTGCGACAGTAAAAAATTATTTTTTGAAAAATTTACTATAGAAAAGGCAATCCCTGGGATATTTAAAATTTGCGACAGTAAAAAATTATTTTTTTGCAAAATTTACTATAGAAAAGGTAATCCCTGGCGTAATTAAAATTTGCGACAGTTGAAAATTATTTTTTGAATAATTTACTATAGAAAAGGCAATCCCTGGCGTAATTAAAATTTGCGACAGTTGAAAATTATTTTTTGAATAATTTACTATAGAAAAGGCAATCCCTGGCGTAATTAAAATTTGCGACAGTATAAAATTATTTTTTGAATAATTTACTATAGAAAAGGCAATCCCTGGGATATTTAAAATTTGCGACATTAAAAAATTATTTTTTGAATAACTTACTATAGAAAAGGCAATCCCTGGCGGATTTGAAATTTGCGACAGTAAAAAATTATTTTTTGAATAATTTACTATAGAAAAGGCAATCCCTGGCGTAATTAAAATTTGCGACAGTAGAAAATTATTTTTTGAATAATTTACTATAGAAAAGGCAATCCCTGGGATATTTAAAATTTGCGACAGTAAAAAATTATTTTTTGAAAAATTTACTATAGAAAAGGCAATCCCTGGGATATTTAAAATTTGCGACAGTAAAAAATTATTTTTTTGATTAATTTACTATAGAAAAGGCAATCCCTGGCGTAATTAAAATTTGCGACAGTAAAAAATTATTTTTTGAATAATTTACTACAGAAAAGGCAATCCCTGGCCTAATTAAAATTTGCGACAGTATAAAATTATTTTTTGAATAATTTACTATAGAAAAGGCAATCCTTGGCGTAATTAAAATTTGCGACAGTATAAAATTATTTTTTGAATAATTTACTACAGAAAAGGAAATCCCTGGCGGATTTGAAATTTGCGATAGTAAAAAATTATTTTTTGAATAATTTACTATAGAAAAGGCAATCCCTGGCGGATTTGAAATTTGCGACAGTAAAAAATTATTTTTTGAATAATTTACTATAGAAAAGGCAATCGCTGGCGTAATTAAAATTTGCGACAGTAGAAAATTATTTTTTGAATAATTTACTATAGAAAGGCAATCCCTGGCGGATTTGAAATTTGCGACAGTAAAAGATTATTTTTTGAATAATTTACTATAGAAAAGGCAATCCCTGGCGTAATTAAAATTTGCGACAGTTGAAAATTATTTTTTCAATAATTTACTATAGAAAAGGCAATCCCTGGCGTAATTAAAATTTGCGACAGTAGAAAATTATTTTTTGAATAATTTACTATAGAAAAGTCAATCCCTGGCGGATTTGAAATTTGCGACAGTAAAAAATTATTTTTTGAATAATTTACTATAGAAAAGGCAATCCCTGGCGTAATTAAAATTTGCGACAGTAAAAAATTATTTTTTGAATAATTTACTATAGAAAAGGTAATCCCTGGCGGATTTGAAATTTGCGACAGTTGAAAATTATTTTTTGAATAATTTACTATAGAAAAGGCAATCCCTGGCGGATTTGAAATTTGCGACAGTATAAAATTATTTTTTGAATAATTTACTTTAGAAAAGGCAATCCCTGGCGGATTTGAAATTTGAGATAGTAAAAAATTATTTTTTGAATAATTTACTATAGAAAAGGCAATCCCTGGCGTATTTAAAATTTGCGACAGTATAAAATTATTTTTTGAATAATTTACTATAGAAAAGGCAATCCCTGGGATATTTAAAATTTGCGACAGTATAAAATTATTTTTTGAATAATTTACTATAGAAAAGGCAATCCCTGGCGGATTTGAAATTTGCGATAGTAAAAAATTATTTTTTGAATAATTTACTATAGAAAAGGCAATCCCTGGCGTAATTAAAATTTGCGACAGTAGAAAATTATTTTTTGAATAATTTACTATAGAAAAGGCAATCCCTGCCGTAATTAAAATTTGCGACAGTATAAAATTATTTTTTGAATAATTTACTATAGAAAAGGCAATCCCTGGCGTAATTAAAATTTGCGACAGTATTAAATTATTTTTTGAATAATTTACTATAGAAAAGGCAATCCCTGGCGGATTTGAAATTTGCGATAGTAAAAAATTATTTTTTGAATATTTTACTATAGAAAAGGCAATCCCTGGGATATTTAAAATTTTTCGACAGTAAAAAATTATTTTTTTGAATAATTTACTATAGAAAAGGCAATCCCTGGCGGATTTGAAATTTGCGACAGTTGAAAATTATTTTTTGAATAATTTACTATAGAAAAGGCAATCCCTGGCGCAATTAAAATTTGCGACAGTAGAAAATTATTTTTTGAATAATTTACTGTAGAAAAGGCAATCCCTGGCGTAATTAAAATTTGCGATATTAAAAAATTATTTTTTTGAATAATTTACTATAGAAAAGGCAATCCCTGGGATATTTAAAATTTTTCGACCGTAAAAAATTATTTTTTGAATGATTTACTATAGAAAAGGCAATCCCTGGCGGATTTGAAATTTGCGACAGTAAAAAATTATTTTTTGAATAATTTACTATAGAAAAGGCAATCCCTGGCGTAATTAAAATTTGCGACAGTAAAAAATTATTTTTTGAATAATTTACTATAGAAAAGGCAATCCCTGCCGGATTTGAAATTTGCGATAGTAAAAAATTATTTTTTGAATAATTTACTATAGAAAAGGCAATCCCTGGCGTAATTAAAATTTGCGACAGTTGAAAATTATTTTTTGAATAATTTACTATAGAAAAGGCAATCCCTGGCGTAATTAAAATTTGCGACAGTAGAAAATTATTTTTTGAATAATTTACTATAGAAAAGGCAATCCCTGGCGGATTTGAAATTTGCGACATTAAAAAATTAATATTTTGAATAATTTACTATAGAAAAGGCAATCCCTGGCGGATTTGAAATTTGCGATAGTAAAAAATTATTTTTTGAATAATTTACTACAGAAAAGGCAATCCCTGGCGGATTTGAAATTTGGGACAGTAAAAAATTATTTTTTGAATAATTTACTATAGAAAAGGCAATCCCTGGCGCAATTAAAATTTTCGACAGTAAAAAGTTAATATTTTGAATAATTTACTATAGAAAAGGCAATCCCTGGCGGATTTGAAATTTGCGACATTAAAAAATTATTTTTTGAATAATTTACTATAGAAAAGGCAATCCCTGGCGTAATTAAAATTTGCGACAGTAAAAAATTATTTTTTGAATATTTTACTATAGAAAAGGCAATCCCTGGCGGATTTGAAATTTGCGACAGTTGAAAATTATTATTACTATAGAAAAGGCAATCCCTGGCGTAATTAAAATTTGCGACAGTTGAAAATTATTTTTTGAATAATTTAGTATAGAAAAGGCAATCCCTGGCGCAATTAAAATTTGCGACAGTAAAAAATTAATATTTTGAATAATTTACTATAGAAAAGGCAATCCCTGGCGGATTTGAAATTTGCGACAGTAAAAAATTATTTTTTGAATAATTTACTATAGAAAAGGCAATCCCTGGCGGATTTGAAATTTGCGATAGTAAAAAATTATTTTTTGAATAATTTACTATAGAAAAGGCAATCTCTGGCGGATTTGAAATTTGCGATAGTAAAAAATTATTTTTTGAATAATTTACTATAGAAAAGGGAATCCCTGGCGGATTTGAAATTTGCGACAGTAAAAAATTATTTTTTGAATAATTTACTATAGAAAAGGCAATCCCTGGCGGATTTGAAATTTGCGACAGTAAAAAATTATTTTTTGAATAATTTACTATAGAAAAGGCAATCCCTGGGATATTTAAAATTTTTCGACAGTAAAAAATTATTTTTTTGAATAATTTACTATAGAAAATGCAATCCCTGGCGGATTTGAAATTTGCGACAGTTGAAAATTATTTTTTGAATAATTTACTATAGAAAAGGCATTCCCTGGCGCAATTAAAATTTGCGATATTAAAAAATTATTTTTTTGAATAATTTACTATAGAAAAGGCAATCCCTGGGATATTTAAAATTTTTCGACAGTAAAAAATTATTTTTTGAGTAATTTACTATAGAAAAGGCAATCCCTGGCGGATTTGAAATTTGCGACAGTAAAAAATTATTTTTTGAATAATTTACTATAGAAAAGGCAATCCCTGCCGGATTTGAAATTTGCGATAGTAAAAAATTATTTTTTGAATAATTTACTATAGAAAAGGCAATCCCTGGCGTAATTAAAATTTGCGACAGTTGAAAATTATTTTTTGAATAATTTACTATAGAAAAGGCAATCCCTGGCGTAATTAAAATTTGCGACAGTAGAAAATAATTTTTTGAATAATTTACTATAGAAAAGGCAATCCCTGGCGGATTTGAAATTTGCGACAGTAAAAAATTAATATTTTGAATAATTTACTATAGAGAAGGCAATCCCTGGCGGATTTGAAATTTGCGATAGTAAAAAATTATTTTTTGAATAATTTACTACAGAAAAGGCAATCCCTGGCGGATTTGAAATTTGCGACAGTATAAAATTATTTTTTGAATAATTTACTTTAGAAAAGGCAATCCCTGGCGGATTTGAAATTTGAGATAGTAAAAAATTATTTTTTGAATAATTTACTATAGAAAAGGCAATCCCTGGCGTATTTAAAATTTGCGACAGTATAAAATTATTTTTTGAATAATTTACTATAGAAAAGGCAATCCCTGGGATATTTAAAATTTGCGACAGTATAAAATTATTTTTTGAATAATTTACTATAGAAAAGGCAATCCCTGGCGGATTTGAAATTTGCGATAGTAAAAAATTATTTTTTGAATAATTTACTATAGAAAAGGCAATCCCTGGCGTAATTAAAATTTGCGACAGTTGAAAATTATTTTTTGAATAATTTACTATAGTAAAGGCAATCCCTGGCGTAATTAAAATTTGCGACAGTATAAAATTATTTTTTGAATAATTTACTATAGAAAAGGCAATCCCTGGCATAATTAAAATTTGCGACAGTATAAAATTATTTTTTGAATAATTTACTATAGAAAAGGCAATCCCTGGCGGATTTGAAATTTGCGATAGTAAAAAATTATTTTTTGAATATTTTACTATAGAAAAGGCAATCCCTGGGATATTTAAAATTTTTCGACAGTAAAAAATTATTTTTTTGAATAATTTACTATAGAAAAGGCAATCCTTGGCGGATTTGAAATTTGCGACAGTTAAAAATTATTTTTTGAATAATTTACTATAGAAAAGGCAATCCCTGGCGCAATTAAAATTTACGACAGTAGAAAATTATTTTTTGAATAATTTACTATAGAAAAGGCAATCCCTGGAGTAATAAAAATTTGCGATATTAAAAAATTATTTTTTTGAATAATTTACTATAGAAAAGGCAATCCCTGGGATATTTAAAATTTTTCGACAGTAAAAAATTATTTTTTGAATAATTTACTATAGAAAAGGCAATCCCTGCCGGATTTGAAATTTGCGACAGTAAAAAATTATTTTTTGAATAATTTACTATAGAAAAGGCAATCCCTGGCGTAATTAAAATTTGCGACAGTTGAAAATTATTTTTTGAATAATTTACTATAGAAAAGGCAATCCCTGGCGTAATTAAAATTTGCGACAGTAGAAAATTATTTTTTGAATAATTTACTATAGAAAAGGCAATCCCTGGCGGATTTGAAATTTGCGACAGTAAAAAATTAATATTTTGAATAATTTACTATAGAAAAGGCAATCCCTGGCGGATTTGAAATTTGCGATAGTAAAAAATTATTTTTTGAATAATTTACTACAGAAAAGGCAATCCCTGGCGGATTTGAAATTTGCGACAGTTGAAAATTATTTTTTGAATAATTTACTATAGAAAAGGCAATCCCTGGCGGATTTGAAATTTGCGATAGTAAAAAATTATTTTTTGAATAATTTACTAAAGAAAAGGCAATCCCTGGCGGATTTGAAATTTGCGATAGTAAAAAATAATTTTTTGAATAATTTACTATAGAAAAGGCAATCCCTGGCGGATTTGAAATTTGCGACAGTAAAAAATTATTTTTTGAATAATTTACTATAGAAAAGGCAATCCCTGGCGCAATTAAAATTTGCGACAGTAAAAAATTAATATTTTGAATAATTTACTATAGAAAAGGCAATCCCTGGCGGATTTGAAATTTGCGACAGTAAAAAATTATTTTTTGAATAATTTACTATAGAAAAGGCAATCCCTGGCGGATTTGAAATTTGCGATAGTAAAAAATTATTTTTTGAATAATTTGCTATAGAAAAGGCAATCCCTGGCGGATTTGAAATTTGCGATAGTAAAAAATTATTTTTTGAATAATTTACTATAGAAAAGGCAATCCCTGGCGGATTTGAAATTTGCGACAGTAAAAAATTATTTTTTGAATAATTTACTATAGAAAAGGCAATCCCTGGCGCAATTAAAATTTGCGACAGTAAAAAATTATTTTTTGAATAATTTACTATAGAAAAGGCAATCCCTGGCGTAATTAAAATTTGCGACAGTAAAAAATAATTTTTTGAATAAATTACTATAGAAAAGGCAATCCCTGGCGCAATTAAAATTTGCGACAGTAGAAAATTATTTTTTGAATAATTTACTATAGAAAAGGCAATCTCTGGCGTAATTAAAATTTGCGACAGTAGAAAATTATTTTTTGAATAATTTACTATAGAAAAGGCAATCCCTGGCGTAATTAAAATTTGCGACAGTATAAAATTATTTTTTGAATAATTTACTATAGAAAAGGCAATCCCTGGCGTATTTAAAATTTGCGACAGTAAGAAATTATTTTTTGAATAATTTACTATAGAAAAGGCAATCCCTGGCGTAATTAAAATTTGCGACAGTTGAAAATTATTTTTTGAATAATTTACTATAGAAAAGGCAATCCCTGGCGTAATTAAAATTTGCGACAGTAGAAAATTATTTTTTGAATAATTTACTATAGAAAAGGCAATCCCTGGCGGATTTGAAATTTGCGACAGTAAAAAATTAATATTTTGAATAATTTACTATAGAAAAGGCAATCCCTGGCGGATTTGAAATTTGCGATAATAAAAAATTATTTTTTGAATAATTTACTATAGAAAAGGCAATCCCTGGCGGATTTGAAATTTGCGACAGTTGAAAATTATTTTTTGAATAATTTACTATAGAAAAGGCAATCCCTGGCGGATTTGAAATTTGCGATAGTAAAAAATTATTTTTTGAATAATTTACTATAGAAAAGGCAATCCCTGGCGGATTTGAAATTTGCGATAGTAAAAAATTATTTTTTGAATAATTTACTATAGAAAAGGCAATCCCTGGCGGATTTGAAATTTGCGACAGTAAAAAATTATTTTTTGAATAATTTACTATAGAAAAGGCAATCCCTGGCGCAATAAAATTTGCGACAGTAAAAAATTAATATTTTGAATAATTTACTATAGAAAAGGCAATCCCTGGCGGATTTGAAATTTGCGACAGTAAAAAATTATTTTTTGAATAATTTACTATAGAAAAGGCAATCCCTGGCGGATTTGAAATTTGCGATAGTAAAAAATTATTTTTTGAATAATTTACTATAGAAAAGGCAATCCCTGGCGGATTTGAAATTTGCGATAGTAAAAAATTATTTTTTGAATAATTTACTATAGAAAAGGCAATCCCTGGCGGATTTGAAATTTGCGACAGTAAAAAATTATTTTTTGAATAATTTACTATAGAAAAGGCAATTCCTGGCGCAATTAAAATTTGCGACAGTAAAAAATTATTTTTTGAATAATTTACTATAGAAAAGGCAATCCCTGGCGTAATTAAAATTTGCGACAGTAAAAAATTATTTTTTGAATAATTTACTAAAGAAAAGGCAATCCCTGGCGCAATTAAAATTTGCGACAGTAGAAAATTATTTTTTGAATAATTTACTATAGAAAAGGCAATCCCTGGCGTAATTAAAATTTGCGACAGTAGAAAATTATTTTTTGAATAATTTACTATAGAAAAGGCAATCCCTGGCGTAATTAAAATTTGCGACAGTATAAAATTATTTTTTGAATAATTTACTATAGAAAAGGCAATCCCTGGCGTATTTAAAATTTGCGACAGTAAGAAATTATTTTTTGAATAATTTACTATAGAAAAGGCAATCCCTGGCGGATTTGAAATTTGCGACAGTAAAAAATTATTTTTTGAATAATTTACTATAGAAAAGGCAATCCCTGGCGGATTTGAAATTTGCGACAGTAAAAAATTATTTTTTGAATAATTTACTATAGAAAAGGCAATCCCTGTCGTAATTAAAATTTGCGACATTAAAAAATTATTTTTTGAATAATTTACTATAGAAAAGGCAATCCCTGGCGTAATTAAAATTTGCGACAGTATAAAATTATTTTTTGAATAATTTACTATAGAAAAGACAAACCCTGGCGGATTTGAAATTTGCGACAGTAAAAAATTATTTTTTGAATAATTTACTATAGAAAAGGCAATCCCTGGCTCACTTAAAATTTGCGATAGTAAAAAATTAATTTGTGAGAAATTTTCTATAGAAAAGGCAATCCCTGGCGCAATTAAAATTTGCGATAGTAAAAAATTATTTTTTGAATAATTTACTATAGAAAAGGCAATCCCTGGCGTAATTAAAATTTGCGATAGTAAAAAATTATTTTTTGAATAATTTACTATAGAAAAGGCAATCCCTGGCGTAATTAAAATTTGCGATAGTAAAAAATTATTTTTTGAATAATTTACTATAGAAAAGGCAATCCCTGGCGCACTTAAAATTTGCGATATTAAAAAATTAATTTGTGAGAAATTTACTATAGAAAAGGCAATCCCTGGGATATTTAAAATTTGCGACAGTAAAAAATTATTTTTTGAATAATTTACTATAGAAAAGGCAATCCCTGGGATATTTAAAATTAGCGACAGTAAAAAATTATTTTTTGAATAATTTACTATAGAAAAGGCAATCCCTGGCGCAATTAAAACTTGCGACAGTAGAAAATTATTTTTTGAATAATTTACTATAGAAAAGGCAATCCCTGGCGCAATTAAAATTTGCGACAGTAGAAAATTATTTTTTTGCAAAATTTACTATAGAAAAGGCAATCCCTGGCGTAATTAAAATTTGCGATAGTAGAAAATTATTTTTTGAATAATTTACTATAGAAAAGGCAATCCCTGGCGCAATTAAAATTTGCGACAGTAGAAAATTATTTTTTGAATAATTTTCTATAGAAAAGGCAATCCCTGGCGGATTTGAAATTTGCGAAAGTAACAAATTATTTTTTGAATAATTTACTATAGAAAAGGCAATCCCTGGCGGATTTGAAATTTGCGACAGCAAAAAATTATTTTTTGAATAATTTACTATATAAAAGGCAATCCCTGGCTTATTTAAAATTTGCGACAGTATAAAATTATTTTTTGAATAGTTTACTATAGAAAAGGCAATCCCTGGCGTATTTAAAATTTGCGTCAGTAAAAAATTATTTTTTTGCAAAATTTACTATAGAAAAGGCAATCCCTGGCGTAATTAAAATTTGCGACAGTTGAAAATTATTTTTTGAATAATTTACTATAGAAAAGGCAAACCCTGACGTAATTAAAATTTGCGACAGTTGAAAATTATTTTTTGAATAATTTACTATAGAAAAGGCAATCCCTGGCGTAATTAAAATTTGCGACAGTAGAAAATGATTTTTTGAATAATTTACTATAGAAAAGGCAATCTCTGGGATATTTAAAATTTGCGACAGTAGAAAATTATTTTTTGAATAATTTACTATAGAAAAGGCAATCCCTGGCGTAATTAAAATTTGCGACAGTACGAAATTAATATTTTGAATAATTTACTATAGAAAAGGCAATCCCTGGCGCAATTAAAATTTGCGACAGTAGAAAATTATTTTTTGAATAATTTACTATAGAAAAGGCAATCCCTGGCGCAATTAAAATTTGCGACAGTAGAAAATTATTTTTTGAATAATTTACTATAGAAAAGGCAATCCCTGGCGTAATTAAAATTTGCGACAGTAGAAAATAATTTTTGAATAATTTACTATAGAAAAGGCAATCCCTGGCGTAATTAAAATTTGCGACAGTATAAAATTATTTTTTGAATAATTTACTATAGAAAAGGCAATCCCTGGCGCAGTTAAAATTTGCGACAGTAAAAAATTATTTTTTGAATAATTTACTATAGAAAAGGCAATCCCTGGCGTAATTAAAATTTGCGACAGTAGAAAATTATTTTTTGAATAATTTACTATAGAAAAGGCAATCCCTGGCGCAATTAAAATTTGCGACAGTAGAAAATTATTTTTTGAATAATTTACTATAGAAAGGCAACCCCTGGCGTAATTAAAATTTGCGACAGTATAAAATTATTTTTTGCAAAATTTACTATACAAAAGGCAATCCCTGGCGTAATTAAAATTTGCGACAGTAGAAAATTATTTTTTGAATAATTTACTATAGAAAAGGCAATCCCTGGCGCAATTAAAATTTGCGACAGTAAAAAATTAATATTTTGAATAATTTACTATAGAAAAGGCAATCCCTGGCGGATTTGAAATTTGCGATAGTAAAAAATTATTTTTTGAATAATTTACTATAGAAAAGGCAATCCCTGGTGTAATTAAAATTTGCGACAGTTGAAAATTATTTTTTGAATAATTTACTATAGAAAAGGCAATCCCTGGCGTATTTAAAATTTGCGACAGTTGAAAATTATTTTTTGAATAATTTACTATAGAAAAGGAAATCCCTGGCGGAGTTGAAATTTGCGATAGTAAAAAATTATTTTTTGAATAATTTACTATAGAAGAGGCAATCCCTGGCGGATTTGAAATTTGCGACAGCAAAAAATTATTTTTTGAATAATTTACTATACAAAAGGCAATCCCTGGGATATTTAAAATTTGCGAGAGTAAAAAATTATTTTTTGAATAATTTACTATAGAAAAGGCAATCCCTGGCGCAATTAAAATTTGCGACAGTAAACAATAATTTTTTGAATAATTTACTATAGAAAAGGCAATCCCTGGCGTAATTAAAATTTGCGAGAGTAAAAAATTATTTTTTGAATAATTTACTATAGAAAAGGCAATCCCTGGCGCAATTAAAATTTGCGACAGTAAACAATAATTTTTTGAATAATTTACTATAGAAAAGGCAATCCCTGGCGTAATTAAAATTTGCGACAGTAGAAAATTATTTTTTGAATAATTTACTATAGAAATGGCAATCCCAGGGATATTTAAAATTTGCGACAGTAAAAAATTATTTTTTGAATAATTTACTATAGAAAAGGCAATCCCTGGCGTAATTAAAATTTGCGACAGTATAAAATTATTTTTTGAATAATTTACTATAGAAAAGGCAATCCCTGGGATATTTAAAATTTGCGACAGTAGAAAATTATTTTTTTTGCAAAATTTACTATAGAAAAGGCAATCCCTGGCGCAATTAAAATTTGCGACAGTAGAAAATTATTTTTTGAATAATTTACTATAGAAAAGGCAATCCCTGGCGCAATTAAAATTTGCGACAGTAGAAAATTATTTTTTGAATAATTTACAATAGAAAATGCAATCCCTGGCGGATTTGAAATTTGCGACAGTAAAAAATTATTTTTTGAATAATTTACTATAGAAAAGGCAATCCCTGGCGGATTTGAAATTTGCGACAGTTGAAAATTATTTTTTGAATAATTTACTATAGAAAAGGCAATCCCTGGCGTATTTAAAATTTGCGACAGTAAAAAATTATTTTTTGAATAATTTACTATAGAAAAGGCAATCCCTGTGATATTTAAAATTTGCGACAGTAAAAAATTATTTTTTGAATAATTTACTATAGGAAAGGCAATCCCTGGCGTAATTAAAATTTGCGACAGTAGATAATTATTTTTTGAATAATTTACTATAGAAAAGGCAATCCCTGGCGGATTTGAAATTTGCGACAGTAAAAAATTATTTTTTTTGCAAAATTTACTATAGAAAAGGCAATCCCTGGCGTAATTAAAATTTGCGACAGTTGAAAATTATTTTTTGAATTATTTACTATAGAAAGGCAATCCCTGGCGCAATTAAAATTTGCGACAGTAAAAAATTATTTTTTGAATAATTTACTATAGAAAAGGCAATCCCTGGCGTAATTAAAAATTGCGACATTAGAAAATTATTTTTTGAATAATTTACTATAGAAAAGGCAATCCCTGGGATATTTAAAATTTGCGACAGTAAAAAATTATTTTTTGAATAATTTACTATAGAAAAGGCAATCCCTGGCGTAATTAAAATTTGCGACAGTATAAAATTATTTTTTGAATAATTTACTATAGAAAAGGCAATCCCTGGGATATTTAAAATTTGCGACAGTAAAAAATTATTTTTTTGCAAAATTTACTATAGAAAAGGCAATCCCTGGCGTAATTAAAATTTGCGACAGTAGAAAATTATTTTTTGAATAATTTACTATAGAAAAGGCAATCCCTGGCGCAATTAAAATTTGCGATAGTAAAACATTATTTTTTTGGAATAATTTACTATAGAAAAGGCAATCCCTGGCGTAATTAAAATTTGCCACAGTAGAAAATTATTTTTTGAATAATTTACTATAGAAAAGGCAATCCCTGGGATATTTAAAATTTGCGACAGTATAAAATTATTTTTTGAATAATTTACCATAGAAAAGGCAATCCCTGGCGGATTTAAAATTTGCGACAATAGAAAATTATTTTTTGAATAATTTACTATAGAAAAGGCAATCCCTGGCGTGTTTAAAATTTGCGACAGTATAAAATTATTTTTTGAATAATTTACTATAGAAAAGGCAATCCCTGGCGGATTTGAAATTTGTGATAGTAAAAAATTATTTTTTGAATATTTTACTATAGAAAAGGCAATCCCTGGCGTATTTAAAATTTGCGACAGTATAAAATTATTTTTTGAATAATTTACTATAGAAAAGGCAATCCCTGGGATATTTAAAATTTGCGACAGTAAAAAATTAATATTTTGAATATTTTACTATAGAAAAGCCAATCCCTGGCGGATTTGAAATTTGCGACAGTAAAAAATTATTTTTTTTGCAAAATTTACTATAGAAAAGGCAATCCCTGGCGTAATTAAAATTTGCGACAGTAGAAAATTATTTTTTGAATAATTTACTATAGAAAACGCAATCCCTGGGATATTTAAAATTTGCGACAGTAAAAAATTATTTTTTGAAAAATTTACTATAGAAAAGGCAATCCCTGGCGTAATTAAAATTTGCGACAGTAGAAAATTATTTTTTGAATAATTTACTATAGAAAAGGCAATCCCTGGCGTAATTAAAATTTGCGACAGTTGAAAATTATTTTTTGAATAATTTACTATAGAAAAGGCAATCTCTGGAGTAATTAAAATTTGCGAAAGTATAAAATTATTTTTTGAATAATTTACTATAGAAAAGGCAATCCCTGGGATATTTAAAATTTGCGACAGCAGAAAATTATTTTTTGAATAATTTACTATAGAAAAGGCAATCCCTGGCGTAATTAAAATTTGCGACAGTAAAAATTAATATTTTGAATAATTTACTATAGAAAAGGCAATCCCTGCGGCAATTAAAATTTGCGACAGTAAAAAATTATTTTTTTGCAATATTTACTATAGAAAAGGCAATCCCTGGCGTAATTAAAATTTGCGACAGTTGAAAATTATTTTTTGAATAATTTACTATAGAAAAGGCAATCCCTGGCGCACTTAGAATTTGCGATTGTAAAAAATTCATTTGTGAGAAATTTACTATAGAAAAGTCAATCCCTGGGATATTTAAAATTTGCGACAGTAGAAAATTATTTTTTGCAAAACTTACTATAGAAAAGGCAATCCCTGGCGTAATTAACATTTGCGACAGTAAAAAATTATTTTTTTGCAAAATGTCCTATAGAAAAGGCAATCCCTGGCGCAATTAAAATTTGCGACAGTAAAAAATTATTTTTTTGCAAAATTTACTATAGAAAAGGCAATCCCTGGCGTAATTAAAATTTGCGACAGTAAAAAAATTATTTTTTTTGCAAAATTTACTATAGAAAAGGCAATCCCTGGCGCAATTAAAATTTACGACAGTAAAAAATTATTATTTTCAATAATTTACTGTAGAAAAGGCAATCACTGTCGCAATTAAAATTTGCGACAGTAAAAATTATTTTTTGAATAATTTACTATAGAAAAGGCAATCCCTGGCGGATTTGAAATTTGCGACAGTATAAAATTATTTTTTGAATAATTTACTATAGAAAAGGCAATCCCTGGCGTATTTAAAATTTGCGACAGTAAAAAATTATTTTTTGAATAATTTACTATAGAAAAGGCAATCCCTGGCGTAATTAAAATTAGCGACAATAAAAAATTATTTTTTGAATAATTTTACTATAGAAGAGGCAATCCTGGCGTAATTAAAATTTGCGACAGTAGAAAATTATTTTTTGAATAATTTACTTTAGAAAAGGCAATCCCTGGCGCAATTAAAATTTGCGACAGTAGAAAATTATTTTTTGAATAATTTACTATAGAAAAGGCAATCCCTGGGATATTTAAAATTTGCGACAGTAAAAAAATAATATTTTGAATAATTTACTATAGAAAAGGCAATCCCTGGCGGATTTGAAATTTGCGACAGTAAAAAATTATTTTTTTGCAAAATTTACTATAGAAAAGGCAATCCCTGACGTAATTAAAATTTGCGACAGTAGAAATTATTTTTTGAATAATTACTCTAGAAAAGGCAATCCCTGGGATATTTAAAATTTGCGACAGTAAAAAATTATTTTTTGAAAAATTTACTATAGAAAAGGCAATCCCTGGCGTAATTAAAATTTGCGACAGTAGAAAATTATTTTTTGAATAATTTACTATAGAAAAGGCAATCCCTGGCGTAATTAAAATTTGCGACAGTTGAAAATTATTTTTTGAATAATTTACTATAGAAAAGGCAATCCCTGGCGTAATTAAAATTTGCGACAGTAAAAAATTATTTTTTTTTTGCAAAATTTACTATAGAAAAGGCAATCGCTGGCGCAATTAAAATTTGCGACAGTAAAAAATTAATATTTTGAATAATTTACTGTAGAAAAGGCAATCCCTGTCGCAATTAAAATTTGCGACAGTAAAAAATTATTTTTTGAATAATTTACTATAGAAAAGGCAATCCCTGGCGGATTTGAAATTTGCGACAGTATAAAATTATTTTCTGAATATTTTACTATAGAAAAGGCAATCCTGGCGTATTTAAAATTTGCGACAGTAAAAAATTATTTTTTGAATAATTTTACTATAGAAAAGGCAATCCCTGGCGTAATTAAAATTAGCGACAGTAAAAAATTATTTTTTTGCAAAATTTACTATAGAAAAGGCAATCCCTGGCGTAATTAAAATTTGCGACAGTTGAAAATAATTTTTGAATAATTTACTATAGAAAAGGCAATCCCTGACGTAATTAAAATTTGCGACAGTTGAAAATTATTTTTTGAATAATTTACTATAGAAAAGGCAATCCCTGACTTAATTAAAATTTGCAACAGTAGAAAATGATTTTTTGAATAATTTACTATAGAAAAGGCAATCCCTGGGATATTTAAAATTTGCGACAGTAGAAAATTATTTTTTGAATAATTTACTATAGAAAAGGCAATCCCTGGCGTAATTAAAATTTGCGACAGTAAAAAATTAATATTTTGAATAATTTACTATAGAAAAGGCAATCCCTGGCGCAATTAAAATTTGCGACAGTAGAAAATTATTTTTTGAATAATTTACTATAGAAAAGGCAATCCCTGGCGCAATTAAAATTTGCGACAGTAGAAAATTATTTTTTGAATAATTTACTATAGAAAAGGCATTCCCTGGCGTAATTAAAATTTGCGACAGTAGAAAATTATTTTTTGAATAATTTACTATAGAAAAGTATTAAAATTTGCGACAGTATAAATTGATGTCTTGAATAATTTACTATAGAAATGGCAATCCCTGGCGCAATTAAAATTTGCGACAGTTGAAAATTATTTTTTGAATAATTTACTATAGAAAAGGCAATCCCTGGCGCACTTAGAATTTGCGATAGTAAAAAATTAATTTGTGAGAAATTTACTATAGAAAAGTCAATCCCTGGGATATTTAAAATTTGCGACAGTAGAAAATTATTTTTTGCAAAATTTACTATAGAAAAGGCAATCCCTGGGATATTTAAAATTTGCGACAGTAAAAAATTATTTTTTTTGCAAAATTTACTATAGAAAAGGCAATCCCTGGCGTAATTAACATTTGCGACAGTAAAAAATTATTTTTTTGCAAAATTTCCTATAGAAAAGGCAATCAATGGCGCAATTAAAATTTGCGACAGTAAAAAATTAATATTTTGAATAATTTACTGGTAGAAAAGGCAATCCCTGTCGCAATTAAAATTTGCGACAGTAAAAAATTATTTTTTGAATAATTTACTATAGAAAAGGCAATCCCTGGCGGATTTGAAATTTGCGACAGTATAAAATTATTTTTTGAATAATTTACTATAGAAAAGGCAATCCCTGGCGTATTTAAAATTTGCGACAGTAAAAAATTATTTTTTGAATAATTTACTATAGAAAAGGCAATCCCTGGCGTAATTAAAATTAGCGACAGTAAAAAATTATTTTTTGAATAATTTACTATAGAAAAGGCAATCCCTGGCGTATTTAAAATTTGCGACAGTAAAAAATTATTTTTTTTGCAAAATTTACTATAGAAAAGGCAATCCCTGGCGTAATTAAAATTTGCGACAGTTGAAAATTATTTTTTGAATAATTTACTATAGAAAAGGCAATCCCTGACGTAATTAAAATTTGCGACAGTTGAAAATTATTTTTTGAATAATTTACTATAGAAAAGGCAATCCCTGGCGTAATTAAAGTTTGCGACAGTAGAAAATGATTTTTTGAATAATTTACTATAGAAAAGGCAATCCCTGGGATATTTAAAATTTGCGACAGTAGAAAATTATTTTTTGAATAATTTACTATAGAAAAGGCAATCCATGGCGTAATTAAAATTTGCGACAGTAAAAAATTTATATTTTGAATAATTTACTATAGAAAAGGCAATTCCTGGAGCAATTAAAATTTGCAACAGTAGAAAATTATTTTTTGAATAATTTACTATAGAAAAGGCAATCCCTGGCGCAATTAAAATTTGCGACAGTAGAAAATTATTTTTTGAATAATTTACTATAGAAAAGGCAATCCCTGGCGTAATTAAAATTTGCGACAGTAGAAAATTATTTTTGAATAATTTTCTATAGAAAGGGCAATCCCTGGCGTAATTAAAATTTGCGACAGTATAAATTGATTTTTTGAATAATTTACTATAGAAAAGGCAATCCCTGGCGCAATTAAAATTTGCGACAGTAAAAAATTATTTTTTGAATAATTTACTATAGAAGAGGCAATCCCTGGCGTAATTAAAATTTGCGACAGTAGAAAATGATTTTTTGAATAATTTACTATAGAAAAGGCAATCCCTGGGATATTTAAAATTTGCGACAGTAGAAAATTATTTTTTGAATAATTTACTATAGAAAAGGCAATCCCTGGGATATTTAAAATTTGCGACAGTAGAAAATTATTTTTTGAATAATTTACTATAGAAAAGGCAATCCCTGGCGTAATTAAAATTTGCGACAGTAAAAAATTAATATTTTGAATAATTTACTATAGAAAAGGCAATCCCTGGCGCAATTAAAATTTGCGACAGTTGAAAATTATTTTTTGAATAATTTACTATAGAAAAGGTAATCCCTGGCGCAATTAAAATTTGCGACAGTATAAATTGATTTTTTGAATAATTTACTATAGAAAAGGCAATCCCTGGCGCAATTAAAATTTGCGACAGTAAAAAATTATTTTTTGAATAATTTACTATAGAAGAGGCAATCCCTGGCGTAATTAAAATTTGCGACAGTAGAAAATTATTTTTTGAATAATTTACTATAGAAAAGGCAATCCCTGGCGCAATTAAAATTTGCGACAGTAGAAAATAATTTTTTGAATAATTTACTATAGAAAAGGCAATCCCTGGCGTAATTAAAATTTGCGACAGTATAAAATTATTTTTTGCAAAATTTACTATACAAAAGGCAATCCCTGGCGGATTTGAAATTTGCGACAGCAAAAAATTATTTTTTGAATAATTTACTATAGAAAAGGCAATCCCTGGGATATTTAAAATTTGCGACAGTAAAATATTATTTTTTGAATAATTTACTATAGAAAAGGCAATCCCTGGCGCAATTAAAATTTGCGACAGTAAAAAATTATTTTTTGAATAATTTACTATAGAAAAGGCAATCCCTGGCGTAATTAAAATTTGCGACAGTAAAAAATTATTTTTTGAATAATTTACTATAGAAAAGTCAATCCCTGGCGTAATTAAAATTTGCGACAGTAAAAAATTAATATTTTGAATAATTTACTATAGAAAAGGCAATCCCTGGCGCATTTAAAATTTGCGACAGTAGAAAATTATTTTTTGAATAATTTACTATAGAAAAGGCAATCCCTGGCGCAATTAAAATTTGCGACAGTAGAAAATTATTTTTTGAATAATTTACTATAGAAAAGGCAATCCCTGGCGTAATTAAAATTTGCGACAGTATAAAATTATTTTTTGCAAAATTTACTATACAAAAGGCAATCCCTGGCGTAATTAAAATTTGCGACAGTAGAAAATTATTTTTTGAATAATTTACTATAGAAAAGGCAATCCCTGGCGCAATTAAAATTTGCGACAGTAAAAAATTAATATTTTGAATAATTTACTATAGAAAAGACAATCTCTGGCGGATTTGAAATTTGCGATAGTAAAAAATTATTTTTTGAATAATTTAATATAGAAGAGGCAATCCCTGGCGTAATTAAAATTTGCGACAGTAGAAAATTATTTTTTGAATAATTTACTATAGAAAAGGCAATCCCTGGCGTAATTAAAATTTGCGACAGTATAAAATTATTTTTTGCAAAATTTACTATACAAAAGGCAATCCCTGGCGTAATTAAAATTTGCGACAGTAGAAAATTATTTTTTGAATAATTTACTATACAAAAGGCAATCCCTGGCGCAATTAAAATTTGTGACAGTAAAAAATTAATATTTTGAATAATTTACTATAGAAAAGATAATCTCTGGCGGATTTGAAATTTGCGATAGTAAAAAATTATTTTTTGAATAATTTAATATAGAAAAGGCAATCCCTGGCGTAATTAAAATTTGCGACAGTTGAAAATTATTTTTTGAATAATTTACTATAGAAAAGGCAATCCCTGGCGTAATTAAAATTTGCGACAGTTGAAAATTATTTTTTGAATAATTTACTATAGAAAAGGCAATCCCTGGCTTAATTAAAATTTGCAACAGTAGAAAATGATTTTTTGAATAATTTACTATTGAAAAGGCAATCCCTGGGATATTTAAAATTTGCGACAGTAGAAAATTATTTTTTGAATAATTTATTATAGAAAAGGCAATCCCTGGCGTAATTAAAATTTGCGACAGTAAAAAATTAATATTTTGAATAATTTACTATAGAAAAGGCAATCCCTGGCGCAATTAAAAATTGCGACAGTAGAAAATTATTTTTTGAATAATTTACTATAGAAAAGGCAATCCCTGGCGCAATTAAAATTTGCGACAGTAGAAAATTATTTTTTGAATAATTTACTATAGAAAAGGCATTCCCTGGCGTAATTAAAATTTGCGACAGTAGAAAATTATTTTTGAATAATTTACTATAGAAAAGGCAATCCCTGGCGTTATTAAAATTTGCGACAGTATAAATTGATGTCTTGAATAATTTACTATAGAAATGGCAATCCCTGGCGCAATTAAAATTTGCGACAGTTGAAAATTATTTTTTGAATAATTTACTATAGAAAAGGCAATCCCTGGCGCACTTAGAATTTGCGATAGTAAAAAATTAATTTGTGAGAAATTTACTATAGAAAAGTCAATCCCTGGGATATTTAAAATTTGCGACAGTAGAAAATTATTTTTTGCAAAATTTACTATAGAAAAGGCAATCCCTGGGATATTTAAAATTTGCGACAGTAAAAAATTATTTTTTTGCAAAATTTACTATAGAAAAGGCAATCCCTGGCGTAATTAACATTTGCGACAGTAAAAAATTATTTTTTTGCAAAATTTCCTATAGAAAAGGCAATCCCTGGCGCAATTAAAATTTGCGACAGTCAAAAATTAATATTTTGAATAATTTACTGTAGAAAAGGCAATCCCTGTCGCAATTAAAATTTGCGACAGTAAAAAATTATTTTTTGAATAATTTACTATAGAAAAGGCAATCCCTGGCGGATTTGAAATTTGCGACAGTATAAAATTATTTTTTGAATAATTTACTATAGAAAAGGCAATCCCTGGGATATTTAAAATTTGCGACAGTAAAATATTATTTTTTGAATAATTTACTATAGAAAAGGCAATCCCTGGCGCAATTAAAATTTGCGACAGTAAAAAATTATTTTTTGAATAATTTACTATAGAAAAGGCAATCCCTGGCGTAATTAAAATTTGCGACAGTAAAAAATTATTTTTTGAATAATTTACTATAGAAAAGTCAATCCCTGGCGTAATTAAAATTTGCGACAGTAAAAAATTAATATTTTGAATAATTTACTATAGAAAAGGCAATCCCTGGCGCAATTAAAATTTGCGACAGTAGAAAATTATTTTTTGAATAATTTACTATAGAAAAGGCAATCCCTGGCGCAATTAAAATTTGCGACAGTAGAAAATTATTTTTTGAATAATTTACTATAGAAAAGGCAATCCCTGGCGTAATTAAAATTTGCGACAGTATAAAATTATTTTTTGCAAAATTTACTATACAAAAGGCAATCCCTGGCGTAATTAAAATTTGCGACAGTAGAAAATTATTTTTTGAATAATTTACTATAGAAAAGGCAATCCCTGGCGCAATTAAAATTTGCGACAGTAAAAAATTAATATTTTGAATAATTTACTATAGAAAAGACAATCTCTGGCGGATTTGAAATTTGCGATAGTAAAAAATTATTTTTTGAATAATTTAATATAGAAGAGGCAATCCCTGGCGTAATTAAAATTTGCGACAGTAGAAAATTATTTTTTGAATAATTTACTATAGAAAAGGCAATCCCTGGCGTAATTAAAATTTGCGACAGTATAAAATTATTTTTTGCAAAATTTACTATACAAAAGGCAATCCCTGGCGTAATTAAAATTTGCGACAGTAGAAAATTATTTTTTGAATAATTTACTATACAAAAGGCAATCCCTGGCGCAATTAAAATTTGTGACAGTAAAAAATTAATATTTTGAATAATTTACTATAGAAAAGACAATCTCTGGCGGATTTGAAATTTGCGATAGTAAAAAATTATTTTTTGAATAATTTAATATAGAAAAGGCAATCCCTGGCGTAATTAAAATTTGCGACAGTTGAAAATTATTTTTTGAATAATTTACTATAGAAAAGGCAATCCCTGGCGTAATTAAAATTTGCGACAGTTGAAAATTATTTTTTGAATAATTTACTATAGAAAAGGCAATCCCTGGCTTAATTAAAATTTGCAACAGTAGAAAATGATTTTTTGAATAATTTACTATAGAAAAGGCAATCCCTGGGATATTTAAAATTTGCGACAGTAGAAAATTATTTTTTGAATAATTTATTATAGAAAAGGCAATCCCTGGCGTAATTAAAATTTGCGACAGTAAAAAATTAATATTTTGAATAATTTACTATAGAAAAGGCAATCCCTGGCGCAATTAAAATTTGCGACAGTAGAAAATTATTTTTTGAATAATTTACTATAGAAAAGGCAATCCCTGGCGCAATTAAAATTTGCGACAGTAGAAAATTATTTTTTGAATAATTTACTATAGAAAAGGCATTCCCTGGCGTAATTAAAATTTGCGACAGTAGAAAATTATTTTTGAATAATTTACTATAGAAAAGGCAATCCCTGGCGTTATTAAAATTTGCGACAGTATAAATTGATGTCTTGAATAATTTACTATAGAAATGGCAATCCCTGGCGCAATTAAAATTTGCGACAGTTGAAAATTATTTTTTGAATAATTTACTATAGAAAAGGCAATCCCTGGCGCACTTAGAATTTGCGATAGTAAAAAATTAATTTGTGAGAAATTTACTATAGAAAAGTCAATCCCTGGGATATTTAAAATTTGCGACAGTAGAAAATTATTTTTTGCAAAATTTACTATAGAAAAGGCAATCCCTGGGATATTTAAAATTTGCGACAGTAAAAAATTATTTTTTTGCAAAATTTACTATAGAAAAGGCAATCCCTGGCGTAATTAACATTTGCGACAGTAAAAAATTATTTTTTTGCAAAATTTCCTATAGAAAAGGCAATCCCTGGCGCAATTAAAATTTGCGACAGTAAAAAATTAATATTTTGAATAATTTACTGTAGAAAAGGCAATCCCTGTCGCAATTAAAATTTGCGACAGTAAAAAATTATTTTTTGAATAATTTACTATAGAAAAGGCAATCCCTGGCGGATTTGAAATTTGCGACAGTATAAAATTATTTTTTGAATAATTTACTATAGAAAAGGCAATCCCTGGCGTATTTAAAATTTGCGACAGTAAAAAATTATTTTTTGAATAATTTACTATAGAAAAGGCAATCCCTGGCGTAATTAAAATTAGCGACAGTAAAAAATTATTTTTTGAATAATTTACTATAGAAAAGGCAATCCCTGGCGTATTTAAAATTTGCGACAGTAAAAAATTATTTTTTTGCAAAATTTACTATAGAAAAGGCAATCCCTGGCGTAATGAAAATTTGCGACAGTTGAAAATTATTTTTTGAATAATTTACTATAGAAAAGGCAATCCCTGACGTAATTAAAATTTGCGACAGTTGAAAATTATTTTTTGAATAATTTACTATAGAAAAGGCAATCCCTGGCGTAATTAAAATTTGCGACAGTAGAAAATGATTTTTTGAATAATTTACTATAGAAAAGGCAATCCCTGGGATATTTAAAATTTGCGACAGTAGAAAATTATTTTTTGAATAATTTACTATAGAAAAGGCAATCCATGGCGTAATTAAAATTTGCGACAGTAAAAAATTAATATTTTGAATAATTTACTATAGAAAAGGCAATTCCTGGAGCAATTAAAATTTGCGACAGTAGAAAATTATTTTTTGAATAATTTACTATAGAAAAGGCAATCCCTGGCGCAATTAAAATTTGCGACAGTAGAAAATTATTTTTTGAATAATTTACTATAGAAAAGGCAATCCCTGGCGTAATTAAAATTTGCGACAGTAGAAAATTATTTTTGAATAATTTTCTATAGAAAAGGCAATCCCTGGCGTAATTAAAATTTGCGACAGTATAAATTGATTTTTTGAATAATTTACTATAGAAAAGGCAATCCCTGGCGCAATTAAAATTTGCGACAGTAAAAAATTATTTTTTGAATAATTTACTATAGAAGAGGCAATCCCTGGCGTAATTAAAATTTGCGACAGTAGAAAATGATTTTTTGAATAATTTACTATAGAAAAGGCAATCCCTGGGATATTTAAAATTTGCGACAGTAGAAAATTATTTTTTGAATAATTTACTATAGAAAAGGCAATCCCTGGGATATTTAAAATTTGCGACAGTAGAAAATTATTTTTTGAATAATTTACTATAGAAAAGGCAATCCCTGGAGTAATTAAAATTTGCGACAGTAAAAAATTAATATTTTGAATAATTTACTATAGAAAAGGCAATCCCTGGCGCAATTAAAATTTGCGACAGTTGAAAATTATTTTTTGAATAATTTACTATAGAAAAGGCAATCCCTGGCGCAATTAAAATTTGCGACAGTATAAATTGATTTTTTGAATAATTTACTATAGAAAAGGCAATCCCTGGCGCAATTAAAATTTGCGACAGTAAAAAATTATTTTTTGAATAATTTACTATAGAAGAGGCAATCCCTGGCGTAATTAAAATTTGCGACAGTAGAAAATTATTTTTTGAATAATTTACTATAGAAAAGGCAATCCCTGGCGCAATTAAAATTTGCGACAGTAGAAAATTATTTTTTGAATAATTTACTATAGAAAAGGCAATCCCTGGCGTAATTAAAATTTGCGACAGTATAAAATTATTTTTTGCAAAATTTACTATACAAAAGGCAATCCCTGGCGGATTTGAAATTTGCGACAGCAAAAAATAATTTTTTGAATAATTTACTATAGAAAAGGCAATCCCTGGGATATTTAAAATTTGCGACAGTAAAATATTATTTTTTGAATAATTTACTATAGAAAAGGCAATCCCTGGCGCAATTAAAATTTGCGACAGTAAAAAATTATTTTTTGAATAATTTACTATAGAAAAGGCAATCCCTGGCGTAATTAAAATTTGCGACAGTAAAAAATTATTTTTTGAATAATTTACTATAGAAAAGTCAATCCCTGGCGTAATTAAAATTTGCGACAGTAAAAAATTAATATTTTGAATAATTTACTATAGAAAAGGCAATCCCTGGCGCAATTAAAATTTGCGACAGTAGAAAATTATTTTTTGAATAATTTACTATAGAAAAGGCAATTATTTTTTGCAAAATTTACTATACAAAAGGCAATCCCTGGCGCAATTAAAATTTGCGACAGTAAAAAATTAATATTTTGAATAATTTACTATAGAAAAGACAATCTCTGGCGGATTTGAAATTTGCGATAGTAAAAAATTATTTTTTGAATAATTTACTATAGAAAAGGCAATCCCTGGCGTTATTAAAATTTGCGACAGTATAAATTGATGTCTTGAATAATTTACTATAGAAATGGCAATCCCTGGCGCAATTAAAATTTGCGACAGTTGAAAATTATTTTTTGAATAATTTACTATAGAAAAGGCAATCCCTGGCGCACTTAGAATTTGCGATAGTAAAATATTAATTTGTGAGAAATTTACTATAGAAAAGTCAATCCCTGGGATATTTAAAATTTGCGACAGTAGAAAATTATTTTTTGCAAAATTTACTATAGAAAAGGCAATCCCTGGGATATTTAAAATTTGCGACAGTAAAAAATTATTTTTTTGCAAAATTTACTATAGAAAAGGCAATCCCTGGCGTAATTAACATTTGCGACAGTAAAAAATTATTTTTTTGCAAAATTTCCTATAGAAAAGGCAATCCCTGGCGCAATTAAAATTTGCGACAGTAAAAAATTAATATTTTGAATAATTTACTGTAGAAAAGGCAATCCCTGTCGCAATTAAAATTTGCGACAGTAAAAAATTATTTTTTGAATAATTTACTATAGAAAAGGCAATCCCTGGCGGATTTGAAATTTGCGACAGTATAAAATTATTTTTTGAATAATTTACTATAGAAAAGGCAATCCCTGGCGTATTTAAAATTTGCGACAGTAAAAAATTATTTTTTGAATAATTTACTATAGAAAAGGCAATCCCTGGCGTAATTAAAATTAGCGACAGTAAAAAATTATTTTTTGAATAATTTACTATAGAAAAGGCAATCCCTGGCGTATTTAAAATTTGCGACAGTAAAAAATTATTTTTTTGCAAAATTTACTATAGAAAAGGCAATCCCTGGCGTAATTAAAATTTGCGACAGTTGAAAATTATTTTTTGAATAATTTACTATAGAAAAGGCAATCCCTGGCGCAATTAAAACTTGCGATAGTAAAAAATTATTTTTTGAATAATTTACTATAGAAAAGGCAATCCCTGGCGTAATTAAAATTTGCGACAGTAGAAAATGATTTTTTGAATAATTTACTATAGAAAAGGCAATCCCTGGGATATTTAAAATTTGCGACAGTAGAAAATTAGTTTTTGAATAATTTAGTATAGAAAAGGCAATCCATGGCGTAATTAAAATTTGCGACAGTAAAAAATTAATATTTTGAATAATTTACTATAGAAAAGGCAATTCTTGGAGCAATTAAAATTTGCGACAGTAGAAAATTATTTTTTGAATAATTTACTATAGAAAAGGCAATCCCTGGCGCAATTAAATTTTGCGACAGTAGAAAATTATTTTTTGAATAATTTACTATAGAAAAGGCAATCCCTGGCGTAATTAAAATTTGCGACAGTAGAAAAATTATTTTTGAATAATTTTCTATAGAAAAGGCAATCCCTGGCGTAATTAAAATTTGCGACAGTATAAATTGATTTTTTGAATAATTTACTATAGAAAAGGCAATCCCTGGCGCAATTAAAATTTGCGACAGTAAAAAATTATTTTTTGAATAATTTACTATAGAAGAGGCAATCCCTGGCGTAATTAAAATTTGCGACAGTAGAAAATGATTTTTTGAATAATTTACTATAGAAAAGGCAATCCCTGGGATATTTAAAATTTGCGACAGTTGAAAATTATTTTTTGAATAATTTACTATAGAAAAGGCAATCCCTGGGATATTTAAAATTTGCGACAGTAGAAAATTATTTTTTGAATAATTTACTATAGAAAAGGCAATCCCTGGCGTAATTAAAATTTGCGACAGTAAAAAATTAATATTTTGAATAATTTACTATAGAAAAGGCAATCCCTGGCGCAATTAAAATTTGCGACAGTTGAAAATTATTTTTTGAATAATTTACTATAGAAAAGGCAATCCCTGGCGTAATTAAAATTAGCGACAGTAAAAAATTATTTTTTGAATAATTTACTATAGAAAAGGCAATCCCTGGCGTATTTAAAATTTGCGACAGTAAAAAATTATTTTTTTGCAAAATTTACTATAGAAAAGGCAATCCCTGGCGTAATTAAAATTTGCGACAGTTGAAAATTATTTTTTGAATAATTTACTATAGAAAAGGCAATCCCTGGCGCAATTAAAACTTGCGATAGTAAAAAATTATTTTTTGAATAATTTACTATAGAAAAGGCAATCCCTGGCGTAATTAAAATTTGCGACAGTAGAAAATGATTTTTTGAATAATTTACTATAGAAAAGGCAATCCCTGGGATATTTAAAATTTGCGACAGTAGAAAATTAGTTTTTGAATAATTTAGTATAGAAAAGGCAATCCATGGCGTAATTAAAATTTGCGACAGTAAAAAATTAATATTTTGAATAATTTACTATAGAAAAGGCAATTCTTGGAGCAATTAAAATTTGCGACAGTAGAAAATTATTTTTTGAATAATTTACTATAGAAAAGGCAATCCCTGGCGCAATTAAATTTTGCGACAGTAGAAAATTATTTTTTGAATAATTTACTATAGAAAAGGCAATCCCTGGCGTAATTAAAATTTGCGACAGTAGAAAATTATTTTTGAATAATTTTCTATAGAAAAGGCAATCCCTGGCGTAATTAAAATTTGCGACAGTATAAATTGATTTTTTGAATAATTTACTATAGAAAAGGCAATCCCTGGCGCAATTAAAATTTGCGACAGTAAAAAATTATTTTTTGAATAATTTACTATAGAAGAGGCAATCCCTGGCGTAATTAAAATTTGCGACAGTAGAAAATTATTTTTTGAATAATTTACTATAGAAAAGGCAATCCCTGGCGCAATTAAAATTTGCGACAGTAGAAAATTATTTTTTGAATAATTTACTATAGAAAAGGCAATCCCTGGCGTAATTAAAATTTGCGACAGTATAAAATTATTTTTTGCAAAATTTACTATACAAAAGGCAATCCCTGGCGGATTTGAAATTTGCGACAGCAAAAAATTATTTTTTGAATAATTTACTATAGAAAAGGCAATCCCTGGGATATTTAAAATTTGCGACAGTAAAATATTATTTTTTGAATAATTTACTATAGAAAAGGCAATCCCTGGCGCAATTAAAATTTGCGACAGTAAAAAATTATTTTTTGAATAATTTACTATAGAAAAGGCAATCCCTGGCGTAATTAAAATTTGCGACAGTAAAAAATTATTTTTTGAATAATTTACTATAGAAAAGTCAATCCCTGGCGTAATTAAAATTTGCGACAGTAAAAAATTAATATTTTGAATAATTTACTATAGAAAAGGCAATCCCTGGCGCAATTAAAATTTGCGACAGTAGAAAATTATTTTTTGAATAATTTACTATAGAAAAGGCAATCCCTGGCGCAATTAAAATTTGCGACAGTAGAAAATTATTTTTTGAATAATTTACTATAGAAAAGGCAATCCCTGGCGTAATTAAAATTTGCGACAGTATAAAATTATTTTTTGCAAAATTTACTATACAAAAGGCAATCCCTGGCGTAATTAAAATTTGCGACAGTAGAAAATTATTTTTTGAATAATTTACTATAGAAAAGGCAATCCCTGGCGCAATTAAAATTTGCGACAGTAAAAAATTAATATTTTGAATAATTTACTATAGAAAAGACAATCTCTGGCGGATTTGAAATTTGCGATAGTAAAAAATTATTTTTTGAATAATTTAATATAGAAAAGGCAATCCCTGGCGTAATTAAAATTTGCGACAGTTGAAAATTATTTTTTGAATAATTTACTATAGAAAAGGCAATCCCTGGCGTAATTAAAATTTGCGACAGTTGAAAATTATTTTTTGAATAATTTACTATAGAAAAGGCAATCCCTGGGATATTTAAAATTTGCGACAGTAAAAAATTATTTTTTGAATAATTTACTATAGAAAAGGCAATCCCTGGCGCAATTAAAATTTGCGACAGTAAAAAATTATTTTTTAATAATTTACTATAGAAAAGGCAATCCCTGGCGTAATTAAAATTTGCGACAGTAGAAAATTATTTTTTGCATAATTTACTATAGAAAAGGCAATCCCTGGGATATTTAAAATTTGCGGCAGTAAAAAATTATTTTTTGAATAATTTACTATAGAAAAGGCAATCCCTGGCGTAATTAAAATTTGCGACAGTATAAAATTATTTTTTGAATAATTTACTATAGAAAAGGCAATCCCTGGGATATTTAAAATTTGCGCCAGTAGAAAATTATTTTTTTGCAAAATTTACTATAGAAAAGGCAATCCCTGGCGTAATTAAAATTTGCGACAGTAGAAAATTATTTTTTGAATAATTTACTATAGAAAAGGCAATCCCTGGCGCAATTAAAATTTGCGACAGTAGAAAATTATTTTTTGAATAATTTACTATAGAAAAGGCAATCCCTGGCGGATTTGAAATTTGCGAGAGTAAAAAATTATTTTTTGAATAATTTACTATAGAAAAGGCAATCCCTGGCGTATTTGAAATTTGCAACAGTTGAAAATTATTATTTGAATAATTTACTATAGAAAAGGCAATCCCTGGCGTATTTAAAATTTGCGACAGTAAAAAATTATTTTTTGAATAATTTACTATAGAAAAGGCAATCCCTGGGATATTTAAAATTTGCGACATTAAAAAATTATTTTTTGAATAATTTACTATAGGAAAGGCAATCCCTGGCGTAATTAAAATTTGCGACAGTAGGTAATTATTTTTTGAATAATTTACTATAGAAAAGGCAATCCCTGGCGGATTTGAAATTTGCGACAGTAAAAAATTATTTTTTTGCAAAATTTACTATAGAAAAGGCAATACCTGGCGTAATTAAAATTTGCGACAGTTGAAAATTATTTTTTGAATTATTTACTATAGAAAAGGCAATCCCTGGCGCAATTAAAATTTGCGACAGTAAAAAATTACTTTTTGAATTATTTACTATAGAAAAGGCAATCCCTGGCGTAATTAAAAATTGCGACAGTAGAAAATTATTTTTTGAATAATTTACTATAGAAAAGGCAATCCCTGGGATATTTAAAATTTGCGACAGTAAAAAATTATTTTTTGAATAATTTACTATAGAAAAGGCAATCCCTGGCGTAATTAAAATTTGCGACAGTATAAAATTATCTTTTGAATAATTTACTATAGAAAAGGCAATCCCTGGGATATTTAAAATTTGCGACAGTAAAAAATTATTTTTTTGCAAAATTTACTATAGAAAAGGCAATCCCTGGCGTAATTAAAATTTGCGACAGTAGAAAATTATTTTTTGAATAATTTACTATAGAAAAGGCAATCCCTGGCGCAATTAAAATTTGCGATATTAAAAAATTATTTTTTTGGAATAATTTACTATAGAAAAGGCAATCCCTGGCGTAATTAAAATTTGCGACAGTAGAAAATTATTTTTTGAATAATTTACTATAGAAAAGGCAATCCCTGGGATATTTAAAATTTGCGACAGTATAAAATTATTTTTTGAATAATATACCATAGAAAAGGCAATCCCTGGCGGATTTAAAATTTGCGACAATAGAAAATTATTTTTTGAATAATTTACTATAGAAAAGGCAATCCCTGGCGTATTTAAAATTTGCGACAGTATAAAATTATTTTTTGAATAATTTACTATAGAAAAGGCAATCCCTGGCGGATTTGAAATTTCCGATAGTAAAAAATTATTTTTTGAATAATTTACTATAGAAAAGGCAATCCCTGGCGTATTTAAAATTTGCGACAGTATAAAATTATTTTTTGAATAATTTACTATAGAAAAGGCAATCCCTGGGATATTTAAAATTTGCGACAGTAAAAAATTAATATTTTGAATAATTTACTATAGAAAAGGCAATCCCTGGCGGATTTGAAATTTGCGACAGTAAAAAATTATTTTTTTACAAAATTTACTATAGAAAAGGCAATCCCTGGCGTAATTAAAATTTGCGACAGTAGAAAATTATTTTTTGAATAATTTACTATAGAAAAGGCAATCCCTGCGATATTTAAAATTTGCGACAGTAAAAAATTATTTTTTGAAAAATTTACTATAGAAAAGGCAATCCCTGGCGTAATTAAAATTTGCGACAGTAGAAAATTATTTTTTGAATAATTTACTATAGAAAAGGCAATCCCTGGCGTAATTAAAATTTGCGACAGTTGAAAATTATTTTTTGAATAATTTACTATAGAAAAGGCAATCCCTGGCGTAATTAAAATTTGCGAAAGTATAAAATTATTTTTTGAATAATTTACTATAGAAAAGGCAATCCCTGGGATATTTAAAATTTGCGAAAGTAGAAAATTATTTTTTGAATAATTTACTATAGAAAAGGCAATCCCTGGCGTAATTAAAATTTGCGACAGTAAAAAATTAATATTTTGAATAATTTACTATAGAAAAGGCAATCCCTGGCGCAATTAAAATTTGCGACAGTAAAAAATTATTTTTTTGCAATATTTACTATAGAAAAGGCAATCCCTGGCGTAATTAAAATTTGCGACAGTTGAAAATTATTTTTTGAATAATTTACTATAGAAAAGGCAATCCCTGGCGCACTTAAAATTTGCGATAGTAAAAAATTAATTTGTGAGAAATTTACTATAGAAAAGGCAATCCCTGGGATATTTAAAATTTGCGACAGTAGAAAATTATTTTTTGCAAAATTTACTATAGAAAAGGCAATCCCTGGGATATTTAAAATTTGCGACAATAAAAAATTATTTTTTTTGCAAAATTTACTATAGAAAAGGCAATCCCTGGCGTAATTAACATTTGCGACAGTAAAAAATTATTTTTTTGCAAAATCTCCTAAAGAAAAGGCAATCCCTGGCGCAATTAAAATTTGCGACAGTAAAAAATTATTTTTTTGCAAAATTTACTATAGAAAAGGCAATCCCTGGCGCAATTAAAATTTGCGACAGTAAAAAATTATTTTTTTGCAAAATTTACTATAGAAAAGGCAATCCCTGGCGCAATTAAAATTTGCGACAGTAAAAAATTAATATTTTGAATAATTTACTGTAGAAAAGGCAATCCCTGGCGCAATTAAAATTTGCGACAGTAAAAAATTATTTTTTGAATAATTTACTATAGAAAAGGCAATCCCTGGCGGATTTGAAATTTGCGACAGTATAAAATTATTTTTTGAATAATTTACTATAGAAAAGGCAATCCCTGGCGTATTTAAAATTTGCGACAGTAAAAAATTATTTTTTGAATAATTTACTATAGAAAAGGCAATCCCTGGCGTAATTAAAATTAGCGACAGTAAAAAATTATTTTTTGAATAATTTACTATAGAAAAGGCAATCCCTGGCGCAATTAAAATTTGCGACAGTAAAAAATTATTTTTTTAATAATTTACTATAGAAAAGTCAATCCCTGGCGTAATTAAAATTTGCGACAGTAGAAAATTATTTTTTGAATAATTTACTATAGAAAAGGCAATCCCTGGGATATTTAAAATTTGCGACAGTAAAAAATTATTTTTTGATTAATTTACTATAGAAAAGGCAATCCCTGGCGTAATTAAAATTTGCGACAGTATAAAATTATTTTTTGAATAATTTACTATAGAAAAGGCAATCCCTGGGATATTTAAAATTTGCGACAGTAGAAAATTATTTTTTGCAAAATTTACTATAGAAACGGCAATCCCTGGCGTAATTAAAATTTGCGACAGTAGAAAATTATTTTTTGAATAATTTACTATAGAAAAGGCAATCCCTGGCGCAATTAAAATTTGCGACAGTAGAAAATTATTTTTTGAATAATTTACTATAGAAGAGGCAATCCCTGGCGGATTTGAAATTTGCGACAGTAAAAAATTATTTTTTGAATAATTTACTATAGAAAAGGCAATCCTTGGCGGATTTGAAATTTGCGACAGTTGAAAATTATTTTTTGAATAATTTACTATAGAAAAGGCAATCCCTGGCGTATTTAAAATTTGCGACAGTAAAAAATTATTTTTTGAATAATTTACTATAGAAAAGGCAATCCCTGGCGCACTTAAAATTTGCGATAGTAGAAAATTATTTTTTGAATAATTTACTATAGAAAAGGCAATCCCTGGCGGATTTGAAATTTGCGACAGTTGAAAATTATTTTTTGAATAATTTACTATAGAAAAGGCAATCCCTGGGATATTTAAAATTTGCGACAGTAAAAAATTATTTTTTTGCAAAATTTACTATAGAAAAGGCGATCCCTGGCGTAATTAAAATTTGCGACAGTTGAAAATTATTTTTTGAATAATTTACTATAGAAAAGGCAATCCCTGGCGCACTTAAAATTTGCGATAGTAAAAAATTAATTTGTGAGAAATTTACTATAGAAAAGGCAATCCCTGGGATATTTAAAATTTGCGACAGTAAAAAATTATTTTTTGAATAATTTACTATAGAAAAGGCAATCCCTGGCGTAATTAAAATTTGCGACAGTAAAAAATTATTTTTTTGCAAAATTTACTATAGAAAAGGCAATCCCTGGCGTAATTAAAATTTGCGACAGTAAAAAATTATTTTTTTGCAACATTTACTATAGAAAAGGCAATCCCTGGCGGATTTGAAATTTGCGACAGTAAAAAATTATTTTTTGAATAATTTACTATAGAAAAGGCAATCCCTGGTTTAATTCAAATTTGCGACAGTAGAAAATTATTTTTTGAATAATTTACTATAGAAAAGGCAATCCCTGGCGTAATTAAAATTTGCGACAGTAGAAAAATTATTTTTTGCAAAATTTACTATAGAAAAAGCAATCCCTGGGATATTTAAAATTTGCGACAGTAAAAAATAATTTTTTTGCAAAATTTACTATAGAAAAGGCAATCCCTGGCGTAATTAAAATTTGCGACAGTAAAAAATTATTTTTTTTGCAAAATTTACTATAGAAAAGGCAATCCCTGGCGTAATTAAAATTTGCGACAGTTGAAAATTATTTTTTGAAAAATTTACTATAGAAAAGGCAATCCCTGGCGTAATTAAAATTTGCGACAGTAGAAAATTATTTTTTGAATAATTTACTATAGAAAAGGCAATCCCTGGCGGATTTGAAATTTGCGACAGTTGAAAATTATTTTTTGAATAATTTACTATAGAAAAGGCAATCTCTGGCGGATTTGAAATTTGCGACAGTTGAAAATTATTTTTTGAATAATTTACTATAGAAAAGGCAATCCCTAGCGTAATTAAAATTTGCGACAGTAGAAAATTATTTTTTGAATAATTTACTATAGAAAAGGCAATACCTGGCGCAATTAAAATTTGCGACAGTAAAAAATTATTTTTTGAATAATTTACTATAGAAAAGGCAATCCCTGGCGTAATTAAAATTTGCGACAGTAAAAAATTATTTTTTGAATAATTTACTATAGAAAAGGCAATCCCTGGCGCAATTAAAATTTGCGACAGTAAAAAATTATTTTTTGAATAATTTACTATAGAAAAGGCAATCCCTGGCGTAATTAAAATTTGCGACAGTAGAAAATTATTTTTTGAATAATTTACTATAGAAAAGGCAATCCCTGGGATATTTAAAATTTGCGACAGTAAAAAATCATTTTTTGAATAATTTACTATAGAAAAGGCAATCCCTGGCGTAATTAAAATTTGCGACAGTAAAAAATTATTTTTTTGCAAAATTTACTATAGAAAAGGCAATCCCTGGCGTAATTAAAATTTGCGACAGTAGAAATTTATTTTTTGAATAATTTACTATAGAAAAGGCAATCCCTGGCGGATTTGAAATTTGCGACAGTTGAAAATTATTTTTTGAATATTTTACTATAGAAAAGGCAATCCCTGGCGGATTTGAAATTTGCGACAGTAGAAAATTATTTTTTGAATAATTTACTATAGAAAAGGCAATCCCTGGCGGATTTGAAATTTGCGACAGTAAAAAATTATTTTTTGAATAATTTACTATAGAAAAGGCAGTCCCTGGGATATTTAAAATTTGCGACAGTAAAAAATTATTTTTTGAATAATTTACTATAGAAAAGGCAATCCCTGGCGTAATTAAAATTTGCGACAGTAAAAAATTATTTTTTTGCAAAATTTACTATAGAAAAGGCAATCCCTGGCGTAATTAAAATTTGCGACAGTATAAAATTATTTTTTTGCAAAATTTACTATAGAAAAGGCAATCCCTGGCGCAATTAAAATTTGCGACAGTAAAAATTTATTTTTGAATAATTTACTGTAGAAAAGGCAATTCCTGGCGCAATTAAAATTTGCGACAGTAAAAAATTATTTTTTGAATAATTTACTATAGAAAAGGCAATCCCTGGCGGATTTGAAATTTGCGACAGTAAAAAATTATTTTTTGAATAATTTACTATAGAAAAGGCAATCCCTGGGATATTTAAAATTTGCGACAGTATAAAATTATTTTTTGAATAATATACTATAGAAAAGGCAATCCCTGGCGTATTTAAAATTTGCGACAGTAAAAAATTATTTTTTGAATAATTTACTATAGAAAAGGCAATCCCTGACGTAATTAAAATTTGCGACAGTATAGAATTATTTTTTGAATAATTTACTATAGAAAAGGCAATCCCTGGCGTAATTAAAATTTGCGACAGTTGAAAATTATTGTTAGAATAATTTACTGTAGAAAAGGCAATCCCTGGCGCAATTAAAATTTGCGACAGTTGAAAATTATTTTTTGAATAATTTACTATAGAAAAGGCAATCCCTGGCGGATTTGAAATTTGCGACAATTGAAAATTATTTTTTGAATAATTTACTATAGAAAAGGCAATCCCTGGCGGAATTAAAATTTGCGACAGTAGAAAATTATTTTTTGAATAATTTACTATAGAAAAGGCAATCCCTGGCGGATTTGAAATTTGCGACAGTTGAAAATTATTTTTTGAATAATTTACTATAGAAAAGGCAATCCCTGGCGGATTTGAAATTTGCGACAGTTGAAAATTATTTTTTGAATAATTTACTATAGAAAAGGCAATCCCTAGCGTAATTAAAATTTGCGACAGTAGAAAATTATTTTTTGACTAATTTACTATAGAAAAGGCAATCCCTGGGATATTTAAAATTTGCGACAGTAAAAAATTATTTTTTTGCAAAATTTACTATAGAAAAGGCAATCCCTGGCGTAATTAAAATTTGCGACAGTAGAAATTTATTTTTTGAATAATTTACTATAGAAAAGGCAATCCCTGGCGGATTTGAAATTTGCGACAGTTGAAAATTATTTTTTGAATATTTTACTATAGAAAAGGCAATCCCTGGCGGATTTGAAATTTGCGACAGTTGAAAATTATTTTTTGAATAATTTACTATAGAAAAGGCAATCCCTGGCGTAATTAAAATTTGCGACAGTTGAAAATTATTTTTTGAATAATTTACTATAGAAAAGGCATTCCCTGGCGTAATTAAAATTTGCGAGAGTATAAAATTATTTTTTGAATAATTTACTATAGAAAAGGCAATCCCTGGGATATTTAAAATTTGCGACAGTAAAAAATTATTTTTTGCAAAATTTACTATAGAAAAGGCAATCCCTGGCGTAATTAAAATTTGCGACAGTAAAAAATTATTTTTTGAATAATTTACTATAGAAAAGGCAATCCCTGGCGGATTTGAAATTTGCGACAATAAAAAAATATTTTTTGAATAATTTACTATAGCAAAGGCAATCCCTGGCGTAATTAAAATTTGCGACAGTAGAAAATTATTTTTTGAATAATTTACTATAGAAAAGGCAATCCCTGGCGTAATTAAAATTTGCGACAGTAGAAAATTATTTTTTGAATAATTTACTATAGAAAAGGCAATCCCTGGGATATTTAAAATTTGCGACAGAAAAAAATTATTTTTTGAATAATTTACTATAGAAAAGGCAATCCCTGGGATATTTAAAATTTGCGACAGTAAAAAATTATTTTTTTTGCAAAATTTACTATAGAAAAGGCAATCCCTGGCGTAATTAAAATTTGCGACAGTTGAAAATTATTTTTTGAATAATTTACTATAGAAAAGGCAATCCCTGGCGTAATTAAAATTTGCGACAGTATAAAATTATTTTTTGAATTATTTACAATAGAAAAGGCAATCCCTGGGATATTTAAAATTTGCGACAGTAGAAAATTATTTTTTGCAAAATTTACTATAGAAAAAGCAATCCCTGGGATATTTAAAATTTGCGACAGTAAAAAATAATTTTTTTGCAAAATTTACTATAGAAAAGGCAATCCCTGGCGTAATTAAAATTTGCGACAGTAAAAAATTATTTTTTTGCAAAATTTACTATAGAAAAGGCAATCCCTGGCGTAATTCAAATTTGCGACAGTTGAAAATTATTTTTTGAATAATTTACTATAGAAAAGGCAATCCCTGGCGTAATTAAAATTTGCGACAGTAAAAAATTATTTTTTGAATAATTTACTATAGAAAAGGCAATCCCTGGCGGATTTGAAATTTGCGACAGTAAAAAATTATTTTTTGAATAATTTACTATAGAAAAGGCAATCCCTGGTTTAATTCAAATTTGCGACAGTAGAAAATTATTTTTTGAATAATTTACTATAGAAAAGGCAATCCCTGGCGGATTTGAAATTTGCGACAGTTGAAAATTATTTTTTGAATAATTTAATATAGAAAAGGCAATCCCTGGCGTAATTAAAATTTGCGACAGTAGAAAATTATTTTTTGAATAATTTACTATAGAAAAGGCAATCCCTGGCGTAATTAAAATTTGCGACAGTATAAAATTATTTTTTGAATAATTTACTATAGAAAAGGCAATCCCTGGGATATTTAAAATTTGCGACAGTAGAAAATTATTTTTTGCAAAATTTACTATAGAAAAGGCAATCCCTGGGATATTTAAAATTTGCGACAGTAAAAAATTATTTTTTTGCAAAATTTACTATAGAAAAGGCAATCCCTGGCGTAATTAACATTTGCGACAGTAAAAAATTATTTTTTTGCAAAATTTCCTATAGAAAAGGCAATCCCTAGCGCAATTAAAATTTGCGACAGTAAAAAATTATTTTTTTGCAAAATTTACTATAGAAAAGGCAATCCCTGGCGTAATTAAAATTTGCGACAGTAAAAAATTATTTTTTTGCAAAATTTACTATAGAAAAGGCAATCCCTGGCGCAATTAAAATTTGCGACAGTAAAAAATTAATATTTTGAATAATTTCCTGTAGAAAAGGCAATCCCTGGCGCAATTAAAATTTGCGACAGTAAAAAATTATTTTTTGAATAATTTACTATAGAAAAGGCAATCCCTGGCGTAATTAAAATTTGCGACAGTAAAAAATTATTTTTTGAATAATTTACTATAGAAAAGGCAATCCCTGGCGTAATTCAAATTTGCGACAGTTGAAAATTATTTTTTGAATAATTTACTATAGAAAAGGCAATCCCTGGCGTAATTAAAATTTGCGACAGTTGAAAATTATTTTTTGAATAATTTACTATAGAAAAGGCAATCCCTGGCGTAATTAAAATTTGCGACAGTATAAAATTATTTTTTGAATAATTTACAATAGAAAAGGCAATCCCTGGGATATTTAAAATTTGCGACAGTAGAAAATTATTTTTTGCAAAATTTACTATAGAAAAAGCAATCCCTGGGATATTTAAAATTTGCGACAGTAAAAAAATTATTTTTTTGCAAAATTTACTATAGAAAAGGCAATCCCTGGCGTAATTAAAATTTGCGACAGTAAAAAATTATTTTTTTGCAAAATTTACTATAGAAAAGGCAATCCCTGGCGTAATTCAAATTTGCGACAGTTGAAAATTATTTTTTGAATAATTTACTATAGAAAAGGCAATCCCTGGCGTAATTAAAATTTGCGACAGTAAAAAATTATTTTTTGAATAATTTACTATAGAAAAGGCAATCCCTGGCGGATTTGAAATTTGCGACAGTAAAAAATTATTTTTTGAATAATTTACTATAGAAAAGGCAATCCCTGGCGTAATTCAAATTTGCGACAGTAGAAAATTATTTTTTGAATAATTTACTATAGAAAAGGCAATCCCTGGCGGATTTGAAATTTGCGACAGTTGAAAATTATTTTTTGAATAATTTACTATAGAAAAGGCAATCCCTGGCGTAATTAAAATTTGCGACAGTAGAAAATTATTTTTTGAATAATTTACTATAGAAAAGGCAATCCCTGGGATATTTAAAATTTGCGACAGTAAAAAATTATTTTTTGAATAATTTACTATAGAAAAGGCAATCCCTGGCGTAATTAAAATTGGCGACAGTATAAAATTATTTTTTGAATAATTTACTATAGAAGAGGCAATCCCTGGGATATTTAAAATTTGCGACAGTAGAAAATTATTTTTTGGAAAATTTACTATAGAAAAGGCAATCCCTGGGATATTTAAAATTTGCGACAGTAAAAAATTATTTTTTTGCAAAATTTACTATAGAAAAGGCAATCCCTGGCGTAATTAACATTTGCGACAGTAAAAAATTATTTTTTTGCAAAATTTCCTATAGAAAAAGGCAATCCCTAGCGCAATTAAAATTTGCGACAGTAAAAAATTATTTTTTTGCAAAATTTACTATAGAAAAGGCAATCCCTGGCGTAATTAAAATTTGCGACAGTAAAAAATTATTTTTTTGCAAAATTTACTATAGAAAAGGCAATCCCTGGCGCAATTAAAATTTGCGACAGTAAAAAATTAATATTTTGAATAATTTCCTGTAGAAAAGGCAATCCCTGGCGCAATTAAAATTTGCGACAGTAAAAAATTATTTTTTGAATAATTTACTATAGAAAAGGCAATCCCTGGCGTAATTAAAATTTGCGACAGTAAAAAATTATTTTTTGAATAATTTACTATAGAAAAGGCAATCCCTGGCGCAATTAAAATTTGCGACAGTAAAAAATTATTTTTTGAATAATTTACTATAGAAAAGGCAATCCCTGGCGTAATTAAAATTTGCGACAGTAGAAAATTATTTTTTGAATAATTTACTATAGAAAAGGCAATCCCTGGGATATTTAAAATTTGCGACAGTAAAAAATTATTTTTTGAATAATTTACTATAGAAAAGGCAATCCCTGGCGTAATCAAAATTTGCGACAGTATAAAATTATTTTTTGAATAATTTACTATAGAAAAGGCAATCCCTGGGATATTTAAAATTTGCGACAGTAGAAAATTATTTTTTGCAAAATTTACTATAGAAAAGGCAATCCCTGGCGTAGTTAAAATTTGCGACAGTAGAAAATTATTTTTTGAATAATTTACTATAGAAAAGGCAATCCCTGGCGCAATTAAAATTTGCGACAGTAGAAAATTATTTTTTGAATAATTTACTATAGAAAAGGCAATCCCTGGCGGATTTGAAATTTGCGACAGTAAAAAATTATTTTTTGAATAATTTACTATAGAAAAGGCAATCCCTGGGATATTTAAAATTTGCGACAGTAAAAAATTATTTTTTGAATAATTTACTATAGAAAAGGCAATCCCTGGCGTAATTAAAATTTGCGACAGTAAAAAATTATTTTTTTGCAAAATTTACTATAGAAAAGGCAATCCCTGGCGTAATTAAAATTTGCGACAGTATAAAATTATTTTTTTGCAAAATTTACTATAGAAAAGGCAATCCCTGGCGCAATTAAAATTTGCGACAGTAAAAATTTATTTTTGAATAATTTACTGTAGAAAAGGCAATTCCTGGCGCAATTAAAATTTGCGACAATAAAAAATTATTTTTTGAATAATTTACTATAGAAAAGGCAATCCCTGGCGGATTTGAAATTTGCGACAGTAAAAAATTATTTTTTGAATAATTTACTATAGAAAAGGCAATCCCTGGGATATTTAAAATTTGCGACAGTATAAAATTATTTTTTGAATAATATACTATAGAAAAGGCAATCCCTGGCGTATTTAAAATTTGCGACAGTAAAAAATTATTTTTTGAATAATTTACTATAGAAAAGGCAATCCCTGACGTAATTAAAATTTGCGACAGTATAGAATTATTTTTTGAATAATTTACTATAGAAAAGGCAATCCCTGGCGTAATTAAAATTTGCGACAGTTGAAAATTATTGTTAGAATAATTTACTGTAGAAAAGGCAATCCCTGGCGCAATTAAAATTTGCGACAGTTGAAAATTATTTTTTGAATAATTTACTATAGAAAAGGCAATCCCTGGCGGATTTGAAATTTGCGACAATTGAAAATTATTTTTTGAATAATTTACTATAGAAAAGGCAATCCCTGGCGGAATTAAAATTTGCGACAGTAGAAAATTATTTTTTGAATAATTTACTATAGAAAAGGCAATCCCTGGCGGATTTGAAATTTGCGACAGTTGAAAATTATTTTTTGAATAATTTACTATAGAAAAGGCAATCCCTGGCGGATTTGAAATTTGCGACAGTTGAAAATTATTTTTTGAATAATTTACTATAGAAAAGGCAATCCCTAGCGTAATTAAAATTTGCGACAGTAGAAAATTATTTTTTGAATAATTTACTATAGAAAAGGCAATCCCTGGGATATTTAAAATTTGCGACAGTAAAAATTATTTTTTTGCAAAATTTACTATAGAAAAGGCAATCCCTGGCGTAATTAAAATTTGCGACAGTAGAAATTTATTTTTTGAATAATTTACTATAGAAAAGGCAATCCCTGGCGGATTTGAAATTTGCGACAGTTGAAAATTATTTTTTGAATATTTTACTATAGAAAAGGCAATCCCTGGCGGATTTGAAATTTGCGACAGTTGAAAATTATTTTTTGAATAATTTACTATAGAAAAGGCAATCCCTGGGATATTTAAAATTTGCGACAGTAAAAAATTATTTTTTTGCAAAACTTACTATAGAAAAGGCAATCCCTGGCGTAATTAAAATTTGCGACAGTAAAAAATTATTTTTTGAATAATTTACTATAGAAAAGGCAATCCCTGGGATATTTAAAATTTGCGACAGTAAAAAATTATTTTTTTTGCAAAATTTACTATAGAAAAGGCAATCCCTGGCGTAATTAAAATTTGCGACAGTTGAAAATTATTTTTGAATAATTTACTATAGAAAAGGCAATCCCTGGCGTAATTAAAATTTGCGACAGTATAAAATTATTTTTTGAATTATTTACAATAGAAAAGGCAATCCCTGGGATATTTAAATTTGCGACAGTAGAAAATTATTTTTTGCAAAATTTACTATAGAAAAAGCAATCCCTGGGATATTTAAAATTTGCGACAGTAAAAAATAATTTTTTTGCAAAATTTACTATAGAAAAGGCAATCCCTGGCGTAATTAAAATTTGCGACAGTAAAAAATTATTTTTTTGCAAAATTTACTATAGAAAAGGCAATCCTGGCGTAATTCAAATTTGCGACAGTTGAAAATTATTTTTGAATAATTTACTATGGAAAAGGCAATCCCTGGCGTAATTAAAATTTGCGACAGTAAAAAATTATTTTTTGAATAATTTACTATAGAAAAGGCAATCCCTGGCGGATTTGAAATTTGCGACAGTAAAAAATTATTTTTTGAATAATTTACTATAGAAAAGGCAATCCCTGGTTTAATTCAAATTTGCGACAGTAGAAAATTATTTTTTGAATAATTTACTATAGAAAAGGCAATCCCTGGCGGATTTGAAATTTGCGACAGTTGAAAATTATTTTTTGAATAATTTAATATAGAAAAGGCAATCCCTGGCGTAATTAAAATTTGCGACAGTAGAAAATTATTTTTTGAATAATTTACTATAGAAAAGGCAATCCCTGGCGTAATTAAAATTTGCGACAGTATAAAATTATTTTTTGAATAATTTACTATAGAAAAGGCAATCCCTGGGATATTTAAAATTTGCGACAGTAGAAAATTATTTTTTGCAAAATTTACTATAGAAAAGGCAATCCCTGGGATATTTAAAATTTGCGACAGTAAAAAATTATTTTTTTGCAAAATTTACTATAGAAAAGACAATCCCTGGCGTAATTAACATTTGCGACAGTAAAAAATTATTTTTTTGCAAAATTTCCTATAGAAAAGGCAATCCCTAGCGCAATTAAAATTTGCGACAGTAAAAAATTATTTTTTTGCAAAATTTACTATAGAAAAGGCAATCCCTGGCGTAATTAAAATTTGCGACAGTAAAAAATTATTTTTTTGCAAAATTTACTATAGAAAAGGCAATCCCTGGCGCAATTAAAATTTGCGACAGTAAAAAATTAATATTTTGAATAATTTCCTGTAGAAAAGGCAATCCCTGGCGCAATTAAAATTTGCGACAGTAAAAAATTATTTTTTGAATAATTTACTATAGAAAAGGCAATCCCTGGCGTAATTAAAATTTGCGACAGTAAAAAATTATTTTTTGAATAATTTACTATAGAAAAGGCAATCCCTGGCGCAATTAAAATTTGCGACAGTAAAAAATTATTTTTTGAATAATTTACTACAGAAAAGGCAATCCCTGGCGTAATTAAAATTTGCGACAGTAGAAAATTATTTTTTGAATAATTTACTATAGAAAAGGCAATCCCTGGGATATTTAAAATTTGCGACAGTAAAAAATTAATATTTTGAATAATTTCCTGTAGAAAAGGCAATCCCTGGCGCAATTAAAATTTGCGACAGTAAAAAATTATTTTTTGAATAATTTACTATAGAAAAGGCAATCCCTGGCGTAATTAAAATTTGCGACAGTAAAAAATTATTTTTTGAATAATTTACTATAGAAAAGGCAATCCCTGGCGCAATTAAAATTTGCGACAGTAAAAAATTATTTTTTGAATAATTTACTATAGAAAAGGCAATCCCTGGCGTAATTAAAATTTGCGACAGTAGAAAATTATTTTTTGAATAATTTACTATAGAAAAGGCAATCCCTGGGATATTTAAAATTTGCGACAGTAAAAAATTATTTTTTGAATAATTTACTATAGAAAAGGCAATCCCTGGCGTAATTAAAATTTGCGACAGTATAAAATTATTTTTTGAATAATTTACTATAGAAAAGGCAATCCCTGGGATATTTAAAATTTGCGACAGTAGAAAATTATTTTTTGCAAAATTTACTATAGAAAAGGCAATCCCTGGCGTAGTTAAAATTTGCGACAGTAGAAAATTATTTTTTGAATAATTTACTATAGAAAAGGCAATCCCTGGCGCAATTAAAATTTGCGACAGTAGAAAATTATTTTTTGAATAATTTACTATAGAAAAGGCAATCCCTGGCGGATTTGAAATTTGTGACAGTAAAAAATTATTTTTTGAATAATTTACTATAGAAAAGGCAATCCCTGGGATATTTAAAATTTGCGACAGTAAAAAATTATTTTTTGAATAATTTACTATAGAAAAGGCAATCCCTGGCGTAATTAAAATTTGCGACAGTAAAAAATTATTTTTTTGCAAAATTTACTATAGAAAAGGCAATCCCTGGCGTAATTAAAATTTGCGACAGTATAAAATTATTTTTTTGCAAAATTTACTATAGAAAAGGCAATCCCTGGCGCAATTAAAATTTGCGACAGTAAAAATTTATTTTTGAATAATTTACTGTAGAAAAGGCAATTCCTGGCGCAATTAAAATTTGCGACAGTAAAAAATTATTTTTTGAATAATTTACTATAGAAAAGGCAATCCCTGGCGGATTTGAAATTTGCGACAGTAAAAAATTATTTTTTGAATAATTTACTATAGAAAAGGCAATCCCTGGGATATTTAAAATTTGCGACAGTATAAAATTATTTTTTGAATAATATACTATAGAAAAGGCAATCCCTGGCGTATTTAAAATTTGCGACAGTAAAAAATTATTTTTTGAATAATTTACTATAGAAAAGGCAATCCCTGACGTAATTAAAATTTGCGACAGTATAGAATTATTTTTTGAATAATTTACTATAGAAAAGGCAATCCCTGGCGTAATTAAAATTTGCGACAGTTGAAAATTATTGTTAGAATAATTTACTGTAGAAAAGGCAATCCCTGGCGCAATTAAAATTTGCGACAGTTGAAAATTATTTTTTGAATAATTTACTATAGAAAAGGCAATCCCTGGCGGATTTGAAATTTGCGACAATTGAAAATTATTTTTTGAATAATTTACTATAGAAAAGGCAATCCCTGGCGGAATTAAAATTTGCGACAGTAGAAAATTATTTTTTGAATAATTTACTATAGAAAAGGCAATCCCTGGCGGATTTGAAATTTGCGACAGTTGAAAATTATTTTTTGAATAATTTACTATAGAAAAGGCAATCCCTGGCGGATTTGAAATTTGCGACAGTTGAAAATTATTTTTTGAATAATTTACTATAGAAAAGGCAATCCCTAGCGTAATTAAAATTTGCGACAGTAGAAAATTATTTTTTGAATAATTTACTATAGAAAAGGCAATCCCTGGGATATTTAAAATTTGCGACAGTAAAAAATTATTTTTTTGCAAAATTTACTATAGAAAAGGCAATCCCTGGCGTATTTAAAATTTGCGACAGTAGAAATTTATTTTTTGAATAATTTACTATAGAAAAGGCAATCCCTGGCGGATTTGAAATTTGCGACAGTTGAAAATTATTTTTTGAATATTTTACTATAGAAAAGGCAATCCCTGGCGGATTTGAAATTTGCGACAGTAAAAAATTATTTTTTTGCAAAATTTACTATAGAAAAGGCAATCCCTGGCGTAATTAAAATTTGCGACAGTAAAAAATTATTTTTTGAATAATTTACTATAGAAAAGGCAATCCCTGGCGGATTTGAAATTTGCGACAATAAAAAAATATTTTTTGAATAATTTACTATAGCAAAGGCAATCCCTGGCGTAATTAAAATTTGCGACAGTAGAAAATTATTTTTTGAATAATTTACTATAGAAAAGGCAATCCCTGGCGTAATTAAAATTTGCGACAGTAGAAAATTATTTTTTGAATAATTTACTATAGAAAAGGCAATCCCTGGGATATTTAAAATTTGCGACAGTAAAAAATTATTTTTTGAATAATTTACTATAGAAAAGGCAATCCCTGGGATATTTAAAATTTGCGACAGTAAAAAATTATTTTTTTTGCAAAATTTACTATAGAAAAGCAATCCCTGGCGTAATTAAAATTTGCGACAGTTGAAAATTATTTTTTGAATAATTTACTATAGAAAAGGCAATCCCTGGCGTAATTAAAATTTGCGACAGTATAAAATTATTTTTTGAATTATTTACAATAGAAAAGGCAATCCCTGGGATATTTAAAATTTGCGACAGTAGAAAATTATTTTTTGCAAAATTTACTATAGAAAAAGCAATCCCTGGGATATTTAAAATTTGCGACAGTAAAAAATAATTTTTTTGTAAAATTTACTATAGAAAAGGCAATCCCTGGCGTAATTAAAATTTGCGACAGTAAAAAATTATTTTTTTGCAAAATTTACTATAGAAAAGGCAATCCCTGGCGTAATTCAAATTTGCGACAGTTGAAAATTATTTTTTGAATAATTTACTATGGAAAAGGCAATCCCTGGCGTAATTAAAATTTGCGACAGTAAAAAATTATTTTTTGAATAATTTACTATAGAAAAGGCAATCCCTAGCGGATTTGAAATTTGCGACAGTAAAAAATTATTTTTTGAATAATTTTCTATAGAAAAGGCAATCCCTGGTTTAATTCAAATTTGCGACAGTAGAAAATTATTTTTTGAATAATTTACTATAGAAAAGGCAATCCCTGGCGGATTTGAAATTTGCGACAGTTGAAAATTATTTTTTGAATAATTTAATATAGAAAAGGCAATCCCTGGCGTAATTAAAATTTGCGACAGTAGAAAATTATTTTTTGAATAATTTACTATAGAAAAGGCAATCCCTGGCGTAATTAAAATTTGCGACAGTATAAAATTATTTTTTGAATAATTTACTATAGAAAAGGCAATCCCTGGGATATTTAAAATTTGCGACAGTAGAAAATTATTTTTTGCAAAATTTACTATAGAAAAGGCAATCCCTGGGATATTTAAAATTTGCGACAGTAAAAAATTATTTTTTTGCAAAATTTACTATAGAAAAGGCAATCCCTGGCGTAATTAACATTTGCGACAGTAAAAAATTATTTTTTTGCAAAATTTCCTATAGAAAAGGCAATCCCTAGCGCAATTAAAATTTGCGACAGTAAAAAATTATTTTTTTGCAAAATTTACTATAGAAAAGGCAATCCCTGGCGTAATTAAAATTTGCGACAGTAAAAAATTATTTTTTTGCAAAATTTACTATAGAAAAGGCAATCCCTGGCGCAATTAAAATTTGCGACAGTAAAAAATTAATATTTTGAATAATTTCCTGTAGAAAAGGCAATCCCTGGCGCAATTAAAATTTGCGACAGTAAAAAATTATTTTTTGAATAATTTACTATAGAAAAGGCAATCCCTGGCGTAATTAAAATTTGCGACGGTAAAAAATTATTTTTTGAATAATTTACTATAGAAAAGGCAATCCCTGGCGCAATTAAAATTTGCGACAGTAAAAAATTATTTTTTGAATAATTTACTACAGAAAAGGCAATCCCTGGCGTAATTAAAATTTGCGACAGTAGAAAATTATTTTTTGAATAATTTACTATAGAAAAGGCAATCCCTGGGATATTTAAAATTTGCGACAGTAAAAAATTATTTTTTGAATAATTTACTATAGAAAAGGCAATCCCTGGCGTAATTAAAATTTGCGACAGTATAAAATTATTTTTTGAATAATTTACTATAGAAAAGGCAATCCCTGGGATATTTAAAATTTGCGACAGTAGAAAATTATTTTTTGCAAAATTTACTATAGAAAAGGCAATCCCTGGCGTAATTAAAATTTGCGACAGTAGAAAATTATTTTTTGAATAATTTACTATAGAAAAGGCAATCCCTGGCGCAATTAAAATTTGCGACAGTAGAAAATTATTTTTTGAATAATTTACTATAGAAAAGGCAATCCCTGGCGGATTTGAAATTTGCGACAGTAAAAAATTATTTTTTGAATAATTTACTATAGAAAAGGCAATCCCTGGCGGATTTAAAAATTTCGATAGTAAAAAATAATTTTTTGAATAATTTACTATAGAAAAGGCAATACCTGGCGTAATTAAAATTTGCGACAGTTGAAAATTATTGTTAGAATAATTTACTGTAGAAAAGGCAATCCCTGGCGCAATTAAAATTTGCGACAGTTGAAAATTATTTTTTGAATAATTTACTATAGAAAAGGCAATCCCTGGCGGATTTGAAATTTGCGACAGTTGAAAATTATTTTTTGAATAATTTACTATAGAAAAGGCAATACCTGGCGTAATTAAAATTTGCGACAGTAGAAAATTATTTTTTGAATAATTTACTATAGAAAAGGCAATCCCTGGCGGATTTGAAATTTGCGACAGTTGAAAATTATTTTTTGAATAATTTACTATAGAAAAGGCAATCCCTGGCGGATTTGAAATTTGCGACAGTTGAAAATTATTTTTTGAATAATTTACTATAGAAAAGGCAATCCCTAGCGTAATTAAAATTTGCGACAGTAGAAAATTATTTTTTGAATAATTTACTATAGAAAAGGCAATCCCTGGGATATTTAAAATTTGCGACAGTAAAAAATTATTTTTTTGCAAAATTTACTATAGAAAAGGCAATCCCTGGCGTAATTAAAATTTGCGACAGTAGAAAATTATTTTTTGAATAATTTACTATAGAAAAGGCAATCCCTGGCGGATTTGAAATTTGCGACAGTTGAAAATTATTTTTTGAATATTTTACTATAGAAAAGGCAATCCCTGGCGGATTTGAAATTTGCGACAGTTGAAAATTATTTTTTGAATAATTTACTATAGAAAAGGCAATCCCTGGCGTAATTAAAATTTGCGACAGTTGAAAATTATTTTTTGAATAATTTACTATAGAAAAGGCAATCCCTGGCGTAATTAAAATTTGCGACAGTATAAAATTATTTTTTGAATAATTTACTATAGAAAAGGCAATCCCCGGGATATTTAAAATTTGCGACAGTAAAAAATTATTTTTTTGCAAAATTTACTATAGAAAAGGCAATCCCTGGCGTAATTAAAATTTGCGACAGTAAAAAATTATTTTTTGAATAATTTACTATAGAAAAGGCAATCCCTGGCGGATTTTAAATTTGCGACAATAAAAAAATATTTTTTGAATAATTTACTATAGAAAAGGCAATCCCTGGGATATTTAAAATTTGCGACAGTAAAAAATTATTTTTTGAATAATTTACTATATAAAAGGCAATCCCTGGGATATTTAAAATTTGCGACAGTAAAAAATTATTTTTTTTGCAAAATTTACTATAGAAAAGGCAATCCCTGGCGTAATTAAAATTTGCGACAGTTGAAAATTATTTTTTGAATAATTTACTATAGAAAAGGCAATCCCTGGCGTAATTAAAATTTGCGACAGTTGAAAATTATTTTTTGAATAATTTACTATAGAAAAGGCAATCCCTAGCGTAATTAAAATTTGCGACAGTAGAAAATTATTTTTTGAATAATTTACTATAGAAAAGGCAATCCCTGGCGGATTTGAAATTTGCGACAGTTGAAAATTATTTTTTGAATAATTTACTATAGAAAAGGCAATACCTGGCGTAATTAAAATTTGCGACAGTAGAAAATTATTTTTTGAATAATTTACTATAGAAAAGGCAATCCCTGGCGGATTTGAAATTTGCGACAGTTGAAAATTATTTTTTGCAAAATTTACTATAGAAAAGGCAATCCCTGGCGTAATTAAAATTTGCGACAGTAAAAAATTTTTTTTTTGCAAAATTTACTATAGAAAAGGCAATCCCTGGCGTAATTCAAATTTGCGACAGTTGAAAATTATTTTTTGAATAATTTACTATAGAAAAGGCAATCCCTGGCGTAATTAAAATTTGCGACAGTAAAAAATTATTTTTTGAATAATTTACTATAGAAAAGGCAATCCCTGGCGGATTTGAAATTTGCGACAGTAAAAAATTATTTTTTGAATAATATACTATAGAAAAGGCAATCCCTGGCGTAATTCAAATTTGCGACAGTAGAAAATTATTTTTTGAATAATTTACTATAGAAAAGGCAATCCCTGGCGGATTTGAAATTTGCGACAGTTGAAAATTATTTTTTGAATAATTTAATATAGAAAAGGCAATCCCTGGCGTAATTAAAATTTGCGACAGTAGAAAATTATTTTTTGAATAATTTACTATAGAAAAGGCAATCCCTGGCGTAATTAAAATTTGCGACAGTATAAAATTATTTTTTGAATAATTTACTATAGAAAAGGCAATCCCTGGAATATTTAAAATTTGCGACAGTAGAAAATTATTTTTTGCAAAATTTACTATAGAAAAGGCAATCCCTGGGATATTTAAAATTTGCGACAGTAAAAAATTATTTTTTTGCAAAATTTACTATAGAAAAGGCAATCCCTGGCGTAATTAACATTTGCGACAGTAAAAAATTATTTTTTTGCAAAATTTCCTATAGAAAAGGCAATCCCTAGCGCAATTAAAATTTGCGACAGTAAAAAATTATTTTTTTGCAAAATTTACTATAGAAAAGGCAATCCCTGGCGTAATTAAAATTTGCGACAGTAAAAAATTATTTTTTTGCAAAATTTACTATAGAAAAGGCAATCCCTGGCGCAATTAAAATTTGCGACAGTAAAAAATTAATATTTTGAATAATTTCCTGTAGAAAAGGCAATCCTTGGCGAAATTAAAATTTGCGACAGTAAAAAATTATTTTTTGAATAATTTACTATAGAAAAGGCAATCCCTGGCGTAATTAAAATTTGCGACAGTAAAAAATTATTTTTTGAATAATTTACTATAGAAAAGGCAATCCCTGGCGCAATTAAAATTTGCGACAGTAAAAAATTATTTTTTGAATAATTTACTATAGAAAAGGCAATTCCTGGCGTAATTAAAATTTGCGACAGTAGAAAATTATTTTTTGAATAATTTACTATAGAAAAGGCAATCCCTGGGATATTTAAAATTTGCGACAGTAAAAAATTATTTTTTGAATAATTTACTATAGAAAAGGCAATCCCTGGCGTAATTAAAATTTGCGACAGTATAAAATTATTTTTTGAATAATTTACTATAGAAAAGCAATCCCTGGGATATTTAAAATTTGCGAGAGTAGAAAATTATTTTTTGCAAAATTTACTATAGAAAAGGCAATCCCTGGCGTAATTAAAATTTGCGACAGTAGAAAATTATTTTTTGAATAATTTACTATAGAAAAGGCAATCCCTGGCGCAATTAAAATTTGCGACAGTAGAAAATTATTTTTTGAATAATTTACTATAGAAAAGGCAATCCCTGGCGGATTTGAAATTTGCGACAGTAAAAAATTATTTTTTGAATAATTTACTATAGAAAAGGCAATCCCTGGCGGATTTGAAATTTGCGACAGTTGAAAATTATTTTTTGAATAATTTAATATAGAAAAGGCAATCCCTGGCGTAATTAAAATTTGCGACAGTAAAAAATTATTTTTTTGCAAAATTTACTATAGAAAAGGCAATCCCTGGCGCAATTAAAATTTGCGACAGTAAAAAATTAATATTTTGAATAATTTCCTGTAGAAAAGGCAATCCTTGGCGAAATTAAAATTTGCGACAGTAAAAAATTATTTTTTGAATAATTTACTATAGAAAAGGCAATCCCTGGCGTAATTAAAATTTGCGACAGTAAAAAATTATTTTTTGAATAATTTACTATAGAAAAGGCAATCCCTGGCGCAATTAAAATTTGCGACAGTAAAAAATTATTTTTTGAATAATTTACTATAGAAAAGGCAATTCCTGGCGTAATTAAAATTTGCGACAGTAGAAAATTATTTTTTGAATAATTTACTATAGAAAAGGCAATCCCTGGGATATTTAAAATTTGCGACAGTAAAAAATTATTTTTTGAATAATTTACTATAGAAAAGGCAATCCCTGGCGTAATTAAAATTTGCGACAGTATAAAATTATTTTTTGAATAATTTACTATAGAAAAGCAATCCCTGGGATATTTAAAATTTGCGACAGTAGAAAATTATTTTTTGCAAAATTTACTATAGAAAAGGCAATCCCTGGCGTAATTAAAATTTGCGACAGTAGAAAATTATTTTTTGAATAATTTACTATAGAAAAGGCAATCCCTGGCGCAATTAAAATTTGCGACAGTAGAAAATTATTTTTTGAATAATTTACTATAGAAAAGGCAATCCCTGGCGGATTTGAAATTTGCGACAGTAAAAAATTATTTTTTGAATAATTTACTATAGAAAAGGCAATCCCTGGGATATTTAAAATTTGCGACAGTAAAAAATTATTTTTTGAATAATTTACTATAGAAAAGGCAATCCCTGGCGTAATTAAAATTTGCGACAGTAAAAAATTATTTTTTGAATAATTTACTATAGAAAAGGCAATCCCTGACGTAAATAAAATTTGCGACAGTATAGAATTATTTTTTGAATAATTTACTATAGAAAAGGCAATCCCTGGCGTAATTAAAATTTGCGACAGTAAAAAATTAATATTTTGAATAATTTACTATAGAAAAGGCAATCCCTGGCGGATTTGAAATTTTCGATAGTAAAAAATAATTTTTTGAATAATTTACTATAGAAACGGCAATACCTGGCGTAATTAAAATTTGCGACAGTTGAAAATTATTGTTAGAATAATTTACTGTAGAAAAGGCAATCCCTGGCGCAATTAAAATTTGCGACAGTTGAAAATTATTTTTTGAATAATTTACTATAGAAAAGGCAATCCATGGCGGATTTGAAATTTGCGACAGTTGAAAATTATTTTTTGAATAATTTACTATAGAAAAGGCAATCCCTGGCGTAATTAAAATTTGCGACAGTAGAAAATTATTTTTTGAATAATTTACTATAGAAAAGGCAATCCCTGGCGGATTTGAAATTTGCGACAGTTGAAAATTATTTTTTGAATAATTTACTATAGAAAAGGCAATCCCTGGCGGATTTGAAATTTGCGACAGTTGAAAATTATTTTTTGAATAATTTACTATAGAAAAGGCAATCCCTAGCGTAATTAAAATTTGCGACAGTAGAAAATTATTTTTTGAATAATTTACTATAGAAAAGGCAATCCCTGGGATATTTAAAATTTGCGACAGTAAAAAATTATTTTTTTGCAAAATTTACTATAGAAAAGGCAATCCCTGGCGTAATTAAAATTTGCGACAGTAGAAAATTATTTTTTGAATAATTTACTATAGAAAAGGCAATCCCTGGCGGATTTGAAATTTGCGACAGTTGAAAATTATTTTTTGAATAATTTACTATAGAAAAGGCAATCCCTGGCGGATTTGAAATTTGCGACAGTTGAAAATTATTTTTTGAATAATTTACTATAGAAAAGGCAATCCCTGGCGTAATTAAAATTTGCGACAGTAGAAAATTATTTTTTGAATAATTTACTATAGAAAAGGCAATCCCTGGGATATTTAAAATTTGCGACAGTAAAAAATTATTTTTTGAATAATTTACTATAGAAAAGGCAATCCCTGGGATATTTAAAATTTGCGACAGTAAAAAATTATTTATTTGCAAAATTTACTATAGAAAAGGCAATCCCTGGCGTAATTAAAATTTGCGACAGTTGAAAATTATTTTTTGAATAATTTACTATAGAAAAGGCAATCCCTGGCGTAATTAAAATTTGCGACAGTTGAAAATTATTTTTTGAATAATTTACTATAGAAAAGGCAATCCCTGGGATATTTAAAATTTGCGACAGTAGAAAATTATTTTTTGCAAAATTTACTATAGAAAAAGCAATCCCTGGGATATTTAAAATTTGCGACAGTAAAAAATTATTTTTTTGCAAAATTTACTATAGAAAAGGCAATCCCTGGCGTAATTAAAATTTGCGACAGTAAAAAATTATTTTTTTGCAAAATTTACTATAGAAAAGGCAATCCCTGGCGTAATTCAAATTTGCGACAGTTGAAAATTATTTTTTGAATAATTTACTATAGAAAAGGCAATCCCTGGCGTAATTAAAATTTGCGACAGTAAAAAATTATTTTTTGAATAATTTACTATAGAAAAGGCAATCCCTGGCAGATTTGAAATTTGCGACAGTAAAAAATTATTTTTTGAATAATTTACTATAGAAAAGGCAATCCCTGGCGTAATTAAAATTTGCGACAGTAGAAAATTATTTTTTGAATAATTTACTATAGAAAAGGCAATCCCTGGCGGATTTGAAATTTGCGATAGTAAAAAATTATTTTTTGAATAATTTACTATAGAAAAGGCAATCCCTGGCGCAATTAAAATTTGCGACAGTTGAAAATTATCTTTTGAATAATTTACTATAGAAAAGGCAATCCCTGGGATATTTAAAATTTGCGACAGTAAAAAATTATTTTTTGAAAAATTTACTATAGAAAAGGCAATCCCTGGGATATTTAAAATTTGCGTCAGTAAAAAATTATTTTTTTGTAAAATTTACTATAGAAAAAGCAATCCCTGGCGTAATTAAAATTTGCGACAGTAAAAAATTATTTTTTGAATAATTTACTATAGAAAAGGCAATCCCTGGCGTAATTAAAATTTGCGACAGTAGAAAATTATTTTTTGAATAATTTACCATAGAAAAGGCAATCCCTGGGATATTTAAAATTTGCGACAGTAAAAAATTATTTTTTGAAAAATTTACTATAGAAAAGGCAATCCCTGGGATATTTAAAATTTGCGACAGTAAAAAATTATTTTTTTGATTAATTTACTATAGAAAAGGCAATCCCTGGCGTAATTAAAATTTGCGACAGTAAAAAATTATTTTTTGAATAATTTACTATAGAAAAGGCAATCCCGGGCGTAATTAAAATTTGCGACAGTATAAAATTATTTTTTGAATAATTTACTATAGAAAAGGCAATCCCTGGCGTAATTAAAATTTGCGACAGTATAAAATTATTTTTTGAATAATTTACTATAGAAAAGGCAATCCCTGGCGGATTTGAAATTTGCGATAGTAAAAAATTATTTTTTGAATAATTTACTATAGAAAAGGCAATCCCTGGCGGATTTGTAATTTGCGACAGTAAAAAATTATTTTTTGAATAATTTACTATAGAAAAGGCAATCCCTGGCGTAATTAAAATTTGCGACAGTAGAAAATTATTTTTTGAATAATTTACTATAGAAAAGGCAATCCCTGGCGGATTTGAAATTTGCGACAGTAAAAAATTATTTTTTGAATAATTTACTATAGAAAAGGCAATCCCTGGCGTAAGTAAAATTTGCGACAGTTGAAAATTATTTTTTGAATAATTTACTATAGAAAAGGCAATCCCTGGGATATTTAAAATTTGCGACAGTATAAAATTATTTTTTGAAAAATTTACTGTAGAAAAGGCAATCCCTGGCGTAATTAAAATTTGCGACAGTAGAAAATTATTTTTTGAATAATTTACTATAGAAAAGGCAATCCCTGGCGTAATTAAAATTTGCGACAGTAGAAAATTATTTTTTGAATAATTTACTATAGAAAAGGCAATCCCTGGCGGATTTGAAATTTGCGACAGTAAAAAATTATTTTTTGAATAATTTACTATAGAAAAGGCAATCCCTGGCGTAATTAAAATTTGCGACAGTAAAAAATTATTTTTTGAATAATTTACTATAGAAAAGGTAATCCCTGGCGGATTTGAAATTTGTGACAGTTGAAAATTATTTTTTGAATAATTTACTATAGAAAAGGCAATCCCTGGGATATTTAAAATTTGCGACAGTATAAAATTTTTTTTTGAATAATTTACCATAGAAAAGGTAATCCCTGGCGGATTTAAAATTTGCGACAGTAGAAAATTATTTTTTGAATAATTTACTATAGAAAAGGCAATCCCTGGCGGATTTGAAATTTGCGATAGTAAAAAATTATTTTTTGAATAATTTACTATAGAAAAGGCAATCCCTGGGATATTTAAAATTTGCGACAGTAAAAAATTAATATTTTGAATAATTTACTATAGAAAAGGCAATCCCTGGCGGATTTGAAATTTGCGATAGTAAAAAATTATTTTTTTGCAAAATTTACTATAGAAAAGGCAATTCCTGGCGTAATTAAAATTTGCGACAGTAGAAAATTATTTTTTGAATAATTTACTATAGAAAAGGCAATCCCTGGCGGAATTAAAATTTGCGAAAGTATAAAATTATTTTTTGAATAATTTACTATAGGAAAGGCAATCCCTGGGATATTTAAAATTTGCGACAGTAGAAAATTATTTTTTGAATAATTTACTATAGAAAAGGCAATCCCTGGCGTAATTAAAATTTGCGACAGTAAAAAATTAATATTTTGAATAATTTACTATAGAGAAGGCAATCCCTGGCGCAATTAAAATTTGCGACAGTAAAAAATTATTTTTTTGCAAAATTTACTATAGAAAAGGTAATCCCTGGCGGATTTGAAATTTGCGACAGTTGAAAATTATTTTTTGAATAATTTACTATAGAAAAGGCAATCCCTGGGATATTTAAAATTTGCGACAGTATAAAATTATTTTTTGAATAATTTACCATAGAAAAGGTAATCCCTGGCGGATTTCAAATTTGCGACAGTAGAAAATTATTTTTTGAATAATTTACTATAGAAAAGGCAATCCCTGGCGTATTTAAAATTTGCGGCAGTATAAAATTATTTTTTGAATAATTTACTATAGAAAAGGCAATCCCTGGCGGATTTGAAATTTGCGATAGTAAAAAATTATTTTTTGAATAATTTACTATAGAAAAGGCAATCCCTGGCGTATTTAAAATTTGCGACAGTATAAAATTATTTTTTGAATAATTTACTATAGAAAAGGCAATCCCTGGGATATTTAAAATTTGCGACAGTAAAAGATTAATATTTTGAATAATTTACTATAGAAAAGGCAATCCCTGGCGGATTTGAAATTTGCGACAGTAAAAAATTATTTTTATGCAAAATTTACTATAGAAAAGGCAATCCCTGGCGTAATTAAAATTTGCGACAGTAGAAAATTATTTTTTGAATAATTTACTATAGAAAAGGCAATCCCTGGGATATTTAAAATTTCCGACAGTAAAAAATTATTTTTTGAAAAATTTACTATAGAAAAGGCAATCCCTGGCGTAATAAAAATTTGCTACAGTAGAAAATTATTTTTTGAATAATTTACTATAGAAAAGGCAATCCCTGGCGTAATTAAAATTTGCGACAGTTGAAAATTATTTTTTGCATAATTTACTATAGAAAAGGCAATCCCTGGCGTAATTAAAATTTGCGAAAGTATAAAAATATTTTTTGAATAATTTACTATAGAAAAGGCAATCCCTGGGATATTTAAAATTTGCGACAGTAGAAAATTATTTTTTGAATAATTTACTATAGAAAAGGCAATCCCTGGCGTAATTAAAATTTGCGACAGTAAAAAATTAATATTTTGAATAATTTACTATAGAGAAAGCAATCCCTGGCGCAATTAAAATTTGCGACAGTAAAAAATTATTTTTTTGCAACATTTACTATAGAAAAGGCAATCCCTGGCGTAATTAAAATTTGCGACAGTTGAAAATTATTTTTTGAATTATTTACTATAGAAAAGGCAATCCCTGGCGCACTTAAAATTTGCGATAGTAAAAAATTAATTTGTGAGAAATTTACTATAAAAAAGGCAATCCCTGGTATATTTAAAATTTGCGACAGTAGAAAATTATTTTTTGCAAAATTTACTATAGAAAAGGCAATCCCTGGGATATTTAAAATTTGCGACAGTAAAAAATTATTTTTTTGCAAAATTTACTATAGAAAAGGCAATCCCTGGCGTAATTAACATTTGCGACAGTAAAAAATTATTTTTTTGCAAAATTTCCTATAGAAAAGGCAATCCCTGGCGCAATTAAAATTTGCGACAGTAAAAAATTATTTTTTTGCAAAATTTACTATAGAAAAGGCAATCCCTGGCGTAATTAAAATTTGCGACAGTAAATAATTATTTTTTTGCAAAATTTACTATAGAAAAGGCAATCCCTGGCGCAATTAAAATTTGCGACAGTAAAAAATTAATATTTTGAATAATTTACTGTAGAAAAGGCAATCCCTGGCGCAATTAAAATTTGCGACAGTAAAAAATTATTTTTTGAATAATTTACTATAGAAAAGGCAATCCCTGGCGGATTTGAAATTTGCGACAGTATAAAATTATGTTTTGAATAATTTACTATAGACAAGGCAATCCCTGGCGTATTTAAAATTTGCGACAGTAAAAAATTATTTTTTGAATAATTTACTATAGAAAAGGCAATCCCTGGCGTAATTAAAATTTGCGACAGTAAAAAATTATTTTTTGAATAATTTACTATAGAAAAGGCAATCCCTTGCGCAATTAAAATTTGCGACAGTAAAAAATTATTTTTTGAATAATTTACTATAGAAAAGGCAATCCCTGGCGTAATTAAAATTCGCGACAGTAGAAAATTATTTTTCGAATAATTTACTATAGAAAAGGCAATCCCTGGGATATTTAAAATTTGCGACAGTAAAAAATTATTTTTTGAATAATTTACTATAGAAAAGGCAATCCCTGGCGTAATTAAAATTTGCGACCGTATAAAATTATTTTTTGAATAATTTACTATAGAAAAGGCAATCCCTGGGATATTTAAAATTTGCGACAGTAGAAAATTATTTTTTGCAAAATTTACTATAGAAAAGGCAATCCCTGTCGTAATTAAAATTTGCGACAGTAGAAAATTATTTTTTGAATAATTTACTATAGAAAAGGCAATCCCTGGCGCAATTAAAATTTGCGACAGTAGAAAATTATTTTTTGAATAATTTACTATAGAAAAGGCAATCCCTGGCGGATTTGAAATTTGCGACAGTAAAAAATTATTTTTTGAATAATTTACTATAGAAAAGGCAATCCCTGGCGGATTTGAAATTTGCGACAGTTGAAAATTATTTTTTGAATAATTTACTATAGAAAGGGCAAACCCTGGCGTATTTAAAATTTGCGACAGTAAAAAATTATTTTTTGAATAATTTACTATAGAAAAGGCAATCCCTGGCGCACTTAAAATTTGCGACAGTAGAAAATTATTTTTTGAATAATTTACTATAGAAAAGGCAATCCCTGGCGGATTTGAAATTTGCGACAGTTGAAAATTATTTTTTGAATAATTTACTATAGAAAAGGCAATCCCTGGGATATTTAAAATTTGCGACAGTAAAAAATTATTTTTTGAATAATTTACTATAGAAAAGGCAATCCCTGGCGCACTTAAAATTTGCGACAGTAGAAAATTATTTTTTGAATAATTTACTATAGAAAAGGCAATCCCTGGCGGATTTGAAATTTGCGACAGTTGAAAATTATTTTTTGAATAATTTACTATAGAAAAGGCAATCCCTGGGATATTTAAAATTTGCGACAGTAAAAAATTATTTTTTTGCAAAATTTACTATAGAAAAGGCGATCCCTGGCGTAATTAAAATTTGCGATAGTTGAAAATTATTTTTTGAATAATTTACTATAGAAAAGGCAATCCCTGGCGTAATTAAAATTTGCGACAGTAAAAAATTATTTTTTTGCAAAGTTTACTATAAGGCAATCCCTGGCGTAATTAAAATTTGCGACAGTAAAAAATTATTTTTTTGCAAAATTTACTATAGAAAAGGCAATCCCTGGCGCAATTAAAATTTGCGACAGTAAAAATTAATATTTTGAATAATTTACTGTAGAAAAGGCAATCCCTGGCGCAATTAAAATTTGCGACAGTAAAAAATTATTTTTTGAATAATTTACTATAGAAAAGGCAATCCCTGGCGGATTTGAAATTTGCGACAGTAAAAAATTATTTTTTGAATAATTTACTATAGAAAAGGCAATCCCTGGGATATTTAAAATTTGCGACAGTATAAAATTATTTTTTGAATAATTTACTATAGAAAAGGCAATCCCTGGCGTATTTAAAATTTGCGACAGTAAAAAATTATTTTTTGAATAATTTACTATAGAAAAGGCATTCCCTGGCGTAATTAAAATTTGCGACAGTTAAAAATTATTTTTTGAATAATTTACTATAGAAAAGGCAATCCCTGGCGTAATTAAAATTTGCGAAAGTATAAAATTATTTTTTTTATAATTTACTATAGAAAAGGCAATCCCTGGCGTAATTAAAATTTGCGACAGTTGAAAATTATTTTTTGAATAATTTACTATAGGAAAGGCAATCCCTGGCGTAATTAAAATTTGCGACAGTAAACAATTATTTTTTGAATAATTTGCTATAGAAACGGCAATCCCTGGCGCAATTAAAATTTGCGACAGTAGAAAATTATTTTTTGAATAATTTACAATAGAAAAGGCAATCCCTGGGATATTTAAAATTTGCGACAGTAGAAAATTATTTTTTGCAAAATTTACTATAGAAAAAGCAATCCCTGGGATATTTAAAATTTGCGACAGTAAAAAATTATTTTTTTGCAAAATTTACTATAGAAAAGGCAATTCCTGGCGTAATTAAAATTTGCGACAGTAAAAAATTATTTTTTTGCAATATTTACTATAGAAAAGGCAATCCCTGGCGTAATTAAAATTTGCGACAGTTGAAAATTATTTTTTGAATAATTTACTATAGAAAAGGCAATCCCTGGCGTAATTAAAATTTGCGACAGTAAACAATTATTTTTTGAATAATTTGCTATAGAAACGGCAATCCCTGGCGCAATTAAAATTTGCGACAGTAGAAAATTATTTTTTGAATAATTTACAATAGTAAAGGCAATCCCTGGGATATTTAAAATTTGCGACAGTAGAAAATTATTTTTTGCAAAATTTACTATAGAAAAAGCAATCCCTGGGATACTTAAAATTTGCGACAGTAAAAAATTATTTTTTGAATAATTTACTATAGAAAAGGCAATCCCTGGCGCAATTAAAATTTGCGACAGTAGAAACTTATTTTTTGAATAATTTACTATAGAAAAGGCAATCCCTGGCGTAATTAAAATTTGCGACAGTAAAAAATTAATATTTTGAATAATTTACTATAGAAAAGGCAATCCCTGGCGGATTTGAAATTTGCGATAGTAAAAAATAATTTTTTGAATAATTTACTATAGTAAAGGCAATCCCTGGCGTAATTAAAATTTGCGACAGTTGAAAATTATTTTTTGAATAATTTACTGTAGAAAATGCAATCCCTGGCGCAATTAAAATTTGCGACATTTGAAAATTATTTTTTGAATAATTTACTATAGAAAAGGCAATCCCTGGCGGATTTGAAATTTGAGACAGTTGAAAATTATTTTTTGAATAATTTACTATAGAAAAGGCAATCCCTGGCGTAATTAAAATTTGCGACAGTAGAAAATTATTTTTTGAATAATTTACTATAGAAAAGGCAATTCCTGGCGGATTTGAAATTTGCGACAGTTGAAAATTATTTTTTGAATAATTTACTATAGAAAAGGCAATCCCTGGCGGATTTGAAATTTGCGACAGTTGAAAATTATTTTTTGAATAATTTACTATAGAAAAGGCAATCCCTAGCGTAATTAAAATTTGCGACAGTAGAAAATTATTTTTTGAATAATTTACTATAGAAAAGGCAATCCCTGGGATATTTAAAATTTGCGACAGTAAAAAATTATTTTTTTTGCAAAATTTACTATAGAAAAGGCAATCCCTGGCGTAATTAAAATTTGCGACAGTAAAAATTATTTTTTGAATAATTTACTATAGAAAAGGCAATCCCTGGCGGATTTGAATTTTGCGACAGTTGAAAATTATTTTTTGAATAATTTACTATAGAAAAGGCAATCCTTGGCGTAATTAAAATTTGCGACAGTAAAAAATTATTTTTTGAATAATTTACTATAGAAATGGCAATCCCTGGGATATTTAAAATTTGCGACAGTAAAAAATTATTTTTTGAATAATTTACTATAGAAAAGGCAATCCCTGGCGCAATTAAAATTTGCGACAGTAGAAAATTATTTTTTGAATAATTTACTATAGAAAAGTCAATCCCTGGCGTAATTAAAATTTGCGACAGTAAAAAATTAATATTTTGAATAATTTACTATAGAAAAGGCAATCCCTGGCGGATTTGAAATTTGCGATAGTAAAAAATAATTTTTTGAATAATTTACTATAGTAAAGGCAATCCCTGGCGTAATTAAAATTTGCGACAGTTGAAAATTATTTTTTGAATAATTTACTGTAGAAAAGGCAATCCCTGGCGCACTTAAAATTTGCGACATTTGAAAATTATTTTTTGAATAATTTACTATAGAAAAGGCAATCCCTGGCGGATTTGAAATTTGAGACAGTTGAAAATTATTTTTTGAATAATTTACTTTAGAAAAGGCAATCCCTGGCGTAATTAAAATTTGCGACAGTAGAAAATTATTTTTTGCAAAATTTACTATAGAAAAGGCAATCCCTGGGATATTTAAAATTTGCGACAGTAAAAAATTATTTTTTTGCAAAATTTACTATAGAAAAGGCAATCCCTGGCGTAATTAACATTTGCGACAGTAAAAAATTATTTTTTTGCAAAATTTCCTATAGAAAAGGCAATCCCTGGCGCAATTAAAACTTGCGACAGTAAAAAATTGTTTTTTTGCAAAATTTACTATAGAAAAGGCAATCCCTGGCGTAATTAAAATTTGCGACAGTAAAAAATTATTTTTTTGCAAAATTTACAATAGAAAAGGCAATCCCTGGCGCAATTAAAATTTGCGACAGTAAAAAATTAATATTTTGAATAATTTACTGTAGAAAAGGCAATCCCTGGCGCAATTAAAATTTGCGACAGTAAAAAATTATTTTTTGAATAATTTACTATAGAAAAGGCAATCCCTGGCGGATTTGAAATTTGCGACAGTATAAAATTATTTTTTGAATAATTTACTATAGAAAAGGCAATCCCTGGCGTATTTAAAATTTGCGACAGTAAAAAATTATTTTTGAATAATTTACTATAGAAAAGGCAATCCCTGGCGTAATTAAAATTTGCGACAGTAAAAAATTATTTTTTGAATAATTTACTATAGAAAAGGCAATTCCTGGCGCAATTAAAATTTGCGACAGTAAAAAATTATTTTTTGAATAATTTACTATAGAAAAGGCAATCCCTGGCGTAATTAAAATTCGCGACAGTAGAACATTATTTTTTGAATAATTTACTATAGGAAAGGCAATCCCTGGGATATTTAAAATTTGCGACAGTAAAAAATTATTTTTTGAATAATTTACTATAGAAAAGGCAATCCCTGGCGTAATTAAAATTTGCGACCGTATAAAATTATTTTTTGAATAATTTACTATAGAAAAGGCAATCCCGGGGACATCTAAAATTTGCGACAGTAGAAAATTATTTTTTGCAAAATTTACTATAGAAAAGGCAATCCCTGGGATATTTAAAATTTGCGACAGTAAAAAATTATTTTTTGAATAATTTACTATAGAAAAGGCAATCCCTGGCGTAATTAAAATTTGCGACAGTAAAAAATTATTTTTTTGCAAAATTTACTATAGAAAAGGCAATCCCTGGCGTAATTAAAATTTGCGACAGAAAAAAATTTTTTTTTTGCAAAATTTACTATAGAAAAGGCAATCCCTGGCGCAATTAAAATTTGCGACAGTAAAAATTAATATTTTGAATAATTTACTGTAGAAAAGGCAATCCCTGGCGCAATTAAAATTTGAGACAGTAAAAAATTATTTTTTGAATAATTTACTATAGAAAAGGCAATCCCTGGGGTATTTAAAATTTGCGACAGTATAAAATTATTTTTTGAATAATTTACTATAGAAAAGGCAATCCCTGGCGTATTTAAAATTTGCGACAGTAAAAAATTATTTTTTGAATAATTTACTATAGAAAAGGCAATCCCTGGCGTAATTAAAATTTGCGACAGTTAAAAATTATTTTTTGAATAATTTACTATAGAAAAGGCCATCCCTGGCGTAATTAAAATTTGCGACAGTATAAAATTATTTTTTTTATAATTTACTATAGAAAAGGCAATCCCTGGCGTAATTAAAATTTGCGACAGTTGAAAATTATTTTTTGAATAATTTACTATAGAAAAGGCAATCCCTGGCGTAATTAAAATTTGCGACAGTAAACAATTATTTTTTGAATAATTTGCTATAGAAAAGGCAATCCCTGGCGCAATTAAAATTTGCGACAGTAGAAAATTATTTTTTGAATAATTTACTATAGAAAAGGCAATCCCTGGCGGATTTGAAATTTGCGACAGTAAAAAATTATTTTTTGAATAATTTACTATAGAAAAGGCAATCCCTGGCGCACTTAAAATTTGCGATAGTAAAAAATTAATTTGTGAGAAATTTAATATAGAAAAGGCAATCCCTGGGATATTTAAAATTTGCGACAGTAAAAAATTATTTTTTGAATAATTTACTATAGAAAAGGCAATCCCTGGCGCAATTAAAATTTGCGACAGTAGAAAATTATTTTTTGAATAATTTACTATAGAAAAGGCAATCCCTGGCGTAATTAAAATTTGCGACAGTAAAAAATTAATATTTTGAATAATTTACTATAGAAAAGGCAATCCCTGGCGGATTTGAAATTTGCGATAGTAAAAAATAATTTTTTGAATAATTTACTATAGAAAAGGCAATCCCTGGCGTAATTAAAATTTGCGAGAGTTGAAAATTATTTTTTTGAATAATTTACTGTAGAAAAGGCAATCCCTGGCGCAATTAAAATTTGCGACAGTTGAAAATTATTTTTTGAATAATTTACTATAGAAAAGGCAATACCTGGCGGATTTGAAATTTGAGACAGTTGAAAATTATTTTTTGAATAATTTACTATAGAAAAGGCAATCCCTGGCGTAATTAAAATTTGCGACAGTAGAAAATTATTTTTTGAATTATTTACTATAGAAAGGCAATCCCTGGCGGATTTGAAATTTGCGACAGTTGAAAATTATTTTTTGAATAATTTACTATAGAAAAGGCAATCCCTGGCGGATTTGAAATTTGCGACAGTTGAAAATTATTTTTTGAATAATTTACTATAGAAAAGGCAATCCCTAGCTTAATTAAAATTTGCGACAGTAGAAAATTATTTTTTGAATAATTTACTATAGAAAAGGCAATCCCTGGGATATTTAAAATTTGCGACAGTAAAAAATTATTTTTTTTGCAAAATTTACTATAGAAAAGGCAATCCCTGGCGTAATTAAAATTTGCGAGAGTTGAAAATTATTTTTTTGAATAATTTACTGTAGAAAAGGCAATCCCTGGCGCAATTAAAATTTGCGACAGTTGAAAATTATTTTTTGAATAATTTACTATAGAAAAGGCAATACCTGGCGGATTTGAAATTTGAGACAGTTGAAAATTATTTTTTGAATAATTTACTATAGAAAAGGCAATCCCTGGCGCACTTAAAATTTGCGACAGTAGAAAATTATTTTTTGAATAATTTACTATAGAAAAGGCAATCCCTGGCGGATTTGAAATTTGCGACAGTTGAAAATTATTTTTTGAATAATTTACTATAGAAAAGGCAATCCCTGGGATATTTAAAATTTGCGACAGTAAAAAATTATTTTTTGAATAATTTACTATAGAAAAGGCAATCCCTGGCGCAATTAAAATTTGCGACAGTAGAAAATTATTTTTTGAATAATTTACTATAGAAAAGGCAATCCCTGGCGTAATTAAAATTTGCGACAGTATAAAATTATTTTTTGAATAATTTACTATAGAAAAGGCAATCCCTGGCGTAATTAAAATTTGCGACAGTAAAAAATTAATATTTTGAATAATTTACTATAGAAAAGGCAATCCCTGGCGGATTTGAAATTTGCGATAGTAAAAAATAATTTTTTGAATAATTTACTATAGAAAAGGCAATCCCTGGCGTAATTAAAATTTGCGACAGTTGAAAATTATTTTTTGAATAATTTACTATAGAAAAGGCAATCCCTGGCGTAATTAAAATTTGCGACAGTAAACAATTATTTTTTGAATAATTTGCTATAGAAAAGGCAATCCCTGGCGCAATTAAAATTTGCGACAGTAGAAAATTATTTTTTGAATAATTTACAATAGAAAAGGCAATCCCTGGCGGATTTGAAATTTGCGACAGTAAAAAATTATTTTTTGAATAATTTACTATAGAAAGGCAATCCCTGGCGCACTTAAAATTTGCGATAGTAAAAAATTAATTTGTGAGAAATTTCATATAGAAAAGGCAATCCCTGGGATATTTAAAATTTGCGACAGTAAAAAATTATTTTTTGAATAATTTACTATAGAAAAGGCAATCCCTGGGATATTTAAAATTTGCGACAGTAAAAAATTATTTTTTGAATAATTTACTATAGAAAAGGCAATCCCTGGCGCAATTAAAATTTGCGACAGTAGAAAATTATTTTTTGAATAATTTACTATAGAAAAGGCAATCCCTGGCGTAATTAAAATTTGCGACAGTATAAAATTATTTTTTGAATAATTTACTATAGAAAAGGCAATCCCTGGCGTAATTAAAATTTGCGACAGTAAAAAATTAATATTTTGAATAATTTACTATAGAAAAGGCAATCCCTGGCGGATTTGAAATTTGCGATAGTAAAAAATAATTTTTTGAATAATTTACTATAGAAAAGGCAATCCCTGGCGTAATTAAAATTTGCGAGAGTTGAAAAATTATTTTTTTGAATAATTTACTGTAGAAAAGGCAATCCCTGGCGCAATTAAAATTTGCGACAGTTGAAAATTATTTTTTGAATAATTTACTATAGAAAAGGCAATACCTGGCGGATTTGAAATTTGAGACAGTTGAAAATTATTTTTTGAATAATTTACTATAGAAAAGGCAAACCCTGTCGTAATTAAAATTTGCGACAGTAGAAAATTATTTTTTGAATAATTTACTATAGAAAGGCAATCCCTGGCGGATTTGAAATTTGCGACAGTTGAAAATTATTTTTTGAATAATTTACTATAGAAAAGGCAATCCCTGGCGGATTTGAAATTTGCGACAGTTGAAAATTATTTTTTGAATAATTTACTATAGAAAAGGCAATCCCTAGCTTAATTAAAATTTGCGACAGTAGAAAATTATTTTTTGAATAATTTACTATAGAAAAGGCAATCCCTGGGATATTTAAAATTTGCGACAGTAAAAAATTATTTTTTTGCAAAATTTACTATAGAAAAGGCAATCCCTGGCGTAATTAAAATTTGCGACAGTAGAAAATTATTTTTTGAATAATTTACTATAGAAAAGGCAATCCCTGGGGGATTTGAAATTTGCGACAGTTGAAAATTATTTTTTGAATAATTTACTATAGAAAAGGCAATCCCTGGCGGATTTGAAATTTGCGACATTTGAAAATTATTTTTTGAATAATTTACTATAGAAAAGGCAATCCCTGGCGTAATTAAAATTTGCGACAGTTGAAAATTATTTTTTGAATAATTTACTATTGAAAAGGCAATCCCTGGGATATTTAAAATTTGCGACAGTAAAAAATTATTTTTTGAATAATTTACTATAGAAAAGGCAATCCCTGGGATATTTAAAATTTGCGACAGTAAAAAATTATTTTTTTGCAAAATTTACTATAGAAAAGGCAATCCCTGGCGTAATTAAAATTTGCGACAGTTGAAAATTATTTTTTGAATAATTTACTATAGAAAAGGCAATCCCTGGCGTAATTAAAATTTGCGACAGTTGAAAATTATTTTTTGAATAATTTACTATAGAAAAGGCAATCCCTGGCGTAATTAAAATTTGCGACAGTATAAAATTATTTTTTGAATAATTTACAATAGAAAGGGCAATCCCTGGGATATTTAAAATTTGCGACAGTAGAAAATTATTTTTTGCAAAATTTACTATAGAAAAAGCAATCCCTGGGATATTTAAAATTTGCGACAGTAAAAAATTATTTTTTTGCAAAATTTACTATAGAAAAGCAATCCCTGGCGTAATTAAAATTTGCGACAGTGTAAAATTATTTTTTGAATAATTTACTATAGAAAAGGCAATCCCTGGCGGATTTGAATTTTGCGAGAGTATAAAATTATTTTTTGAATAATTTACTATAGAAAAGGCAATCCCTGGCGTAATTAAAATTTGCGACAGTAGAAAATTATTTTTTGAATAATTTACTATAGAAAAGGCAATCCCTGGCGTAATTAAAATTTGCGACAGTGTAAAATTATTTTTTGAATAATTTACTATAGAAAAGGCAATCCCTGGCGGATTTGAATTTTGCGAGAGTATAAAATTATTTTTTGAATAATTTACTATAGAAAAGGCAATCCCTGGCGTTATTAAAATTTGCGACAGTATAAAATTATTTTTTGAATAATTTACTATAGAAAAGGCAATCCCTGGGATATTTAAAATTTGCGACAGTATAAAATTATTTTTTGAATAATTTACTATAGAAAAGGCAATCCCTGGCGGATTTGAAATTTGCGATAGTAAAAAATTATTTTTTGAATAATTTACTATAGAAAAGGCAATCCCTGGCGGATTTGAAATTTGCGATAGTAAAAAATTATTTTTTGAATAATTTACTATAGAAAAGGCAATCCCTGGAGTATTTAAAATTTGCGACAGTATAAAATTATTTTTTGAATAATTTACTATAGAAAAGGCAATCCCTGGGATATTTAAAATTTGCGACAGTATAAAATTATTTTTTGAATAATTTACTATAGAAAAGGCAATCCCTGGGATATTTAAAATTTTTCGACAGTAAAAAATTATTTTTTTGAATAATTTACTATAGAAAAGGTAATCCCTGGCGGATTTGAAATTTGCGACAGTAAAAAATTATTTTTTGAATAATTTACTATAGAAAAGGTAATCCCTGGCGTAATTAAAATTTGCGACAGTAAAAAATTATTTTTTGAATAATTTACTATAGAAAAGGCAATCCCTGGCGGATTTGAAATTTGCGACAGTATAAAATTATTTTTTGAATAATTTACTATAGAAAAGGCAATCCCTGGCGGATTTGAAATTTGCGACAGTATAAAATTATTTTTTGAATAATTTACTATAGAAAAGGCAATCCCTGGCGGATTTGAAATTTGCGATAGTAAAAAATTATTTTTTGAATAATTTACTATAGAAAAGGCAATCCCTGGCGTATTTAGAATTTGCGACAGTATAATATTATTTTTTGAATAATTTACTATAGAAAAGGCAATCCCTGGGATATTTAAAATTTGCGACAGTATAAAATTATTTTTTGAATAATTTACTATAGAAAAGGCAATCCCTGGCGGATTTGAAATTTGCGATAGTAAAAAATTATTTTTTGAATAATTTACTATAGAAAAGGAAATCCCTGGCGTAATTAAAATTTGCGACAGTTGAAAATTATTTTTTGAATAATTTACTATAGAAAAAGCAATCCCTGGCGTAATTAAAATTTGCGACAGTAGAAAATTATTTTTTGAATAATTTACTATAGAAAAGGCAATCCCTGGTGGTTTTGAAATTTGCGACAGTAAAAAATTAATATTTTGAATAATTTACTATAGAAAAGGCAATCCCTGGCGGATTTGGAATTTGCGATAGTAAAAAATTATTTTTTGAATAATTTACTATAGAAAAGGCAATCCCTGGCGGATTTGAAATTTGCGACAGTTGAAAATTATTTTTTGAATAATTTACTATAGAAAAGGCAATCCCTGGCGGATTTGAAATTTTGCGATAGTAAAAAATTATTTTTTGAATAATTTACTATAGAAAAGGCAATCCCTGGCGGATTTGAAATTTGCGATAGTAAAAAATTATTTTTTGAATAATTTACTATAGAAAAGGCAATCCCTGGCGGATTTGAAATTTGCGACAATAAAAAATTATTTTTTGAATAATTTACTATAGAAAAGGCAATCCCTGGCGCAATTAAAATTTGCGACAGTAAAAAATTAATATTTTGAATAATTAACTATAGAAAAGGCAATCCCTGGCGGATTTGAAATTTGCGACAGTAAAAAATTATTTTTTGAATAATTTACTATAGAAAAGGCAATCCCTGGGGGATTTGAAATTTGCGATAGTAAAAAATTATTTTTTGAATAATTTACTATAGAAAAGGCAATCCCTGGCGGATTTGAAATTTGCGATAGTAAAAAATTATTTTTTGAATAATTTACTATAGAAAAGGAAATCCCTGGCGGATTTGAAATTTGCGACAGTAAAAAATTATTTTTTGAATAATTTACTATAGAAAAGGCGATCCCTGGCGCAATGAAAATTTGCGACAGTAAAAAATTATTTTTTGAATAATTTACTATAGAAAAGGCAATCCCTGGCGTAATTAAAATTTGCGACAGTAAAAAATTATTTTTTGAATAATTTACTATAGAAAAGGCAATCCCTGGCGCAATTAAAATTTGCGACAGTAGAAAATTATTTTTTGATTAATTTCCTATAGAAAAGGCAATCCCTGGCGTAATTAAAATTTGCGACAGTAGAAAATTATTTTTTGAACAATTTACTATAGAAAAGGCAATCCCTGGCGTAATTAAAATTTGCGACAGTATAAAATTATTTTTTGAATAATTTACTATATAAAAGGCAATACCTGGCGTATTTAAAATTTGCGACAGTAAGGAATTATTTTTTGAATAATTTACTATAGAAAAGGCAATCCCTGGCGAATTTGAAATTTGCGACAGTAAAAAATTATTTTTTGAATAATTTACTATAGAAAAGGCAATCCCTGGCGGATTTGAAATTTGCGACAGTAAAAAATTATTTTTTGAATAATTTACTATAGAAAAGGCAATCCCTGCCGTAATTAAAATTTGCGACATTAAAAAATTATTTTTTGAATAATTTACTATAGAAAAGGCAATCCCTGGCGTAATTAAAATTTGCGACAGTTTAAAATTATTTTTTGAATAATTTACTATAGAAAAGGCAATCCCTGGCGGATTTGAAATTTGCGACAGTAAAAAAATATTTTTTGAATAATTTACTATAGAAAAGGCAATCCCTGGCGCACTTAAAATTTGCGATAGTAAAAAATTAATTTGTGAGAAATTTACTATAGAAAAGGCAATCCCTGGCGCAATTAAAATTTGCGATAGTAAAAAATTATTTTTTGAATAATTTACTATAGAAAAGGCAATCCCTGGCGTAATTAAAATTTGCGATGGTAAAAAATTATTTTTTGAATAATTTACTATTGAAAAGGCAATCCCTGGGATATTTAAAATTTGCGACAGTAAAAAATTATTTTTTGAATAATTTACTATAGAAAAGGCAATCCCTGGGATATTTAAAATTTGCGACAGTAAAAAATTATTTTTTTGCAAAATTTACTATAGAAAAGGCAATCCCTGGCGTAATTAAAATTTGCGACAGTTTAAAATTATTTTTTGAATAATTTACTATAGAAAAGGCAATCCCTGGCGGATTTGAAATTTGCGACAGTAAAAAAATATTTTTTGAATAATTTACTATAGAAAAGGCAATCCCTGGCGCACTTAAAATTTGCGATAGTAAAAAATTAATTTGTGAGAAATTTACTATAGAAAAGGCAATCCCTGGCGCAATTAAAATTTGCGATAGTAAAAAATTATTTTTTGAATAATTTACTATAGAAAAGGCAATCCCTGGCGTAATTAAAATTTGCGATAGTAAAAAATTATTTTTTGAATAATTTACTATTGAAAAGGCAATCCCTGGCGTATTTAAAATTTGCGACAGTAAAAAATTATTTTTTGAATAATTTACTATAGAAAAGGCAATCCCTGGGATATTTAAAATTTGCGACATTAAAAAATTATTTTTTGAATAATTTACTATAGAAAAGGCAATCCCTGGCGTAATTAAAATTTGCGACAGTTTAAAATTATTTTTTGAATAATTTACTATAGAAAAGGCAATCCCTGGCGGATTTGAAATTTGCGACAGTAAAAAAATATTTTTTGAATAATTTACTATAGAAAAGGCAATCCCTGGCGCACTTAAAATTTGCGATAGTAAAAAATTAATTTGTGAGAAATTTACTATAGAAAAGGCAATCCCTGGCGCAATTAAAATTTGCGATAGTAAAAAATTATTTTTTGAATAATTTACTATAGAAAAGGCAATCCCTGGCGTAATTAAAATTTGCGATAGTAAAAAATTATTTTTTGAATAATTTACTATTGAAAAGGCAATCCTTGGGATATTTAAAATTTGCGACAGTAAAAAATTATTTTTTGAATAATTTACTATATAAAAGGCAATCCCTGGCGTATTTAAAATTTGCGACAGTAAGAAATTATTTTTTGAATAATTTACTATAGAAAAGGCAATCCCTGGCGGATTTGAAATTTGCGACAGTAAAAAATTATTTTTTGAATAATTTACTATAGAAAAGGCAATCCCTGGCGGATTTGAAATTTGCGACAGTAAAAAATTATTTTTTGAATAATTTACTATAGAAAAGGCAATCCCTGCCGTAATTAAAATTTGCGACATTAAAAAATTATTTTTTGAATAATTTACTATAGAAAAGGCAATCCCTGGCGTAATTAAAATTTGCGACAGTTTAAAATTATTTTTTGAATAATTTACTATAGAAAAGGCAATCCCTGGCGGATTTGAAATTTGCGACAGTAAAAAAATATTTTTTGAATAATTTACTATAGAAAAGGCAATCCCTGGCGCACTTAAAATTTGCGATAGTAAAAAATTAATTTGTGAGAAATTTACTATAGAAAAGGCAATCCCTGGCGCAATTAAAATTTGCGATAGTAAAAAATTATTTTTTGAATAATTTACTATAGAAAAGGCAATCCCTGGCGTAATTAAAATTTGCGATAGTAAAAAATTATTTTTTGAATAATTTACTATTGAAAAGGCAATCCCTGGGATATTTAAAATTTGCGACAGTAAAAAATTATTTTTTGAATAATTTACTATATAAAAGGCAATCCCTGGCGTATTTAAAATTTGCGACAGTAAGAAATTATTTTTTGAATAATTTACTATAGAAAAGGCAATCCCTGGCGGATTTGAAATTTGCGACAGTAAAAAATTATTTTTTGAATAATTTACTATAGAAAAGGCAATCCCTGGCGGATTTGAAATTTGCGACAGTAAAAAATTATTTTTTGAATAATTTACTATAGAAAAGGCAATCCCTGCCGTAATTAAAATTTGCGACATTAAAAAATTATTTTTTGAATAATTTACTATAGAAAAGGCAATCCCTGGCGTAATTAAAATTTGCGACAGTTGAAAATTATTTTTTGAATAATTTACTATTGAAAAGGCAATCCCTGGGATATTTAAAATTTGCGACAGTAAAAAATTATTTTTTGAATAATTTACTATAGAAAAGGCAATCCCTGGGATATTTAAAATTTGCGACAGTAAAAAAATATTTTTTTGCAAAATTTACTATAGAAAAGGCAATCCCTGGCGTAATTAAAATTTGCGACAGTTGAAAATTATTTTTTGAATAATTTACTATAGAAAAGGCAATCCCTGGCGTAATTAAAATTTGCGACAGTTGAAAATTATTTTTTGAATAATTTACTATAGAAAAGGCAATCCCTGGCGTAATTAAAATTTGCGACAGTATAAAATTATTTTTTGAATAATTTACAATAGAAAAGGCAATCCCTGGGATATTTAAAATTTGCGACAGTAGAAAATTATTTTTTGCAAAATTTACTATAGAAAAAGCAATCCCTGGGATATTTAAAATTTGCGACAGTAAAAAATTATTTTTTTGCAAAATTTACTATAGAAAAGGCAATCCCTGGCGTAATTAAAATTTGCGACAGTGTAAAATTATTTTTTGAATAATTTACTATAGAAAAGGCAATCCCTGGCGGATTTGAATTTTGCGAGAGTATAAAATTATTTTTTGAATAATTTACTATAGAAAAGGCAATCCCTGGCGTAATTAAAATTTGCGACAGTAGAAAATTATTTTTTGAATAATTTACTATAGAAAAGGCAATCCCTGGCGGATTTGAAATTTGCGACAGTAAAAATTATTTTTTGAATAATTTACTATAGAAAAGGCAATCCCTGGCGGATTTGAAATTTGCGATAGTAAAAAATTATTTTTTGAATAATTTACTATAGAAAAGGCAATCCCTGGCGTATTTAAATTTGCGACAGTATAAAATTATTTTTTGAATAATTTACTATAGAAAAGGCAATCCCTGGCGTAATTAAAATTTGCGACAGTGTAAAATTATTTTTTGAATAATTTACTATAGAAAAGGCAATCCCTGGCGGATTTGAATTTTGCGAGAGTATAAAATTATTTTTTGAATAATTTACTATAGAAAAGGCAATCCCTGGCGTAATTAAAATTTGCGACAGTATAAAATTATTTTTTGAATAATTTACTATAGAAAAGGCAATCCCTGGGATATTTAAAATTTGCGACAGTATAAAATTATTTTTTGAATAATTTACTATAGAAAAGGCAATCCCTGGCGGATTTGAAATTTGCGATAGTAAAAAATTATTTTTTGAATAATTTACTATAGAAAAGGCAATCCCTGGCGGATTTGAAATTTGCGATAGTAAAAAATTATTTTTTGAATAATTTACTATAGAAAAGGCAATCCCTGGCGTATTTAAAATTTGCGACAGTATAAAATTATTTTTTGAATAATTTACTATAGAAAAGGCAATCCCTGGGATATTTAAAATTTGCGACAGTATAAAATTATTTTTTGAATAATTTACTATAGAAAAGGCAATCCGTGGCGGATTTGAAATTTGCGATAGTAAAAAATTATTTTTTGAATAATTTACTATAGAAAAGGCAATCCCTGGCGTAATTAAAATTTGCGACAGTTGAAAATTATTTTTTGAATAATTTACTATAGGAAAGGCAATCCCTGGCGTAATTGAAATTTGCGACAGTATAAAATTATTTTTTGAATAATTTACTATAGAAAAGGCAATCCCTGGGATATTTAAAATTTTTCGACAGTAAAAAATTATTTTTTTGAATAATTTACTATAGAAAAGGCAATCCCTGGCGGATTTGAAATTTGCGACAGTAAAAAATTATTTTTTGAATAATTTACTATAGAAAAGGTAATCCCTGGCGTAATTAAAATTTGCGACAGTAAAAAATTATTTTTTGAATAATTTACTATAGAAAAGGCAATCCCTGGCGGATTTGAAATTTGCGACAGTATAAAATTATTTTTTGAATAATTTACTATAGAAAAGGCAATCCCTGGCGGATTTGAAATTTGCGACAGTATAAAATTATTTTTTGAATAATTTACTATAGAAAAGGCAATCCCTGGCGGATTTGAAATTTGCGATAGTAAAAAATTATTTTTTGAATAATTTACTATAGAAAAGGCAATCCCTGGCGTATTTAGAATTTGCGACAGTATAAAATTATTTTTTGAATAACTTACTATAGAAAAGGCAATCCCTGGGATATTTAAAATTTGCGACAGTATAAAATTATTTTTTGAATAATTTACTATAGAAAAGGCAATCCCTGGCGGATTTGAAATTTGCGATAGTAAAAAATTATTTTTTGAATAATTTACTATAGAAAAGGAAATCCCTGGCGTAATTAAAATTTGCGACAGTTGAAAATTATTTTTTGAATAATTTACTATAGAAAAAGCAATCCCTGGCGTAATTAAAATTTGCGACAGTAGAAAATTATTTTTTGAATAATTTACTATAGAAAAGGCAATCCCTGGTGGTTTTGAAATTTGCGACAGTAAAAAATTAATATTTTGAATAATTTACTATAGAAAAGGCAATCCCTGGCGGATTTGGAATTTGCGATAGTAAAAAATTATTTTTTGAATAATTTACTATAGAAAAGGCAATCCCTGGCGGATTTGAAATTTGCGACAGTTGAAAATTATTTTTTGAATAATTTACTATAGAAAAGGCAATCCCTGGCCGATTTGAAATTTTGCGATAGTAAAAAATTATTTTTTGAATAATTTACTATAGAAAAGGCAATCCCTGGCGGATTTGAAATTTGCGATAGTAAAAAATTATTTTTTGAATAATTTACTATAGAAAAGGCAATCCCTGGCGGATTTGAAATTTGCGACAATAAAAAATTATTTTTTGAATAATTTACTATAGAAAAGGCAATCCCTGGCGCAATTAAAATTTGCGACAGTAAAAAATTAATATTTTGAATAATTTACTATAGAAAAGGCAATCCCTGGCGGATTTGAAATTTGCGACAGTAAAAAATTATTTTTTGAATAATTTACTATAGAAAAGGCAATCCCTGGGGGATTTGAAATTTGCGATAGTAAAAAATTATTTTTTGAATAATTTACTATAGAAAAGGCAATCCCTGGCGGATTTGAAATTTGCGATAGTAAAAAATTATTTTTTGAATAATTTACTATAGAAAAGGAAATCCCTGGCGGATTTGAAATTTGCGACAGTAAAAAATTATTTTTTGAATAATTTACTATAGAAAAGCCAATCCCTGGCGCAATGAAAATTTGCGACAGTAAAAAATTATTTTTTGAATAATTTACTATAGAAAAGGCAATCCCTGGCGTAATTAAAATTTGCGACAGTAAAAAATTATTTTTTGAATAATTTACTATAGAAAAGGCAATCCCTGGCGCAATTGAAATTTGCGACAGTAGAAAATTATTTTTTGATTAATTTCCTATAGAAAAGGCAATCCCTGGCGTAATTAAAATTTGCGACAGTAGAAAATTATTTTTTGAACAATTTACTATAGAAAAGGCAATCCCTGGCGTAATTAAAATTTGCGACAGTATAAAATTATTTTTTGAATAATTTACTATATAAAAGGCAATCCCTGGCGTATTTAAAATTTGCGACAGTAAGAAATTATTTTTTGAATAATTTACTATAGAAAAGGCAATCCCTGGCGGATTTGAAATTTGCGACAGTAAAAAATTATTTTTTGAATAATTTACTATAGAAAAGGCAATCCCTGGCGGATTTGAAATTTGCGACAGTAAAAAATTATTTTTTGAATAATTTACTATAGAAAAGGCAATCCCTGCCGTAATTAAAATTTGCGACATTAAAAAATTATTTTTTGAATAATTTACTATAGAAAAGGCAATCCCTGGCGTAATTAAAATTTGCGACAGTTTAAAATTATTTTTTGAATAATTTACTATAGAAAAGGCAATCCCTGGCGGATTTGAAATTTGCGACAGTAAAAAATTATTTTTTGAATAATTTACTATAGAAAAGGCAATCCCTGCCGTAATTAAAATTTGCGACAGTAAAAAATTATTTTTTGAATAATTTACTATAGAAAAGGCAATCCCTGGCGCAATTGAAATTTGCGACAGTAGAAAATTATTTTTTGATTAATTTCCTATAGAAAAGGCAATCCCTGGCGTAATTAAAATTTGCGACAGTAGAAAATTATTTTTTGAACAATTTACTATAGAAAAGGCAATCCCTGGCGTAATTAAAATTTGCGACAGTTTAAAATTATTTTTTGAATAATTTACTATAGAAAAGGCAATCCCTGGCGTAATTAAAATTTGCGACAGTAAAAAATTATTTTTTGAATAATTTACTATAGAAAAGGCAATCCCTGGCGCAATTGAAATTTGCGACAGTAGAAAATTATTTTTTGATTAATTTCCTATAGAAAAGGCAATCCCTGGCGTAATTAAAATTTGCGACAGTAGAAAATTATTTTTTGAACAATTTACTATAGAAAAGGCAATCCCTGGCGTAATTAAAATTTGCGACAGTATAAAATTATTTTTTGAATAATTTACTATATAAAAGGCAATCCCTGGCGTATTTAAAATTTGCGACAGTAAGAAATTATTTTTTGAATAATTTACTATAGAAAAGGCAATCCCTGGCGGATTTGAAATTTGCGACAGTAAAAAATTATTTTTTGAATAATTTACTATAGAAAAGGCAATCCCTGGCGGATTTGAAATTTGCGACAGTAAAAAATTATTTTTTGAATAATTTACTATAGAAAAGGCAATCCCTGCCGTAATTAAAATTTGCGACATTAAAAAATTATTTTTTGAATAATTTACTATAGAAAAGGCAATCCCTGGCGTAATTAAAATTTGCGACAGTTTAAAATTATTTTTTGAATAATTTACTATAGAAAAGGCAATCCCTGGCGGATTTGAAATTTGCGACAGTAAAAAAATATTTTTTGAATAATTTACTATAGAAAAGGCAATCCCTGGCGCACTTAAAATTTGCGATAGTAAAAAATTAATTTGTGAGAAATTTACTATAGAAAAGGCAATCCCTGGCGCAATTAAAATTTGCGATAGTAAAAAATTATTTTTTGAATAATTTACTACAGAAAAGGCAATCCCTGGCGTAATTAAAATTTGCGATAGTAAAAAATTATTTTTTGAATAATTTACTATAGAAAAGGAAATCCCTGGCGTAATTAAAATTTGCGACAGTTGAAAATTATTTTTTGAATAATTAACTATAGAAAAAGCAATCCCTGGCGTAATTAAAATTTGCGACAGTAGAAAATTATTTTTTGAATAATTTACTATAGAAAAGGCAATCCCTGGTGGTTTTGAAATTTGCGACAGTAAAAAATTAATATTTTGAATAATTTACTATAGAAAAGGCAATCCCTGGCGGATTTGGAATTTGCGATAGTAAAAAATTATTTTTTGAATAATTTACTATAGAAAAGGCAATCCCTGGCGGATTTGAAATTTGCGACAGTAAAAAATTATTTTTTGAATAATTTACTATAGAAAAGGCAATCCCTGGCGCAATTAAAATTTGCGACAGTAAAAAATTAATATTTTGAATAATTTACTATAGAAAAGGCAATCCCTGGCGGATTTGAAATTTGCGACAGTAAAAAATTATTTTTTGAATAATTTACTATAGAAAAGGCAATCACTGGGGGATTTGAAATTTGCGATAGTAAAAAATTATTTTTTGAATAATTTACTATAGAAAAGGCAATCCCTGGCGGATTTGAAATTTGCGATAGTAAAAAATTATTTTTTGAATAATTTACTATAGAAAAGGAAATCCCTGGCGGATTTGAAATTTGCGACAGTAAAAAATTATTTTTTGAATAATTTACTATAGAAAAGGCAATCCCTGGCGCAATGAAAATTTGCGACAGTAAAAAATTATTTTTTGAATAATTTACTATAGAAAAGGCAATCCCTGGCGTAATTAAAATTTGCGACAGTAAAAAATTATTTTTTGAATAATTTACTATAGAAAAGGCAATCCCTGGCGCAATTAAAATTTGCGACAGTAGAAAATTATTTTTTGATTAATTTACTATAGAAAAGGCAATCCCTGGCGTAATTAAAATTTGCGACAGTAGAAAATTATTTTTTGAACAATTTACTATAGAAAAGGCAATCCCTGGCGTAATTAAAATTTGCGACAGTATAAAATTATTTTTTGAATAATTTACTATAGAAAAGGCAATCCCTGGCGTATTTAAAATTTGCGACAGTAAGAAATTATTTTTTGAATAATTTACTATAGAAAAGGCAATCCCTGGCGGATTTGAAATTTGCGACAGTAAAAAATTATTTTTTGAATAATTTACTATAGAAAAGGCAATCCCTGGCGGATTTGAAATTTGCGACAGTAAAAAATTATTTTTTGAATAATTTACTATAGAAAAGGCAATCCCTGCCGTAATTAAAATTTGCGACATTAAAAAATTATTTTTTGAATAATTTACTATAGAAAAGGCAATCCCTGGCGTAATTAAAATTTGCGACAGTTTAAAATTATTTTTTGAATAATTTACTATAGAAAAGGCAATCCCTGGCGGATTTGAAATTTGCGACAGTAAAAAAATATTTTTTGAATAATTTACTATAGAAAAGGCAATCCCTGGCGCACTTAAAATTTGCGATAGTAAAAAATTAATTTGTGAGAAATTTACTATAGAAAAGGCAATCCCTGGCGCAATTAAAATTTGCGATAGTAAAAAATTATTTTTTGAATAATTTACTATAGAAAAGGCAATCCCTGGCGTAATTAAAATTTGCGACAGTAAAAAATTATTTTTTGAATAATTTACTATAGAAAAGGCAATCCCTGGCGTAATTAAAATTTGCGATAGTAAAAAATTATTTTTTGAATAATTTACTATAGAAAAGGCAATCCCTGGCGGATTTGAAATTTGCGATAGTAAAAAATTATTTTTTGAATAATTTACTATAGAAAAGGCAATCCCTGGCGGATTTGAAATTTGCGACAGTAAAAAATTATTTTTTGAATAATTTACTATAAAAAAGGCAATCCCTGGCGCAATTAAAATTTGCGACAGTAAAAAATTAATATTTTGAATAATTTACTATAGAAAAAGCAATCCCTGGCGGATTTGAAATTTGCGACAGTAAAAAATTAATTTTTGAATAATTTACTATAGAAAAGGCAATCCCTGGGGGATTTGAAATTTGCGATAGTAAAAAATTATTTTTTGAATAATTTACTATAGAAAAGGCAATCCCTGGCGGATTTGAAATTTGCGATAGTAAAAAATTATTTTTTGAATAATTTACTATAGAAAAGGAAATCCCTGGCGGATTTGAAATTTGCGACAGTAAAAAATTATTTTTTGAATAATTTACTATAGAAAAGGCAATCCCTGGCGCAATGAAAATTTGCGACAGTAAAAAAATATTTTTTGAATAATTTACTATAGAAAAGGCAATCCCTGGCGCACTTAAAATTTGCGATAGTAAAAAATTAATTTGTGAGAAATTTACTATAGAAAAGGCAATCCCTGGCGCAATTAAAATTTGCGATAGTAAAAAATTAATTTGTGAGAAATTTACTATAGAAAGGGCAATCCCTGGCGCACTTAAAATTTGCGATAGTAAAAAATTTATTTGTGAGAAATTTACTATAGAAAAGGCAATCCCTGGGATATTTAAAATTTGCGACAGTAAAAAATTATTTTTTGAATAATTTACTATAGAAAAGGCAATCCCTGGGATATTTAAAATTTGCGACAGTAAAAAATTATTTTTTGAATAATTTACTATAGAAAAGGCAATCCCTGGCGCAATTAAAATTTGCGACAGTAGAAAATTATTTTTTGAATAATTTTCTATAGAAAAGGCAATCCCTGGCGGATTTGAAATTTGCGACAGTAAAAAATTATTTTTTGAATAATTTACTATAGAAAAGGCAATCCCTGGCGGATTTGAAATTTGCGACAGTAAAAAATTATTTTTTGAATAATTTACTATAGAAAAGGCAATCCCTGGCGTAATTAAAATTTGCGACAGTATAAAATTATTTTTTGAATAATTTACTATAGAAAAGGCAATCCCTGGCGTATTTAAAATTTGCGACAGTAAAAAATTATTTTTTTGCAAAATTTACTATAGAAAAGGCAATCCCTGGCGTAATTAAAATTTGCGACAGTAAAAAATTAATATTTTGAATAATTTACTATAGAAAAGGCAATCCCTGGCGAAATTAAAATTTGCGACGGTAGAAAATTATTTTTTGAATAATTTACTATAGAAAAGGCAATCCCTGGCGCAATTAAAATTTTCGACAGTAGAAAATTATTTTTTGAATAATTTACTATAGAAAAGGCAATCCCTGGCGTAATTAAAATTTGCGACAGTAGAAAATTATTTTTTGAATAATTTACTATAGAAAAGGCAATCCCTGGCGTAATTAAAATTTGCGACAGTATAAAATTATTTTTTGAATAATTTACTATAGAAAAGCCAATCCCTGGCGCAGTTAAAATTTGCGACAGTAAAAAATTATTTTTTGAATAATTTACTATAGAAAAGGCAATCCCTGGCGTAATTAAAATTTGCGACAGTAGAAAATTATTTTTTGAATAATTTACCATAGAAAAGGCAATCCCTGGCGCAATTAAAATTTGCGACAGTAGAAAATTATTTTTTGAAAAATTTACTATAGAAAAGGCAATCCCTGGCGTAATTAAAATTTGCGACAGTATAAAATTATTTTTTGCAAAATTTACTATAGAAAAGGCAATCCCTGGCGTAATTAAAATTTTCGACTGTAGAAAATTATTTTTTGAATAATTTACCATAGAAAAGGCAATCCCTGGCGCAATTAAAATTTGCGACAGTAAAAAATTAATATTTTGAATAATTTACTATAGAAAAGGCAATCCCTGGCGGATTTGAAATTTGCGATAGTAAAAAATTATTTTTTGAATAATTTACTATAGAAAAGGCAATCCCTGGCGTAATTAAAATTTGCGACAGTTGAAAATTATTTTTTGAATAATTTACTATAGAAAAGGCAATCCCTGGCGAATTTAAAATTTGCGACAGTTGAAAATTATTTTTTGAATAATTTACTATAGAAAAGGCAATCCCTGGCGGATTTGAAATTTGCGATAGTAAAAAATTATTTTTTGAATAATTTACTATAGAAAAGGCAATCCCTGGCGGAATTGAAATTTGCGACAGTAAAAAATTATTTTTTGAATAATTTACTATAGAAAAGGCAATCCCTGGCGTATTTAAAATTTGCGACAGTTGAAAATTATTTTTTGAATAATTTACTATAGAAAAGGCAATCCCTGCCGGATTTGAAATTTGCGATAGTAAAAAATTATTTTTTGAATAATTTACTATAGAAAAGGCAATCCCTGGCGGATTTGAAATTTGCGACAGTAAAAAATTATTTTTTGAATAATTTACTATAGAAAAGGCAATCCCTGGCGGATTTGAAATTTGCGACAGTAAAAAATTATTTTTTGAATAATTTACTATAGAAAAGGCAATCCCTGGGATATTTAAAATTTGCGATAGTAAAAAATTATTTTTTGAATAATTTACTATAGAAAAGGCAATCCCTGGCGTAATTAAAATTTGCGACAGTTGAAAATTATTTTTTGAATAATTTACTATAGAAAAGGCAATCCCTGGCGTATTTGAAATTTGCGACAGTTGAAAATTATTTTTTGAATAATTTACTATAGAAAAGGCAATCCCTGGCGGATTTGAAATTTGCGATAGTAAAAAATTATTTTTTGAATAATTTACTATAGAAAAGGCAATCCCTGGCGGATTTGAAATTTGCGACAGTAAAAAATTATTTTTTGAATAATTTACTATAGAAAAGGCAATCCCTGGGATATTTAAAATTTGCGACAGTAAAAAATTATTTTTTGAATAATTTACTATAGAAAAGGCAATCCCTGGCGTAATTAAAATTTGCGACAGTATAACATTATTTTTTGAATAATTTACTATAGAAAAGGCAATCCCTGGCGTAATTAAAATTTGCGACAGTATAAAATTATTTTTTGAATAATTTACTATAGAAAGGGCAATCCCTGGCGCAATTAAAATTTGCGACAGTAAAAAATTATTTTTTGAATAATTTACTATAGAAAAGGCAATCCCAGGCGTAATTAAAATTTGCGACAGTAGAAAATTATTTTTTGAATAATTTACTATAGAAAAGGCCATCCCTGGGATATTTAAAATTTGCGACAGTAAAAAATTATTTTTTGAATAATTTACTATAGAAAAGGCAATCCCTGGCGTAATTAAAATTTGCGACAGTATAAAATTATTTTTTGAATAATTTACTATAGAAAAGGCAATCCCTGGGATATTTGAAATTTGCGACAGTAGAAAATTATTTTTTTTGCAAAATTTACTATAGAAAAGGCAATCCCTGGCGTAATTAAAATTTGCGACAGTAGAAAATTATTTTTTGAATAATTTACTATAGAAAAGGCAATCCCTGCCGGATTTGAAATTTGCGACAGTAAAAAATTATTTTTTGAATAATTTACTATAGAAAAGGCAATCCCTGGCGGATTTGAAATTTGCGACAGTTGAAAATTATTTTTTGAATAATTTACTATAGAAAAGGCAATCCCTGGCGTATTTAAATTTTGCGACAGTAAAAAATTATTTTTTGAATAATTTACTATAGAAAAGGCAATCCCTGGGATATTTAAAATTTGCGACAGTAAAAAAATATTTTTTGAATAATTTACTATAGAAAAGGCAATCCCTGGCGTAATTAAAATTTGCGACAGTAGAAAATTATTTTTTGAATAATTTACTATAGAAAAGGCAATCCCTGGCGCAATTAAAATTTGCGACAGTAGAAAATTATTTTTTGAATAATTTACTATAGAAAAGGCAATGCCTGCCGTAATTAAAATTTGCGACAGTAGAAAATTATTTTTTGAATAATTTACTATAGAAAAGGCAATGCCTGGCGCAATTAAAATTTGCGACAGTAAAAAATTAATATTTTGAATAATTTACTATAGAAAAGGCAATCCCTGGCGCAATTAAAATTTGCGACAGTAGAAAATTATTTTTTGAATAATTTACTATAGAAAAGGCAATCCCTGGCGTAATTAAAATTTGCGACAGTAGAAAATTTTTTTTTGAATAATTTACTATAGAAAAGGCAATCCCTGGCGCAATTAAAATTTGCGACAGTAGAAAATTATTTTTTGAATAATTTACTATAGAAAAGGCAATCCCTGGCGTAATTAAAATTTGCGACAGTAGAAAATTATTTTTTGAATAATTTACTATAGAAAAGGCAATCGCTGGCGCAATTAAAATTTGCGACAGTAAAAAATTATTTTTTTTGCAAAATTTACTATAGAAAAGGCAATCCCTGGCGTAATTAAAATTTGCGACAGTTGAAAATTATTTTTTGAATAATTTACTATAAAAAAGGCAATCCCTGGCGGATTTAAAATTTGCGACAGTAAAAAATTATTTTTTGAATAATTTACTATAGAAAAGGCAATCCCTGGCGTAATTAAAATTTGCGACACTAGAAAATTATTTTTTGAATAATTTACTATAGAAAAGGCAATGCCTGCCGTAATTAACATTTGCGACAGTAGAAAATTATTTTTTGAATAATTTACTATAGAAAAGGCAATGCCTGGCGCAATTAAAATTTGCGACAGTAAAAAATTAATATTTTGAATAATTTACTATAGAAAAGGCAATCCCTGGGATATTTAAAATTTGCGACAGTAAAAAATTATTTTTTGAATAATTTACTATAGAAAAGGCAATCCCTGGCGTAATTAAAATTTGCGACAGTATAACATTATTTTTTGAATAATTTACTATAGAAAAGGCAATCCCTGGCGTAATTAAAATTTGCGACAGTATAAAATTATTTTTTGAATAATTTACTATAGAAAAGGCAATCCCTGGCGCAATTAAAATTTGCGACAGTAAAAAATTATTTTTTGAATAATTTACTATAGAAAAGGCAATCCCTGGCGTAATTAAAATTTGCGACAGTAGAAAATTATTTTTTGAATAATTTACTATAGAAAAGGCCATCCCTGGGATATTTAAAATTTGCGACAGTAAAAAATTATTTTTTGAATAATTTACTATAGAAAAGGCAATCCCTGGCGTAATTAAAATTTGCGACAGTATAAAATTATTTTTTGAATAATTTACTATAGAAAAGGCAATCCCTGGGATATTTGAAATTTGCGACAGTAGAAAATTATTTTTTTTGCAAAATTTACTATAGAAAAGGCAGTCCCTGGCGTAATTAAAATTTGCGACAGTAGAAAATTATTTTTTGAATAATTTACTATAGAAAAGGCAATCCCTGGCGGATTTGAAATTTGCGACAGTAAAAAATTATTTTTTGAATAATTTACTATAGAAAAGGCAATCCCTGGCGGATTTGAAATTTGCGACAGTTGAAAATTATTTTTTGAATAATTTACTATAGAAAAGGCAATCCCTGGCGTATTTAAAATTTGCGACAGTAAAAAATTATTTTTTGAATAATTTACTATAGAAAAGGCAATCCCTGGGATATTTAAAATTTGCGACAGTAAAAAAATATTTTTTGAATAATTTACTATAGAAAAGGCAATCCCTGGCGTAATTAAAATTTGCGACAGTAGAAAATTATTTTTTGAATAATTTACTATAGAAAAGGCAATCCCTGGCGCAGTTAAAATTTGCGACAGTAGAAAATTATTTTTTGAATAATTTACTATAGAAAAGGCAATGCCTGCCGTAATTAAAATTTGCGACAGTAGAAAATTATTTTTTGAATAATTTACTATAGAAAAGGCAATGCCTGGCGCAATTAAAATTTGCGACAGTAAAAAATTAATATTTTGAATAATTTACTATAGAAAAGGCAATCCCTGGCGCAATTAAAATTTGCGACAGTAGAAAATTATTTTTTGAATAATTTACTATAGAAAAGGCAATCCCTGGCGTAATTAAAATTTGCGACAGTAGAAAATTTTTTTTTGAATAATTTACTATAGAAAAGGCAATCCCTGGCGCAATTAAAATTTGCGACAGTAGAAAATTATTTTTTGAATAATTTACTATAGAAAAGGCAATCCCTGGCGTAATTAAAATTTGCGACAGTAGAAAATTATTTTTTGAATAATTTACTATAGAAAAGGCAATCGCTGGCGCAATTAAAATTTGCGACAGTAAAAAATTATTTTTTTGCAAAATTTACTATAGAAAAGGCAATCCCTGGCGTAATTAAAATTTGCGACAGTTGAAAATTATTTTTTGAATAATTTACTGTAGAAAAGGCAATCCCTGGCGGATTTAAAATTTGCGACAGTAAAAAATTATTTTTTGAATAATTTACTATAGAAAAGGCAATCCCTGGCGTAATTAAAATTTGCGACACTAGAAAATTATTTTTTGAATAATTTACTATAGAAAAGGCAATGCCTGCCGTAATTAAAATTTGCGACAGTAGAAAATTATTTTTTGAATAATTTACTATAGAAAAGGCAATGCCTGGCGCAATTAAAATTTGCGACAGTAAAAAATTAATATTTTGAATAATTTACTATAGAAAAGGCAATCCCTGGCGCAATTAAAATTTGCGACAGTAGAAAATTATTTTTTGAATAATTTACTATAGAAAAGGCAATCCCTGGCGTAATTAAAATTTGCGACAGTAGAAAATTTTTTTTTGAATAATTTACTATAGAAAAGGCAATCCCTGGCGCAATTAAAATTTGCGACAGTAGAAAATTATTTTTTGAATAATTTACTATAGACAAGGCAATCCCTGGCGTAATTAAAATTTGCGACAGTAGAAAATTATTTTTTGAATAATTTACTATAGAAAAGGCAATCGCTGGCGCAATTAAAATTTGCGACAGTAAAAAATTATTTTTTTGCAAAATTTACTATAGAAAAGGCAATCCCTGGCGTAATTAAAATTTGCGACAGTTGATAATTATTTTTTGAATAATTTACTATAGAAAAGGCAATCCCTGGCGGATTTAAAATTTGCGACCGTAAAAAATTATTTTTTGAATAATTTACTATAGAAAAGGCAATCCCTGGCGTAATTAAAATTTGCGACAGTAGAAAATTTTTTTTTGAATAATTTACTATAGAAAAGGCAATCCCTGGGATATTTAAAATTTGCGACAGTAGAAAATTATTTTTTTGCAAAATTTACTATAGAAAAGGCAATCCCTGGCGTAATTAAAATTTGCGACAGTAGAAAATTATTTTTTGAATAATTTACTATAGAAAAGGCAATCCCTGGCGGATTTGAAATTTGCGACAGTAAAAAATTATTTTTTGAATAATTTACTATAGGAAAGGCAATCCCTGGCGTAATTAAAATTTGCGACAGTAGAAAATTATTTTTTGAATAATTTACTATAGAAAAGGCAATCCCTGGCGGATTTGAAATTTGCGACAGTAAAAAATTATTTTTTGAATAATTTACTATAGAAAATGCAATCCCTGGCGTAATTAAAAATTGCGACAGTAGAAAATTATGTTTTGAATAATTTACTATAGAAAAGGCAATCCCTGGGATATTTAAAATTTGCGACAGTAAAAAATTATTTTTTGAATAATTTACTATAGAAAAGGCAATCCCTGGCGTAATTAAAATTTGCGACAGTATAAAATTATTTTTTGAATAATTTACTATAGAAAACGCAATCCTTGGGATATTTAAAATTTGCGACAGTAAAAAATTATTTTTTTGCAAAATTTACTATAGAAAAGGCAATCCCTGGCGTAATTAAAATTTGCGACAGTAGAAAATTATTTTTTGAATAGTTTACTATAGAAAAGGCAATCCCTGGCGCAATTAAAATTTGCGATAGTAAAAAATTATTTTTTGAATAATTTACTATAGAAAATGCAATCCCTGGCGTAATTAAAATTTGCGACAGTAGAAAATTATTTTTTGAATAATTTACTATAGAAAAGGCAATCCCTGGGATATTTAAAATTTGCGACAGTATAAAATTATTTTTTGAATAATTTACCATAGAAAAGGCAATCCCTGGCGGATTTAAAATTTGCGACAGTAGAAAATTATTTTTTGAATAATTTACTATAGAAAAGGCAATCCCTGGCGTATTTAAACTTTGCGACAGTATAAAATTATTTTTTGAATAATTTACTATAGAAAAGGCAATCCCTGGCGGATTTGAAATTTGCGATAGTAAAAAATTATTTTTTGAATAATTTACTATAGAAAAGGCAATCCCTGGCGTATTTAAAATTTGCGACAGTATAAAATTATTTTTTGAATAATTTACTATAGAAAAGGCAATCCCTGGCGGATTTAAAATTTGCGACAGTAAAAAATTATTTTTTGAATAATTTACTATAGAAAAGGCAATCCCTGGCGTAATTAAAATTTGCGACAGTAGAAAATTATTTTTTGACTAATTTACTATAGAAAAGGCAATGCCTGGGATATTTAAAATTTGCGACAGTAGAAAATTATTTTTTTGCAAAATTTACTATAGAAAAGGCAATCCCTGGCGTAATTAAAATTTGCGACAGTAGAAAATTGTTTTTTGAATAATTTACTATAGAAAAGGCAATCCCTGGCGGATTTGAAATTTGCGACAGTAAAAAATTATTTTTTGAATAATTTACTATAGGAAAGGCAATCCCTGGCGTAATTAAAATTTGCGACAGTAGAAAATTATTTTTTGAATAATTTACTATAGAAAAGGCAATCCCTGGCGGATTTGAAATTTGCGACAGTAAAAAATTATTTTTTTGTAAAATTTACTATAGAAAAGGCAATCCCTGGCGTAATTAAAATTTGCGACAGTTCAAAATTATTTTTTGAATAATTTACTATAGAAAAGGCAATCCTTGGCGCAATTAAAATTTGCGACAGTAAAAAATTATTTTTTGAATAATTTACTATAGAAAAGGCAATCCCTGGCGTAATTAAAAATTGCGACAGTAGAAAATTATTTTTTGAATAATTTACTATAGAAAAGGCAATCCCTGGGATATTTAAAATTTGCGACAGTAAAAAATTATTTTTTGAATAATTTACTATAGAAAAGGCAATCCCTGGCGTAATTAAAATTTGCGACAGTATAAAATTATTTTTTGAATAATTTACTATAGAAAAGGCAATCCCTGGGATATTTAAAATTTGCGACAGTAAAAAATTATCTTTTTGCAAAATTTACTATAGAAAAGGCAATCCCTGGCGTAATTAAAATTTGCGACAGTAGAAAATTATTTTTTGAATAGTTTACTATAGAAAAGGCAATCCCTGGCGGATTTGAAATTTGCGACAGTAAAAAATTATTTTTTGAATAATTTACTATAGGAAAGGCAATCCCTGGCGTAATTAAAATTTGCGACAGTAGAAAATTATTTTTTGAATAATTTACTATAGAAAAGGCAATCCCTGGCGGATTTGAAATTTGCGACAGTAAAAAATTATTTTTTGAATAATTTACTATAGAAAATGCAATCCCTGGCGTAATTAAAAATTGCGACAGTAGAAAATTATGTTTTGAATAATTTACTATAGAAAAGGCAATCCCTGGTATATTTAAAATTTGCGACAGTAAAAAATTATTTTTTGAATAATTTACTATAGAAAAGGCAATCCCTGGCGTAATTAAAATTTGCGACTTTATAAAATTATTTTTTGAATAATTTACTATAGAAAACGCAATCCTTGGGATATTTAAAATTTGGGACAGTAAAAAATTATTTTTTTGCAAAATTTACTATAAAAAAGGCAATCCCTGGCGTAATTAAAATTTGCGACAGTAGAAAATTATTTTTTGAATAGTTTACTATAGAAAAGGCAATCCCTGGCGCAATTAAAATTTGCGATAGTAAAAAATTATTTTTTGAATAATTTACTATAGAAAATGCAATCCCTGGCGTAATTAAAATTTGCGACAGTAGAAAATTATTTTTTGAATAATTTACTATAGAAAAGGCAATCCCTGGGATATTTAAAATTTGCGAAAGTATAAAATTATTTTTTGAATAATTTACTATAGAAAAGGCAATCCCTGGCGTAATTAAAATTTGCGACAGTAGAAAATTTTTTTTTGAATAATTTACTATAGAAAAGGCAATCCCTGGGATATTTAAAATTTGCGACAGTAGAAAATTATTTTTTTGCAAAATTTACTATAGAAAAGGCAATCCCTGGCGTAATTAAAATTTGCGACAGTAGAAAATTATTTTTTGAATAATTTACTATAGAAAAGGCAATCCCTGGCGGATTTGAAATTTGCGACAGTAAAAAATTATTTTTTGAATAATTTACTATAGGAAAGGCAATCCCTGGCGTGATTAAAATTTGCGACAGTAGAAAATTATTTTTTGAATAATTTACTATAGAAAAGGCAATCCCTGGCGGATTTGAAATTTGCGACAGTAAAAAATTATTTTTTGAATAATTTACTATAGAAAATGCAATCCCTGGCGTAATTAAAAATTGCGACAGTAGAAAATTATGTTTTGAATAATTTACTATAGAAAACTCAATCCCTGGGATATTTAAAATTTGCGACAGTAAAAAATTATTTTTTGAATAATTTACTATAGAAAAGGCAATCCCTGGCGTAATTAAAATTTGCGACAGTATAAAATTATTTTTTGAATAATTTACTATAGAAAACGCAATCCTTGGGATATTTAAAATTTGCGACAGTAAAAAATTATTTTTTTGCAAAATTTACTATAGAAAAGGCAATCCCTGGCGTAATTAAAATTTGCGACAGTAGAAAATTATTTTTTGAATAGTTTACTATAGAAAAGGCAATCCCTGGCGCAATTAAAATTTGCGATAGTAAAAAATTATTTTTTGAATAATTTACTATAGAAAATGCAATCCCTGGCGTAATTAAAATTTGCGACAGTAGAAAATTATTTTTTGAATAATTTACTATAGAAAAGGCAATCCCTGGGATATTTAAAATTTGCGACAGTATAAAATTATTTTTTGAATAATTTACCATAGAAAAGGCAATCCCTGGCGGATTTAAAATTTGCGACAGTAGAAAATTATTTTTTGAATAATTTACTATAGAAAAGGCAATCCCTGGCGTATTTAAACTTTGCGACAGTATAAAATTATTTTTTGAATAATTTACTATAGAAAAGGCAATCCCTGGCGGATTTGAAATTTGCGATAGTAAAAAATTATTTTTTGAATAATTTACTATAGAAAAGGCAATCCCTGGCGTATTTAAAATTTGCGACAGTATAAAATTATTTTTTGAATAATTTACTATAGAAAAGGCAATCCCTGGCGGATTTAAAATTTGCGACAGTAAAAAATTATTTTTTGAATAATTTACTATAGAAAAGGCAATCCCTGGCGTAATTAAAATTTGCGACAGTAGAAAATTATTTTTTGACTAATTTACTATAGAAAAGGCAATGCCTGGGATATTTAAAATTTGCGGCAGTAGAAAATTATTTTTTTGCAAAATTTACTATAGAAAAGGCAATCCCTGGCGTAATTAAAATTTGCGACAGTAGAAAATTATTTTTTGAATAATTTACTATAGAAAAGGCAATCCCTGGCGGATTTGAAATTTGCGACAGTAAAAAATTATTTTTTGAATAATTTACTATAGGAAAGGCAATCCCTGGCGTAATTAAAATTTGCGACAGTAGAAAATTATTTTTTGAATAATTTACTATAGAAAAGGCAATCCCTGGCGGATTTGAAATTTGCGACAGTAAAAAATTATTTTTTTGTAAAATTTACTATAGAAAAGGCAATCCCTGGCGTAATTAAAATTTGCGACAGTTCAAAATTATTTTTTGAATAATTTACTATAGAAAAGGCAATCCTTGGCGCAATTAAAATTTGCGACAGTAAAAAATTATTTTTTGAATAATTTACTATAGAAAAGGCAATCCCTGGCGTAATTAAAAATTGCGACAGTAGAAAATTATTTTTTGAATAATTTACTATAGAAAAGGCAATCCCTGGGATATTTAAAATTTGCGACAGTAAAAAATTATTTTTTGAATAATTTACTATAGAAAAGGCAATCCCTGGCGTAATTAAAATTTGCGACAGTATAAAATTATTTTTTGAATAATTTACTATAGAAAAGGCAATCCCTGGGATATTTAAAATTTGCGACAGTAAAAAATTATTTTTTTGCAAAATTTACTATAGAAAAGGCAATCCCTGGCGTAATTAAAATTTGCGACAGTAGAAAATTATTTTTTGAATAGTTTACTATAGAAAAGGCAATCCCTGGCGCAATTAAAATTTGCGATAGTAAAAAATTATTTTTTGAATAATTTACTATAGAAAATGCAATCCCTGGCGTAATTAAAATTTGCGACAGTAGAAAATTATTTTTTGAATAATTTACTATAGAAAAGGCAATCCCTGGGATATTTAAAATTTGCGACAGTATAAAATTATTTTTTGAATAATTTACCATAGAAAAGGCAATCCCTGGCGGATTTAAAATTTGCGACAGTAGAAAATTATTTTTTGAATAATTTACTATAGAAAAGGCAATCCCTGGCGTATTTAAACTTTGCGACAGTATAAAATTATTTTTTGAATAATTTACTATAGAAAAGGCAATCCCTGGCGGATTTGAAAATTGCGATAGTAAAAAATTATTTTTTGAATAATTTACTATAGAAAAGGCAATCCCTGGCGTATTTAAAATTTGCGACAGTATAAAATTATTTTTTGAATAATTTACTATAGAAAAGGCAATCCCTGGGATATTTAAAATTTGCGACAGTAAAAAATTATTTTTTGAAAAATTTACTATAGAAAAGGCAATCCCTGGCGTAATTAAAATTTGCGACAGTTGAAAATAATTTTTTAATAATTTACTATAGAAAAGGCAATCCCTGGCGTAATTAAAATTTGCGACAGTAGAAAATTATTTTTTGAATAATTTACTATAGAAAAGGCAATCCCTGGGATATTTAAAATTTGCGACAGTAGAAAATTATTTGTTTGCAAAATTTACTATAGAAAAGGCAATCCCTGGCGTAATTAAAATTTGCGACAGTAGAAAATTATTTTTTGAATAATTTACTATAGAAAAGGCAATCCCTGGCGGATTTGAAATTTGCGACAGTAAAAAATTATTTTTTTGTAAAATTTACTATAGAAAAGGCAATCCCTGGCGTAATTAAAATTTGCGACAGTTGAAAATTATTTTTTGAATAATTTACTATAGAAAAGGCAAACCTTGGCGCAATTAAAATTTGCGACAGTAAAAAATAATTTTTTGAATAATTTACTATAGAAAAGGCAATCCCTGGCGTAATTAAAAATTGCGACAGTAGAAAATTATTTTTTGAATAATTTACTATAGAAAAGGCAATCCCTGGGATATTTAAAATTTGCGACAGTAAAAAATTATTTTTTGAATAATTTACTATAGAAAAGGCAATCCCTGGCGTAATTAAAATTTGCGACAGTATAAAATTATTTTTTGAATAATTTACTATAGAAAAGGCAATCCCTGGGATATTTAAAATTTCCGACAGTAAAAAATTATTTTTTTGCAAAATTTACTATAGAAAAGGCAATCCCTGGCGTAATTAAAATTTGCGACAGTAGAAAATTATTTTTTGAGTAATTTACTATAGAAAAGGCAATCCCTGGCGCACTTAAAATTTGCGATAGTAAAAAATTAATTTGTGAGAAATTTACTATAGAAAAGGCAATCCCTGGGATATTTAAAATTTGCGACAGTAGAAAATTATTTTTTGCAAAATTTACTATAGAAAAGGCAATCCCTGGCGTAATTAAAATTTGCGACAGTAGAAAATTATTTTTTGAATAATTTACTATAGAAAAGGCAATCCTGGCGGATTTGAAATTTGCGACAGTAAAAAATTATTTTTTGAATAATTTACTATAGGAAAGGCAATCCCTGGCGTAATTAAAATTTGCGACAGTAGAAAATTATTTTTTGAATAATTTACTATAGAAAAGGCAATCCCTGGCGGATTTGAAATTTGCGACAGTAAAAAATTATTTTTTTGTAAAATTTACTATAGAAAAGGCAATCCCTGGCGTAATTAAAATTTGCGACAGTTGAAAATTATTTTTTGAATAATTTACTATAGAAAAGGCAATCCTTGGCGCAATTAAAATTTGCGACAGTAAAAAATTATTTTTTGAATAATTTACTATAGAAAAGGCAATCCCTGGCGTAATTAAAAATTGCGACAGTAGAAAATTTTTTTTTGAATAATTTACTATAGAAAAGGCAATCCCTGGGATATTTAAAATTTGCGACAGTAAAAAATTATTTTTTGAATAATTTATTATAGAAAAGGCAATCCCTGGCGTAATTAAAATTTGCGACAGTATAAAATTATTTTTTGAATAATTTACTATAGAAAAGGCAATCCCTGGGATATTTAAAATTTGCGACAGTAAAAAATTATTTTTTTGCAAAATTTACTATAGAAAAGGCAATCCCTGGCGTAATTAAAATTTGCGACAGTAGAAAATTATTTTTTGAATAATTTACTATAGAAAAGGCAATCCCTGGCGCAATTAAAATTTGCGATAGTAAAAAATTATTTTTTGAATAATTTACTATAGAAAATGCAATCCCTGGCGTAATTAAAATTTGCGACAGTAGAAAATTATTTTTTGAATAATTTACTATAGAAAAGGCAATCCGTGGGATATTTAAAATTTGCGACAGTATAAAATTATTTTTTGAATAATTTACCATAGAAAAGGCAATCCCTGGCGGATTTAAAATTTGCGACAGTAGAAAATTATTTTTTGAATAATTTACTATAGAAAAGGCAATCCCTGGCGTATTTAAACTTTGCGACAGTATAAAATTATTTTTTGAATAATTTACTATAGAAAAGGCAATCCCTGGCGGATTTGAAATTTGCGATAGTAAAAAATTATTTTTTGGATAATTTACTATAGAAAAGGCAATCCCTGGCGTATTTAAAATTTGCGACAGTATAAAATTATTTTTTGAATAATTTACTATAGAAAAGGCAATCCCTGGGATATTTAAAATTTGCGACAGTAAAAAATTATTTTTTGAAAAATTTACTATAGAAAAGGCAATCCCTGGCGTAATTAAAATATGCGACAGTTGAAAATTATTTTTTGAATAATTTACTATAGAAAAGGCAATCCCTGGCGTAATTAAAATTTGCGACAGTTGAAAATTATCTTTGAATAATTTACTATAGAAAAGGCAATCCCTGGCGTAATTAAGATTTGCGAAAGTATAAAATTATTTTTTGAATAATTTACTATAGAAAAGGCAATCCCTGGGATATTTCAAATTTGCGACAGTAGAAAATTATTTTTTGAATAATTTACTATAGAAAAGGCAATCCCTGGCGTAATTAAAATTTGCGACAGTAAAAAATTAATATTTTGAATAATTTACTATAGAAAAGGCAATCCCTGGCGCAATTAAAATTTGCGACAGTAAAAAATTATTTTTTTGCAAAATTTACTATAGAAAAGGGCAATCCCTGGCGTAATTAAAATTTGCGACAGTTGAAAATTATTTTTTGAATAATTTACTATAGAAAAGGCAATCCCTGGCGCACTTAAAATTTGCGATAGTAAAAAATTAATTTGTGAGAAATTTACTATAGAAAAGGCAATCCCTGGGATATTTAAAATTTGCGACAGTAGAAAATTATTTTTTGGAAAATTTACTATAGAAAAGGCAATCCCTGGGATATTTAAAATTTGCGACAGTAAAAAATTATTTTTTTGCAAAATTTACTATAGAAAGGCAATCCCTGGCGTAATTAACTTTTGCGACAGTAAAAAATTATTTTTTGCAAAATTTACTATAGAAAAGGCAATCCCTGGCGCAATTAAAATTTGCGACAGTAAAAAAAAATTTTTTTGCAAAATTTACTATAGAAAAGGCAATCCCTGGCGTAATTAAAATTTGCGACAGTAAAAAATTATTTTTTGCAAAATTTACTATAGAAAAGGCAATCCCTGGCGCAATTAAAATTTGCGACAGTAAAAAATTAATATTTTGAATAATTTACTGTAGAAAAGGCAATCCCTGGCGCAATTAAAATTTGCGACAGTAAAAAATTATTTTTTGAATAATTTACTATAGAAAAGGCAATCCCTGGCGGATTTCAAATTTTGCAACAGTATAAAATTATTTTTTAAATAATTTACTATAGAAAAGGCAATCCCTGGCGTATTTAAAATTTGCGACAGTAAAAAATTATTTTTTGAATAATTTACTATAGAAAAGGCAATCCCTGGCGTAATTAAAATTTGCGACAGTAAAAAATTATTTTTTGAATAATTTACTATAGAAAAGGCAATCCCTGGCGCAATTAAAATTTGCGACAGTAAAAAATTATTTTTTGAATAATTTACTATAGAAAAGGCAATCCCTGGCGTAATTAAAATTTGCGACAGTAGAAAATTATTTTTTGAATAATTTACTATAGAAAAGGCAAGCCCTGGGATATTTAAAATTTGCGACAGTAAAAAATTATTTTTTGAATAATTTACTATAGATAAGGCAATCCCTGGCGTAATTAAAATTTGCGAAAGTATAAAATTATTTTTTGAATAATTTACTATAGAAAAGGCAATCCCTGGGATATTTAAAATTTGCGACAGTAGAAAATTATTTTTTTGCAAAATTTACTATAGAAAAGGCAATCCCTGGCGTAATTAAAATTTGCGACAGTAGAAAATTATTTTTTGAATAATTTACTATAGAAAAGGCAATCCCTGGCGCAATTAAAATTTGCGACAGTAGAAAATTATTTTTTGAATAATTTACTATAGAAAAGGCAATCCCTGGCGGATTTGAAATTTGCGACAGTAAAAAATTATTTTTTGAATAATTTACTATAGAAAAGGCAATCCCTGGCGGATTTGAAATTTGCGACATTTGAAAATTATTTTTTGAATAATTTACTATAGAAAAGGCAATCCCTGGCGTATTTAAAATTTGCGACAGTAAAAAATTATTTTTTGAATAATTTACTATAGAAAAGGCAATCCCTGGCGCACTTAAAATTTGCGACAGTAGAAAATTATTTTTTGAATAATTTACTATAGAAAAGGCAATCCCTGGCGGATTTGAAATTTGCGACAGTTGAAAATTATTTTTTGAATAATTTACTATAGAAAAGGCAATCCCTGGGATATTTAAAATTTGCGATAGTAAAAAATTATTTTTTTGCAAAATTTACTATAGAAAAGGCGATCCCTGGCGTAATTAAAATTTGCGACAGTTGAAAATTATTTTTTGAATAATTTACTATAGAAAAGGCAATCCCTGGTGCACTTAAAATTTGCGATAGTAAAAAATTAATTTGTGAGAAATTTACTATAGAAAAGGCAATCCCTGGGATATTTAAAATTTGCGACAGTAAAAAATTATTTTTTGAATAATTTACTATAGAAAAGGCAATCCCTGGCGTAATTAAAATTTGCGACAGTAAAAAATTATTTTTTTTGCAAAATTTACTATAGAAAAGGCAATCCCTGGCGTAATTAAAATTTGCGACAGTAAAAAATTATTTTTTTGCTAAATTTACTATAGAAAAGGCAATCCCTGGCGCAATTAAAATTTGCGACAGTAAAAATTAATATTTTGAATAATTTACTGTAGAAAAGGCAATCCCTGGCGCAATTAAAATTTGCGACAGTAAAAAATTATTTTTTGAATAATTTACTATAGAAAAGGCAATCCCTGGCGGATTTGAAATTTGCGACAGTAAAAAATTATTTTTTGAATAATTTACTATAGAAAAGGCAATCCCTGGGATATTTAAAATTTGCGACAGCATAAAATTATTTTTTGAACAATTTACTATAGAAAAGGCAATCCCTGGCGGATTTGAAATTTGCGACAGTTGAAAATTATTTTTTGAATAATTTACTATAGAAAAGGCAATCCCTGGCGGATTTGAAATTTGCGACAGTTGAAAATTATTTTTTGAATAATTTACTATAGAAAAGGAAATCCCTGGCGGATTTGAAATTTGCGACAGTAAAAAATTATTTTTTGAATAATTTACTATAGAAAAGGTAATCCCTGGCGCACTTAAAATTTGCGATAGTAAAAAATTAATTTGTGAGAAATTTACTATAGAAATGGCAATCCCTGGGATATTTAAAATTTGCGACAGTAAAAAATTATTTTTTGAATAATTTACTATAGAAAAGGCAATCCCTGGCGTAATTAAAATTTGCGACAGTAAAAAATTATTTTTTTTGCAAAATTTACTATAGAAAAGGCAATCCCTGGCGTAATTAAAATTTGCGACAGTAAAAAATTATTTTTTTGCAAAATTTACTATAGAAAAGGCAATCCCTGGCGCAATTAAAATTTGCGACAGTAAAAATTAATATTTTGAATAATTTACTGTAGAAAAGGCAATCCCTGGCGCACTTAAAATTTGCGACAGTAAAAAATTATTTTTTGAATAATTTACTATAGAAAAGGCAATCCCTGGCGGATTTGAAATTTGCGACAGTAAAAAATTATTTTTTGAATAATTTACTATAGAAAAGGCAATCCCTGGGATATTTAAAATTTGCGACAGTATAAAATTATTTTTTGAACAATTTACTATAGAAAAGGCAATCCCTGGCGTATTTAAAATTTGCGACAGTAAAAAATTAGTTTTTGAATAATTTACTATAGAAAAGGCAATCCCTGGCGTAATTAAAATTTGCGACAGTTAGAAATTATTTTTTGAATAATTTACTATAGAAAAGGCAATCCCTGGCGTAATTAAAATTTGCGACAGTATAAAATTATTTTTTTTATAATTTACTATAGAAAAGGCAATCCCTGGCGTAATTAAAATTTGCGACAGTTGAAAATTATTTTTTGAATAATTTAATATAGAAAAGGCAATCCCTGGCGTAATTAAAATTTGCGACAGTAAAAAATTATTTTTTGAATAATTTACTATAGAAAAGGCAATCCCTGGCGCAATTAAAATTTGCGACAGTAGAAAATTATTTTTTGAATAATTTACTATAGAAAAGGCAATCCCTGGCGGATTTGAAATTTGCGACAGTAAAAAATTATTTTTTGAATAATTTACTATAGAAAAGGCAATCCCTGGCGCACTTAAAATTTGCGATAATAAAAAATTAATTTGTGAGAAATTTACTATAGAAAAGGCAATCCCTGGGATATTTAAAATTTGCGACAGTAAAAAATTATTTTTTGAATAATTTTACTATAGAAAAGGCAATCCCTGGGATATTTAAAATTAGCGACAGTAAAAAATTATTTTTTGAATAATTTACTATAGAAAAGGCAATCCCTGGCGCAATTAAAATTTGCGACAGTAGAAAATTATTTTTTGAATAATTTACTATAGAAAAGGCAATCCCTGGCGTAATTAAAATTTGCGACAGTATAAAATTATTTTTTGAATAATTTACTATAGAAAAGGCAATCCCTGGCGTAATTAAAATTTGCGACAGTAAAAAATTAATATTTTGAATAATTTACTATAGAAAAGGCAATCCCTGGCGGATTTGAAATTTGCGATAGTAAAAAATAATTTTTTGAATAATTTACTATAGAAAAGGCAATCCCTGGCGTAATTAAAATTTGCGACACTTGAAAATAATTTTTTGAATAATTTACTGTAGAAAAGGCAATCCCTGGCGCAATTAAAATTTGCGACAGTTGAAAATTATTTTTTGAATAATTTACTATAGAAAAGGCAATCCCTGGCGTAATTAAAATTTGCGACAGTAGAAAATTATTTTTTGAATAATTTACTATAGAAAAGGCAATCCCTGGCGGATTTGAAATTTGCGACAGTTGAAAATTATTTTTTGAATAATTTACTATAGAAAAGGCAATCCCTGGCGGATTTGAAATTTGCGACAGTTGAAAATTATTTTTTGAATAATTTACTATAGAAAAGGCAATCCCTGGGATATTTAAAATTTGCGACAGTAAAAAATCATTTTTTGAATAATTTACTATAGAAAAGGCAATCCCTGGCGCAATTAAAATTTGCGACAGTAGAAAATTATTTTTTGAATAATTTACTATAGAAAAGTCAATCCCTGGCGGATTTGAAATTTGCGACAGTTGAAAATTATTTTTTGAATAATTTACTATAGAAAAGGCAATCCCTGGGATATTTAAAATTTGCGACAGTAAAAAATTATTTTTTGAATAATTTACTATAGAAAAGGCAATCCCTGGGATATTTAAAATTTGCGACAGTAAAAAATTATTTTTTGAATAATTTACTATAGAAAAGGCAATCCCTGGCGCAATTAAAATTTGCGACAGTAGAAAATTATTTTTTGAATAATTTACTATAGAAAAGGCAATCCCTGGCGTAATTAAAATTTGCGACAGTATAAAATTATTTTTTGAATAATTTACTATAGAAAAGGCAATCCCTGGCGTAATTAAAATTTGCGACAGTAGAAAATTATTTTTTGAATAATTTACTATAGAAAAGGCAATCCCTGGCGGATTTGAAATTTGCGACAGTTGAAAATTATTTTTTGAATAATTTACTATAGAAAAGGCAATCCCTGGCGGATTTGAAATTTGCGAGAGTTGAAAATTATTTTTTGAATAATTTACTATAGAAAAGGCAATCCCTAGCGTAATTAAAATTTACGACAGTAGAAAATTATTTTTTGAATAATTTACTATAGAAAAGGCAATCCCTGGGATATTTAAAATTTGCGACAGTAAAAAATTATTTTTTTGCAAAATTTACTATAGAAAAGGCAATCCCTGGCGTAATTAAAATTTGCGACAGTAGAAAATTATTTTTTGGGTAATTTACTATAGAAAAGGCAATCCCTGGCGGATTTGAAATTTGCGACAGTTGAAAATTATTTTTTGAATAATTTACTATAGAAAAGGCAATCCCTGGCGGATTTGAAATTTGCGACAGTTGAAAATTATTTTTTGAATAATTTACTATAGAAAAGGCAATCCCTGGCGTAATTAAAATTTGCGACAGTAGAAAATTATTTTTTGAATAATTTACTATAGAAAAGGCAATCCCTGGGATATTTAAAATTTGCGACAGTAAAAAATTATTTTTTGAATAATTTACTATAGAAAAGGCAATCCCTGGGATATTTAAAATTTGCGACAGTAAAAAATTATTTTTTTGCAAAATTTACTATAGAAAAGGCAATCCCTGGCGTAATTAAAATTTGCGACAGTTGTAAATTATTTTTTGAATAATTTACTATAGAAAAGGCAATCCCTGGCGTAATTAAAATTTGCGACAGTTGAAAATTATTTTTTGAATAATTTACTATAGAAAAGCCAATCCCTGGCGTAATTAAAATTTGCGACAGTATAAAATTATTTTTTGAATAATTTACAATAGAAAATGCAATCCCTGGGATATTTAAAATTTGCGACAGTAGAAAATTATTTTTTGCAAAATTTACTATAGAAAAAGCAATCCCTGGGATATTTAAAATTTGCGACCGTAAAAAATTATTTTTTTTGCAAAATTTACTATATAAAAGGCAATCCCTGGCGTAATTAAAATTTGCGACAGTAAAAAATTATTTTTTTGCAAAATTTACTATAGAAAAGGCAATCTCTGGCGTAATTAAAATTTGCGACAGTTGAAAATTATTTCTTGAATAATTTACTATAGAAAAGGCAATCCCTGGCGTAATTAAAATTTGCGACAGTAAAAAATTATTTTTTGAATAATTTACTATAGAAAAGGCAATCCCTGGCGTAATTAAAATTTGCGACAGTAAAAAATTATTTTTTGAATAATTTACTATAGAAAAGGCAATCCCTGGCGCAATTAAAATTTGCAACAGTAAAAAATTATTTTTTGCAAAATTTGCTGTAGAAAAGGCAATCCCTGGCGCAATTAAAATTTGCAACAGTAAAAAATTATTTTTTGCAAAATTTACTGTAGAAATGGCAATCCCTGGGATATTTAAAATTTGCGACAGTAAAAAATTATTTTTTGAATAATTTACTATAGAAAAGGCAATCCCTGGCGTAATTAAAATTTGCGACAGTAAAAAATTATTTTTTTTGCAAAATTTACTATAGAAAAGGCAATCCCTGGCGTAATTAAAATTTGCGACAGTAAAAAATTATTTTTTTGCAAAATTTACTATAGAAAAGGCAATCCCTGGCGCAATTAAAATTTGCGACAGTAAAAATTAATATTTTGAATAATTTACTGTAGAAAAGGCAATCCCTGGCGCAATTAAAATTTGCGACAGTAAAAAATTATTTTTTGAATAATTTACTATAGAAAAGGCAATCCCTGGCGGATTTGAAATTTGCGACAGTAAAAAATTATTTTTTGAATAATTTACTATAGAAAAGGCAATCCCTGGGATATTTAAAATTTGCGACAGTATAAAATTATTTTTTGAACAATTTACTATAGAAAAGGCAATCCCTGGCGTATTTAAAATTTGCGACAGTAAAAAATTAGTTTTTGAATAATTTACTATAGAAAAGGCAATCCCTGGCGTAATTAAAATTTGCGACAGTTAGAAATTATTTTTTGAATAATTTACTATAGAAAAGGCAATCCCTGGCGTAATTAAAATTTGCGACAGTATAAAATTATTTTTTTTATAATTTACTATAGAAAAGGCAATCCCTGGCGTAATTAAAATTTGCGACAGTTGAAAATTATTTTTTGAATAATTTAATATAGAAAAGGCAATCCCTGGCGTAATTAAAATTTGCGACAGTAAAAAATTATTTTTTGAATAATTTACTATAGAAAAGGCAATCCCTGGCGCAATTAAAATTTGCGACAGTAGAAAATTATTTTTTGAATAATTTACTATAGAAAAGGCAATCCCTGGCGGATTTGAAATTTGCGACAGTAAAAAATTATTTTTTGAATAATTTACTATAGAAAAGGCAATCCCTGGCGCACTTAAAATTTGCGATAATAAAAAATTAATTTGTGAGAAATTTACTATAGAAAAGGCAATCCCTGGGATATTTAAAATTTGCGACAGTAAAAAATTATTTTTTGAATAATTTACTATAGAAAAGGCAATCCCTGGGATATTTAAAATTTGCGACAGTAAAAAATTATTTTTTGAATAATTTACTATAGAAAAGGCAATCCCTGGCGCAATTAAAATTTGCGACAGTAGAAAATTATTTTTTGAATAATTTACTATAGAAAAGGCAATCCCTGGCGTAATTAAAATTTGCGACAGTATAAAATTATTTTTTGAATAATTTACTATAGAAAAGGCAATCCCTGGCGTAATTAAAATTTGCGACAGTAAAAAATTAATATTTTGAATAATTTACTATAGAAAAGGCAATCCCTGGCGGATTTGAAATTTGCGATAGTAAAAAATAATTTTTTGAATAATTTACTATAGAAAAGGCAATCCCTGGCGTAATTAAAATTTGCGACACTTGAAAATAATTTTTTGAATAATTTACTGTAGAAAAGGCAATCCCTGGCGCAATTAAAATTTGCGACAGTTGAAAATTATTTTTTGAATAATTTACTATAGAAAAGGCAATCCCTGGCGTAATTAAAATTTGCGACAGTAGAAAATTATTTTTTGAATAATTTACTATAGAAAAGGCAATCCCTGGCGGATTTGAAATTTGCGACAGTTGAAAATTATTTTTTGAATAATTTACTATAGAAAAGGCAATCCCTGGCGGATTTGAAATTTGCGACAGTTGAAAATTATTTTTTGAATAATTTACTATAGAAAAGGCAATCCCTGGGATATTTAAAATTTGCGACAGTAAAAAATCATTTTTTGAATAATTTACTATAGAAAAGGCAATCCCTGGCGCAATTAAAATTTGCGACAGTAGAAAATTATTTTTTGAATAATTTACTATAGAAAAGTCAATCCCTGGCGGATTTGAAATTTGCGACAGTTGAAAATTATTTTTTGAATAATTTACTATAGAAAAGGCAATCCCTGGGATATTTAAAATTTGCGACAGTAAAAAATTATTTTTTGAATAATTTACTATAGAAAAGGCAATCCCTGGGATATTTAAAATTTGCGACAGTAAAAAATTATTTTTTGAATAATTTACTATAGAAAAGGCAATCCCTGGCGCAATTAAAATTTGCGACAGTAGAAAATTATTTTTTGAATAATTTACTATAGAAAAGGCAATCCCTGGCGTAATTAAAATTTGCGACAGTATAAAATTATTTTTTGAATAATTTACTATAGAAAAGGCAATCCCTGGCGTAATTAAAATTTGCGACAGTAGAAAATTATTTTTTGAATAATTTACTATAGAAAAGGCAATCCCTGGCGGATTTGAAATTTGCGACAGTTGAAAATTATTTTTTGAATAATTTACTATAGAAAAGGCAATCCCTGGCGGATTTGAAATTTGCGAGAGTTGAAAATTATTTTTTGAATAATTTACTATAGAAAAGGCAATCCCTAGCGTAATTAAAATTTACGACAGTCGAAAATTATTTTTTGAATAATTTACTATAGAAAAGGCAATCCCTGGGATATTTAAAATTTGCGACAGTAAAAAATTATTTTTTTGCAAAATTTACTATAGAAAAGGCAATCCCTGGCGTAATTAAAATTTGCAACAGTAGAAAATTATTTTTTGAGTAATTTACTATAGAAAAGGCAATCCCTGGCGGATTTGAAATTTGCGACAGTTGAAAATTATTTTTTGAATAATTTACTATAGAAAAGGCAATCCCTGGCGGATTTGAAATTTGCGACAGTTGAAAATTATTTTTTGAATAATTTACTATAGAAAAGGCAATCCCTGGCGTAATTAAAATTTGCGACAGTAGAAAATTATTTTTTGAATAATTTACTATAGAAAAGGCAATCCCTGGGATATTTAAAATTTGCGACAGTAAAAAATTATTTTTTGAATAATTTACTATAGAAAAGGCAATCCCTGGGATATTTAAAATTTGCGACAGTAAAAAATTATTTTTTTGCAAAATTTACTATAGAAAAGGCAATCCCTGGCGTAATTAAAATTTGCGACAGTTGTAAATTATTTTTTGAATAATTTACTATAGAAAAGGCAATCCCTGGCGTAATTAAAATTTGCGACAGTTGAAAATTATTTTTTGAATAATTTACTATAGAAAAGCCAATCCCTGGCGTAATTAAAATTTGCGACAGTATAAAATTATTTTTTGAATAATTTACAATAGAAAATGCAATCCCTGGGATATTTAAAATTTGCGACAGTAGAAAATTATTTTTTGCAAAATTTACTATAGAAAAAGCAATCCCTGGGATATTTAAAATTTGCGACCCTAAAAAATTATTTTTTTTGCAAAATTTACTATATAAAAGGCAATCCCTGGCGTAATTAAAATTTGCGACAGTAAAAAATTATTTTTTTGCAAAATTTACTATAGAAAAGGCAATCTCTGGCGTAATTAAAATTTGCGACAGTTGAAAATTATTTTTTGAATAATTTACTATAGAAAAGGCAATCCCTGGCGTAATTAAAATTTGCGACAGTAAAAAATTATTTTTTGAATAATTTACTATAGAAAAGGCAATCCCTGGCGTAATTAAAATTTGCGACAGTAAAAAATTATTTTTTGAATAATTTACTATAGAAAAGGCAATCCCTGGCGCAATTAAAATTTGCAACAGTAAAAAATTATTTTTTGCAAAATTTGCTGTAGAAAAGGCAATCCCTGGCGCAATTAAAATTTGCAACAGTAAAAAATTATTTTTTGCAAAATTTACTGTAGAAAAGGCAATCCCTGGCGGATTTGAAATTTGCGACAGTAAGAAATTATTTTTGAATTATTTACTTTAGAAATGGCAATCCCTGGCGTAATTAAAATTTGCGACAGTATAAAATTATTTTTTGAATAATTTACTATAGAAAAGGCAATCCCTGGCGCACTTAAAATTTGCGACAGTAAAAAATTATTTTTTGAATAATTTACTATAGAAAAGGCAATCCCTGGCGCAATTAAAATTTGCGACAGTAAAAAATAATATTTTGAATAATTTACTGTAGAAAAGGCAATCCCTGGCGCAATTAAAATTTGCGACAGTAAAAAATTATTTTTTGAATAATTTACTATAGAAAAGGCAATCCCTGGCGGATTTGAAATTTGCGACAGTAAAAAATTATTTTTTGAATAATTTACTATAGAAAAGGCAATCCCTGGGATATTTAAAATTTGCGACAGTATAAAATTATTTTTTGAATAATTTACTACAGAAAAGGCAATCCCTGGCGTATTTAAAATTTGCGACAGTAAAAAATTATTTTTTGAATAATTTACTATAGAAAAGGCAATCCCTGGCGTAATTAAAATTTGCGACAGTTAAAAATTATTTTTTGAATAATTTACTATAGAATAGGCAATCCCTGGCGCAATTAAAATTTGCGACAGTATAAAATTATTTTTTGAATAATTTACTATAGAAAAGGCAATCCCTGGCGTAATTAAAATTTGCGACAGTTGAAAATTATTTTTTGAATAATTTACTATAGAAAAGGCAATCCCTGGGATATTTAAAATTTGCGACAGTAAAGAATTATTTTTTGAATAATTTACTATAGAAAAGGCAATCCCTGGCGCAATTAAAATTTGCGACAGTAGAAAATTATTTTTTGAATAATTTACTATAGAAAAGGCAATCCCTGACGTAATTAAAATTTGCGACAGTGAAAATTATTTTTTGCAAAATTTACTATAGAAAAAGCAATCCCTGGGATATTTAAAATTTGCGACAGTAAAAAATTATTTTTTTGCAAAATTTACTATAGAAAAGGCAATCCCTGGCGTAATTAAAATTTGCGACAGTAAAAAATTATTTTTTTGCAAAATTTACTATAGAAAAGGCAATCCCTGGCGTAATTAAAATTTGCGACAGTTGAAAATTATTTTTTGAATAATTTACTATAGAAAAGGCAATCCCTGGCGTAATTAAAATTTGCGACAGTAAAAAATTATTTTTTGAATAATTTACTATAGAAAAGGCAATCCCTGGCGTAATTAAACTTTGCGACAGTAAAAAATTATTTTGTGAATAATTTACTATAGAAAAGGCAATCCCTGGCGCAATTAAAATTTGCAACAGTAAAAAATTATTTTTTGCAAAATTTGCTGTAGAAAAGGCAATCCCTGGCGCAATTAAAATTTGCGACAGTTGAAAATTATTTTTTGAATAATTTACTATAGAAAAGGCAATCCCTGGCGTAATTAAAATTTGCGACAGTTGAAAATTATTTTTTGAATAATTTACTATAGAAAAGGCAATCCCTGGCGTAATTAAAATTTGCGACAGTTGAAAATTATTTTTTGAATAATTTACAATAGAAAAGGCAATCCCTGGCGTAATTAAAATTTGCGACAGTATAAAATTATTTTTTGAATAATTTACAATAGAAAAGGCAATCCCTGGCGTAATTAAAATTTGCGACAGTAAAAAATTATTTTTTGAATAATTTACTATAGAAAAGGCAATCCCTGGCGTAATTAAACTTTGCGACAGTTGAAAATTATTTTTTGAATAATTTACTATAGAATAGGCAATCCCTAGCGTAATTAAAATTTGCGACAGTAGAAAATTATTTTTTGAATAATTTACTATAGAAAAGGCAATCCCTGGGATATTTAAAATTTGCGACAATAAAAAATTATTTTTTGAATAATTTACTATAGAAAAGGCAATCCCTGGGATATTTAAAATTTGCGACAGTAAAAAATTATTTTTTTGCAAAATTTACTATAGAAAAGGCAATCCCTGGCGTAATTAAAATTTGCGACAGTTGAAAATTATTTTTTGAATAATTTACTATAGAAAAGGCAATCCCTGTCGTAATTAAAATTTGCGACAGTTGAAAATTATTTTTTGAATAATTTACTATAGAAAAGGCAATCCCTGGCGTAATTAAAATTTGCGACAGTATAAAATTATTTTTTGAATAATTTACAATAGAAAAGGCAATCCCTGGGATATTTAAAATTTGCGACAGTAGAAAATTATTTTTTGCAAAATTTACTATAGAAAAAGCAATCCCTGGGATATTTAAAATTTGCGACAGTAAAAAATTATTTTTTTGCAAAATTTACTATAGAAAAGGCAATCCCTGGCGTAATTAAAATTTGCGACAGTTGAAAATTATTTTTTGAATAATTTACTATAGAAAAGGCAATCCCTGGCGGATTTGAAATTTGCGACAGTTGAAAATTATTTTTTGAATAATTTACTATAGAAAAGGCAATCCCTGGCGTAATTAAAATTTGCGACAGTAGAAAATTATTTTTTGAATAATTTACTATAGAAAAGGCAATCCCTGGGATATTTAAAATTTGCGACAGTAAAAAATTATTTTTTGAATAATTTACTATAGAAAAGGCAATCCCTGGGATATTTAAAATTTGCGACAGTAAAAAATTATTTTTTTGCAAAATTTTCTGTAGAAAAGGCAATCCCTGGCGTAATTAAAATTTGCGACAGTTGAAAATTATTTTTTGAATAATTTACTATAGAAAAGGCAATCCCTGGCGTAATTAAAATTTGCGACAGTTGAAAATTTTTTTTTGAATAATTTACTATAGAAAAGGCAATCCCTGGCGTAATTAAAATTTGCGACAGTATAAAATTATTTTTTGAATAATTTACAATAGAAAAGGCAATCCCTGGGATATTTAAAATTTGCGACAGTAGAAAATTATTTTTTGCAAAATTTACTATAGAAAAAGCAATCCCTGGGATATTTAAAATTTGCGACAGTAAAAAATTATTTTTTTGCAAAATTTACTATAGAAAAGGCAATCCCTGGCGTAATTAAAATTTGCGACAGTAAAAAATTATTTTTTTGCAAAATTTACTATAGAAAAGGCAATCCCTGGCGTAATTAAAATTTGCGACAGTTGAAAATTATTTTTTGAATAATTTACTATAGAAAAGGCAATCCCTGGCGTAATTAAAATTTGCGACAGTAAAAAATTATTTTTTGAATAATTTACTATAGAAAAGGCAATCCCTGGCGTAATTAAACTTTGCGACAGTAAAAAATTATTTTTTGAATAATTTACTATAGAAAAGGCAATCCCTGGCGCAATTAAAATTTGCAACAGTAGAAAATTATTTTTTGCAAAATTTGCTGTAGAAAAGGCAATCCCTGGCGCAATTAAAATTTGCAACAGTAAAAAATTATTTTTTGCAAAATTTACTGTAGAAGAGGCAATCCCTGGCGGTTTTGAAATTTGCGACAGTAAGAAATTATTTTTTGAATAATTTACTATAGAAATGGCAATCCCTGGCGTAATTAAAATTTGCGACAGTATAAAATTATTTTTTGAATAATTTACTATAGAAAAGGCAATCCCTGGCTCACTTAAAATTTGCGACAGTAAAAAATTATTTTTTGAATAATTTACTATAGAAAAGGCAATCCCTGGCGCAATTAAAATTTGCGACAGTAAAAAATTATTTTTTGAATAATTTACTATAGAAAAGGCAATCCCTGGCGTAATTAAAATTTGCGACAGTTGAAAATTATTTTTTGAATAATTTACTATAGAAAAGGCAATCCCTGGCGTAATTAAAATTTGCGACAGTAAAAAATTATTTTTTGAATAATTTACTATAGAAAAGGCAATCCCTGGCGTAATTAAAATTTGCGACAGTAGAAAATTATTTTTTGAATAATTTACTATAGAAAAGGCAATCCCTGGCATAATTAAAATTTGCGACAGTATAAAATTATTTTTTGAATAATTTACTATAGAAAAGGCAATCCCTGGCGCAATTAAAATTTGCGACAGTAAAGAATTATTTTTTGAATAATTTACTATAGAAAAGGCAATCCTTGGCGTAATTAAAATTTGCGACAGTATAAAATTATTTTTTGAATAATTTACTATAGAAAAGGCAATCCCTGGCGCAATTCAATTTGCGACAGTAAAAAATTATTTTTTGAATAATTTACTATAGAAAAGGCAATCCCTGGCGCAATTAAAATTTGCGACAGTAGAAAATTATTTTTTGAATAATTTACTATAGAAAAGGCAATCCCTGGCGTAATTAAAATTAGCGACAGTAGAAAATTATTTTTTGAATATTTTACTATAGAAAAGGCAATCCCTGGCGTAATTAAAATTTGCGACAGTTGAAAATTATTTTTTGAATAATTTACTATAGAAAAGGCAATCCCTGGCGTAATTAAAATTTGCGACAGTAAAAAATTATTTTTTGAATAATTTACTATAGAAAAGGCAATCCCTGGCGTAATTAAAATTTGCGACAGTAGAAAATTATTTTTTGAATAATTTACTATAGAAAAGGCAATCCCTGGCATAATTAAAATTTGCGACAGTATAAAATTATTTTTTGAATAATTTACTATAGAAAAGGCAATCCCTGGCGTAATTAAAATTTGCAACAGTAAAAAATTATTTTTTGCAAAATTTACTATAGAAAAGGCAATCCCTGGCGTAATTAAAATTTGCGACGGTTGAAAATTATTTTTTGCATAATTTACTATAGAAAAGGCAATCCCTGGCGTAATTAAAATTTGCGACAGTATAAAATTATTTTTTGAATAATTTACTATAGAAAAGGCAATCCCTGGCGTAATTAAAATTTGCGACAGTAGAAAATTATTTTTTTAATAATTTACTATAGAAAAGGCAATCCCTGTCGTAATTAAAATTTGCGACAGTAGAAAATTATTTTTTGAATAATTTACTATAGAAAAGGCAATCCCTGGCGTAATTAAAATTTGCGACAGTTGAAAATTATTTTTTGAATAATTTACTATAGAAAAGGCAATCCCTGGCGTAATTAAAATTTGCGACAGTTGAAAATTATTTTTTGAATAATTTACTATAGAAAAGGCAATCCCTGGCGTAATTAAAATTTGCGACGGTTGAAAATTATTTTTTGCATAATTTACTATAGAAAAGGCAATCCCTGGCGTAATTAAAATTTGCGACAGTATAAAATTATTTTTTGAATAATTTACTATAGAAAAGGCAATCCCTGGCGTAATTAAAATTTGCGACAGTAGAAAATTATTTTTTTAATAATTTACTATAGAAAAGGCAATCCCTGTCGTAATTAAAATTTGCGACAGTAGAAAATTATTTTTTGAATAATTTACTATAGAAAAGGCAATCCCTGGCGTAATTAAAATTTGCGACAGTTGAAAATTATTTTTTGAATAATTTACTATAGAAAAGGCAATACCTGGCGTAATTAAAATTTGCGACAGTTGAAAATTATTTTTTGAATAATTGACTATAGAAAAGGCAATCCCTGGCGTAATTAAAATTTGCGACAGTAAAAAATTATTTTTTGAATAATTTACTATAGAAAAGGCAATCCCTGGCGTAATTAAAATTTGCGACAGTAAAAAATTATTTTTTGAATAATTTACTATAGAAAAGGCAATCCCTGGCGTAATTAAAATTTGCGACAGTAGAAAATTATTTTTTGAATAAATTACTATAGAAAAAGCAATCCCTGGTGTAATTAAAATTTGCGACAGTTGAAAATAATTTTTTGAATAATTTACTATAGAAAAGGCAATCCCTGGCGTAATTAAAATTTGCGACAGTTGAAAATTATTTTTTGAATAATTTACTATAGAAAAGGCAATCCCTGGCGTAATTAAAATTTGCGACAGTATAAAATTATTTTTTGAATAATTTACTATAGAAAAGGCAATCCCTGGCATATTTAAAATTTGCGACAGTAAAAAATTATTTTTTGAATAATTTACTAGAGAAAAGGCAATCCCTGGCGTAATTAAAATTTCCGACAGTTAAAAATTATTTTTTGAATAATTTACTATAGAAAAGGCAATCCCTGGCGTAATTAAAATTTGCGACAGTATAAAATTATTTTTTGAATAATTTACTATAGAAAAGGCAAACCCTGGCGTAATTAAAATTTGCGACAGTTGAAAATTATTTTTTGAATAATTTACTATAGAAAAGGCAATCCCTGGGATATTTAAAATTTGCGACAGTAAAAAATTATTTTTTGAATAATTTACTATAGAAAAGGCAATCCCTGGCGTAATTAAAATTTGCGACAATTGAAAATTATTTTTTGCAAAATTTGCTGTAGAAAAGGCAATCCTGGCGCAATTAAAATTTGCGACAGTAGAAAATTATTTTTTGAATAATTTACTATAGAAAAGGCAATCCCTGGCGTAATTAAAATTTGCGACAGTTGAAAATTATTTTTTGAATAATTTACTATAGAAAAGGCAATACCTGGCGTAATTAAAATTTGCGACAGTTGAAAATTATTTTTTGAATAATTGACTATAGAAAAGGCAATCCCTGGCGTAATTAAAATTTGCGACAGTAAAAAATTATTTTTTTGAATAATTTACTATAGAAAAGGCAATCCCTGGCGTAATTAAAATTTGCGACAGTAAAAAATTATTTTTTGAATAATTTACTATAGAAAAGGCAATCCCTGGCGTAATTAAAATTTGCGACAGTAGAAAATTATTTTTTGAATAAATTACTATAGAAAAAGCAATCCCTGGTGTAATTAAAATTTGCGACAGTTGAAAATAATTTTTTGAATAATTTACTATAGAAAAGGCAATCCCTGGCGTAATTAAAATTTGCGACAGTTAAAAATTATTTTTTGAATAATTCACTATAGAAAAGGCAATCCCTGGCGTAATTAAAATTTGCGACAGTAGAAAATTATTTTTTGCTAAATTTACTATAGAAAAGGCAATCCCTGGCGTAATTAAAATTTGCGACAGTTGAAAATTATTTTGTGAGAAATTTACTATAGAAAAGGCAATCCCTGGCGTAATTAAAATTTGCGACAGTTGAAAATTATTTTTTGAATAATTTACTATAGAAAAGGCAATCCCTGGCGTATTTAAAATTTGCGACAGTAAGAAATTAATTTGTGAGAAATTTACTATATAAAAGGCAATCCCTGGCGTAATTAAAATTTGCGATAGTATAAAATTATTTTTTGAATAATTTACTATAGAAAAGGCAATCCCTGGCGTAATTAAAATTTGCGACAGTAGAAAATTATTTTTTGAATAATTTACTATAGAAAAGGCAATCCTAGGCGTAATTAAAATTTGCGACAGTAGAAAATTATTTTTTGAATAATTTACTATATAAAAGGCAATCCCTGGCGTAATTAAAATTTGCGACAGTTGAAAATTATTTTTTGAATAATTTACTATATAAAAGGCAATCCCTGGCGTATTTAAAATTTGCGGCAGTTGAAAATTATTTTTTGAATAATTTACTATAGAAAAGGCAATCCCTGGCGTAATTAAAATTTGCGACAGTAGAAAATTATTTTTTGCAAAATTTACTATAGAAAAGGCAATCCCTGGCGCACTTAAAATTTGCGACAGTATAAAATTATTTTTTTGAATAATTTACTATATAAAAGGCAATCCCTGGCGCAATTAAAATTTGCGACAGTTGAAAATTATTTTTTGAATAATTTACTATAGAAAAGGCAATCCCTGGCGCAATTAAAATTTGCGACAGTAAAAAATTATTTTTTGAATAATTTACTATAGAAAAGGCAATCCCTGGCGCAATTAAAATTTGCGACAGTATAAAATTATTTTTTGAATAATTTACTATATAAAAGGCAATCCCTGGCGCACTTAAAATTTGCGACAGTAGAAAATTATTTTTTGAATAATTTACTATAGAAAAGGCAATCCCTGGCGCAGTTAAAATTTGCGACAGTAGAAAATTATTTTTTGAATAATTTACTATAGAAAAGGCAATTCCTGGCGCAATTAAAATTTGCGACAGTAGAAAATTATTTTTTGAATTATTTACTATAGAAAAGGCAATCCCTGGCGCACTTAAAATTTGCGACAGTAGAAAATTATTTTTTGAATAATTTACTATAGAAAAGGCAATCCCTGGCGCAATTAAAATTTGCGACAGTATAAAATTATTTTTTGAATAATTTACTATATAAAAGGCAATCCCTGGCGTATTTAAAACTTGCGACAGTAGAAAATTATTTTTTGAATAATTTACTATAGAAAAGGCAATCCCTGGCGTAACTAAAATTTGCGACAGTAGAAAATTATTTTTTGAATAATTTACTATAGAAAAGGCAATCCCTGGCGCAATTAAAATTTGCGATAGTAAAAAATTATTTTTTGAATAATTTACTATAGAAAAGTCAATCCCTGGCGTAATTAAAATTTGCGACAGTATAAAATTATTTTTTGAATAATTTACTATAGAAAAGGCAATCCCTGGCGTATTTAAAATTTGCGACAGTAGAAAATTATTTTTTGAATAATTTACTATACAAAAGGCAATCCCTGTCGTAATTAAAATTTGCGACAGTAGAAAATTATTTTTTGAATAATTTACTGTAGAAAAGGCAATCCCTGGCGCAATTAAAACTTGCGATAGTAAAAAATTATTTTTTGAATAATTTACTATAGAAAAGGCAATCCCTGGCGCACTTAAAATTTGCGACAGTAGAAAATTATGTTTTGAATAATTTACTATAGAAAAGGCAATCCCTGGCGCACTTAAAATTTGCGACAGTAGAAAATTATTTTTTGAATAATTTACTATAGAAAAGGCAATCCCTGGCGTAGTTAAAATTTGCGACAGTAGAAAAGTATTTTTTGAATAATTTACTATAGAAAAGGCAATCCGTAGCGCAATTGAAATTTGCGACAGTATAAAATTATTTTTTGAATAATTTACTATAGAAAAGGCAATCCCTGGCGTAATTAAAATTTGCGAGAGTATAAAATTATTTTTTGAATAATTTACTATAGAAAAGGCAATCCCTGGCGTAATTAAAATTTGCGACAGTTGAAAATTATTTTTTGAATAATTTACTATAGAAAAGGCAATCCCTGGGATATTTAAAATTTGCGACAGTAAAAAATTATTTTTTGAATAATTTACTATAGAAAAGGCAATCCCTGGCGTAATTAAAATTTGCGACAGTATAAAATTAATTTTTGAAAAATTTACTATATAAAAGGCAATCCCTGGCGCACTTAAAATTTGCGACAGTATAAAATTATTTTTTGAATAATTTACTACAGAAAAGCAATCCCTGGCGTAATTAAAATTTGCGACAGTAAAAAATTATTTTATGAATAATTTACTATAGAAAATGCAATCCCTGGCGCAATTAAAATTTGCGACAGTATAAAATTATTTTTTGAATAATTTACTATAGAAAAGGCAATCCCTGGCGCACTTAAAATTGTGACAGTATAAAATTATTTTTTGAATAATTTACTACAGAAAAGGCAATCCCTGGCGTAATTAAAATTTGCGACAGTAAAAAATTACTTTTTGAATAATTTACTATAAAAAAGGCAATCCCTGGCGCAATTAAAATTTGCGACAGTATAAAATTATTTTTTGAATAATTTACTATAGAAAAGGCAATCCCTGGCGTAATTAAAATTTGCGACAGTATAAAATTATTTTTTGAATAATTTACTATAGAAAAGGCAATCCCTGGCGTAATTAAAATTTGCGACAGTATAAAATTATTTTTTGAATAATTTACTATAGAAAAGGCAATCCCTGGCGTAATTAAAATTTGCGACAGTAGAAAATTATTTTTTGCTAAATTTACTATAGAAAAGGCAATCCCTGGCGTAATTAAAATTTGCGACAGTTGAAAATTATTTTTTGAATAATTTACTATAGAAAAGGCAATCCCTGGCGTATTTAAAATTTGCGACAGTAAGAAATTAATTTGTGAGAAATTTACTATATAAAAGGCAATCCCTGGCGTAATTAAAATTTGCGATAGTAATAAATTATTTTTTGAATAATTTACTATAGAAAAGGCAATCCCTGGCGTAATTAAAATTTGCGACAGTAGAAAATTATTTTTTGAATAATTTACTATAGAAAAGGCAATCCTAGGCGTAATTAAAATTTGCGACAGTAGAAAATTATTTTTTGAATAATTTACTATATAAAAGGCAATCCCTGGCGTAATTAAAATTTGCGACAGTTGAAAATTATTTTTTGAATAATTTACTATATAAAAGGCAATCCCTGGCGTATTTAAAATTTGCGGCAGTTGAAAATTATTTTTTGAATAATTTACTATAGAAAAGGCAATCCCTGGCGTAATTAAAATTTGCGACAGTAGAAAATTATTTTTTGCAAAATTTAGTATAGAAAAGGCAATCCCTGGCGCACTTAAAATTTGCGACAGTATAAAATTATTTTTTGAATAATTTACTATATAAAAGGCAATCCCTGGCGCAATTAAAATTTGCGACAGTTGAAAATTATTTTTTGAATAATTTACTATAGAAAAGGCAATCCCTGGCGCAATTAAAATTTGCGACAGTAAAAAATTATTTTTTGAATAATTTACTATAGAAAAGGCAATCTCTGGCGTAATTAAAATTTGCGACAGTAGAAAATTATTTTTTGAATAATTTACTGTAGAAAAGGCAATCCCTGGCGCAATTAACACTTGCGATAGTAAAAAATTATTTTTTGAATAATTTACTATAGAAAAGGCAATCCCTGGCGCACTTAAAATTTGCGACAGTAGAAAATTATTTTTTGAATAATTTACTATAGAAAAGGCAATCCCTGGCGCACTTAAAATTTGCGACAGTAGAAAATTATTTTTTGAATAATTTACTATAGAAAAGGCAATTCCTGGCGCAATTAAAATTTGCGACAGTAGAAAATTATTTTTTGAATTATTTACTATAGAAAAGGCAATCCCTGGCGCACTTAAAATTTGCGACAGTAGAAAATTATTTTTTGAATAATTTACTATAGAAAAGGCAATCCCTGGCGCAATTAAAATTTGCGACAGTATAAAATTATTTTTGAATAATTTACTATATAAAAGGCAATCCCTGGCGTATTTAAAACTTGCGACAGTAGAAAATTATTTTTTGAATAATTTACTATAGAAAAGGCAATCCCTGGCGTAACTAAAATTTGCGACAGTAGAAAATTATTTTTTGAATAATTTACTATAGAAAAGGCAATCCCTGGCGCAATTAAAATTTGCGATAATAAAAAATTATTTTTTGAATAATTTACTATAGAAAAGTCAACCCCTGGCGTAATTAAAATTTGCGACAGTATAAAATTATTTTTTGAATAATTTACTATAGAAAAGGCAATCCCTGGCGTATTTAAAATTTGCGACAGTAGAAAATTATTTTTTGAATAATTTACTATACAAAAGGCAATCCCTGTCGTAATTAAAATTTGCGACAGTAGAAAATTATTTTTTGAATAATTTACTGTAGAAAAGGCAATCCCTGGCGCAATTAAAACTTGCGATAGTAAAAAATTATTTTTTGAATAATTTACTATAGAAAAGGCAATCCCTGGCGCACTTAAAATTTGCGACAGTAGAAAATTATGTTTTGAATAATTTACTATAGAAAAGGCAATCCCTGGCGCACTTAAAATTTGCGACAGTAGAAAATTATTTTTTGAATAATTTACTATAGAAAAGGCAATCCCTGGCGTAGTTAAAATTTGCGACAGTAGAAAATTATTTTTTGAATAATTTACTATAGAAAAGGCAATCCGTAGCGCAATTGAAATTTGCGACAGTATAAAATTATTTTTTGAATAATTTACTATAGAAAAGGCAATCCCTGGCGTAATTAAAATTTGCGACAGTATAAAATTATTTTTTGAATAATTTACTATAGAAAAGGCAATCCCTGGCGTAATTAAAAATTTGCGACAGTTGAAAATTATTTTTTGAATAATTTACTATAGAAAAGGCAATCCCTGGGATATTTAAAATTTGCGACAGTAAAAAATTATTTTTTGAATAATTTACTATAGAAAAGGCAATCCCTGGCGTAATTAAAATTTGCGACAGTATAAAATTAATTTTTGAAAAATTTACTATATAAAAGGCAATCCCTGGCGCACTTAAAATTTGCGACAGTATAAAATTATTTTTTTAATAATTTACTACAGAAAAGCAATCCCTGGCGTAATTAAAATTTGCGACAGTAAAAAATTATTTTTTGAATAATTTACTATAGAAAAGGCAATCCCTGGCGCAATTAAAATTTGCGACAGTATAAAATTATTTTTTGAATAATTTACTATAGAAAAGGCAATCCCTGGCGCACTTAAAATTGTGACAGTATAAAATTATTTTTTGAATAATTTACTACAGAAAAGGCAATCCCTGGCGTAATTAAAATTTGCGACAGTAAAAAATTATTTTTTGAATAATTTACTATAAAAAAGGCAATCCCTGGCGCAATTAAAATTTGCGACAGTATAAAATTATTTTTTGAATAATTTACTATAGAAAAGGCAATCCCTGGCGTAATTAAAATTTGCGACAGTATAAAATTATTTTTTGAATAATTTACTATAGAAAAGGCAATCCCTGGGATATTTAAAATTTGCGACAGTAAAAAATTATTTTTTGAATAATTTACTATAGAAAAGGCAATCCCTGGCGCAATTAAAATTTGCGACAGTATAAAATTATTTTTTGAATAATTTACTATAGAAAAGGCAATCCCTGGCGTAATTAAAATTTGCGACAGTATAAAATTATTTTTTGAATAATTTACTATAGAAAAGGCAATCCCTGGCGTAATTAAAATTTGCGACAGTATAAAATTATTTTTTGAATAATTTACTATAGAAAAGGCAATCCCTGGCGTAATTAAAATTTGCGACAGTAGAAAATTATTTTTTGCTAAATTTACTATAGAAAAGGCAATCCCTGGCGTAATTAAAATTTGCGACAGTTGAAAATTATTTTGTGAGAAATTTACTATAGAAAAGCAATCCCTGGCGTAATTAAAATTTGCGACAGTTGAAAATTATTTTTTGAATAATTTACTATAGAAAAGGCAATCCCTGGCGTATTTAAAATTTGCGACAGTAAGAAATTAATTTGTGAGAAATTTACTATATAAAAGGCAATCCCTGGCGTAATTAAAATTTGCGATAGTATAAAATTATTTTTTGAATAATTTACTATAGAAAAGGCAATCCCTGGCGTAATTAAAATTTGCGACAGTAGAAAATTATTTTTTGAATAATTTATTATAGAAAAGGCAATCCTAGGCGTAATTAAAATTTGCGACAGTAGAAAATTATTTTTTGAATAATTTACTATATAAAAGGCAATCCCTGGCGTAATTAAAATTTGCGACAGTTGAAAATTATTTTTTGAATAATTTACTATATAAAAGGCAATCCCTGGCGTATTTAAAATTTGTGGCAGTTGAAAATTATTTTTTGAATAATTTACTATAGAAAAGGCAATCCCTGGCGTAATTAAAATTTGCGACAGTAGAAAATTATTTTTTGCAAAATTTACTATAGAAAAGGCAATCCCTGGCGCACTTAAAATTTGCGACAGTATAAAATTATTTTTTGAATAATTTACTATATAAAAGGCAATCCCTGGCGCAATTAAAATTTGCGACAGTTGAAAATTATTTTTTGAATAATTTACTATAGAAAAGGCAATCCCTGGCGCAATTAAAATTTGCGACAGTAAAAAATTATTTTTTGAATAATTTACTATATAAAAGGCAATCCCTGGCGCAATTAAAATTTGCGACAATTGAAAATTATTTTTTGAATAATTTACTATAGAAAAGGCAATCCCTGGCGTAATTAAAATTTGCGACAGTAAAAAATTATTTTTTGAATAATTTACTATAGAAAAGGCAATCCCTGGCGTAATTAAAATTTGCGAGAGTTGAAAATTATTTTTTGAATAATTTACTAGAGAAAAGGCAATCCCTAGCGTATTTAAAATTTGGGACAGTATAAAATTATTTTTTGAATAATTTACTATAGAAAAGGCAATCCCTGGCGCAATTAAAACTTGCGATAGTAAAAAATTATTTTTTGAATAATTTACTATAGAAAAGGCAATCCCTGGCGCAATTAAAATATGCGACAGTAAAAAATTATTTTTTGAATAATTTACTATAGAAAAGGCAATCCCTGGCGTAATTAAAATTTGCGGCAGTTGAAAATTATTTTGTGAGAAATTTACTCTAGAAAAGGCAATCCCTGGCGTAATTAAAATTTGCGACAGTTGAAAATTATTTTTTGAATAATTTACTATAGAAAAGGCAATCCCTGGCGCACTTAAAATTTGCGGCAGTAGAAAATTATTTTTTGAAAAATTTACTATAGAAAAGGCAATACCTGGCGCAATTAAAATTTGCGACAGTAGAAAATTATTTTTTGAATAATTTACTATAGAAAAGGCAATACCTGGCGCAATTACAATTTGCGACAGTAGAAAATTATTTTTTGAATAATTTACTATAGAAAAGGCAATCCCTGGCGCAATTAAAATTTGCGACAGTATAAAATTATTTTTTGAATAATTTACTATAGAAAAGGCAATCCCTGGCGTAATTAAAATTTGCGACAGTATAAAATTATTTTTTGAATAATTTACTATAGAAAAGGCAATCCCTGGCGTAATTAAAATTTGCGACAGTTGAAAATTATTTTTTGAATAATTTACTATAGAAAAGGCAATCCCTGGGATATTTAAAATTTGCGACAGTAAAAAATTATTTTTTGAATAATTTACTATAGAAGAGGCAATCCCTGGCGTAATTAAAATTTGCGACAGTATAAAATTAATTTTTGAAAAATTTACTATATAAAAGGCAATCCCTGGCGCACTTGAAATTTGCGACAGTATAAAATTATTTTTTGAATAATTTACTACAGAAAAGGCAATCCCTGGCGTAATTAAAATTTGCGACAGTAAAAAATTATTTTTTGAATAATTTACTAGAGAAAAGGCAATCCCTGGCGCAATTAAAATTTGCGACAGTATAAAATTATTTTTTGAATAATTTACTATAGAAAAGGCAATCCCTGGCGTATTTAAAATTTGCGACAGTAAGAAATTAATTTGTAAGAAATTTACTATATAAAAGGCAATCCCTGGCGTAATTAAAATTTGCGATAGTATAAAATTATTTTTTGAATAATTTACTATAGAAAAGGCAATCCCTGGCGTAATTAAAATTTGCGACAGTAGAAAATTATTTTTTGAATAATTTACTATAGAAAAGGCAATCTTTGGCGTAATTAAAATTTGCGACAGTAGAAAATTATTTTTTGAATAATTTACTATAGAAAAGGCAATCCCTGGCGTAATTAAAATTTGCGACAGTTGAAAATTATTTTTTGAATAATTTACTATATAAAAGGCAATCCCTGGCGTATTTAAAATATGCGACAGTTGAAAATTATTTTTTGAATAATTTACTATAGAAAAGGCAATCCCTGGCGTAATTAAAATTTGCGACAGTAGAAAATTATTTTTTGCAAAATTTACTATAGAAAAGGCAATCCCTGGCGCACTTAAAATTTGCGACAGTATAAAATTATTTTTTGAATAATTTACTATATAAAAGGCAATCCCTGGCGCAATTAAAATTTGCGACAGTTGAAAATTATTTTTTGAATAATTTACTATAGAAAAGGCAATCCCTGGCGCAATTAAAATTTGCGACAGTAAAAAATTTTTTTTGAATAATTTACTATATAAAAGGCAATCCCTGGCGCAATTAAAATTTGCGATAGTTGAAAATTATTTTTTGAATAATTTACTATAGAAAAGGCAATCCCTGGCGTAATTAAAATTTGCGACAGTAAAAAATTATTTTTTGAATAATTTACTATAGAAAAGGCAATCCCTGGCGTAATTAAAATTTGCGACAGTTGAAAATTATTTTTTGAATAATTTACTATAGAAAAGGCAATCCCTGGCGTATTTAAAATTTGCGACAGAATAAAATTATTTTTTGAATAATTTACTATAGAAAAGGCAATCCCTGGCGCAATTAAAACTTGCGATAGTAAAAAATTATTTTTTGAATAATTTACTATAGAAAAGGCAATCCCTGGCGCAATTAAAATATGCGACAGTAAAAAATTATTTTTTGAACAATATACTATAGAAAAGGCAATCCCTGGCGTAATTAAAATTTGCGGCAGTTGAAAATTATTTTGTGAGAAATTTACTATAGAAAAGGCAATCCCTGGCGTAATTAAAATTTGCGACAGTTGAAAATTATTTTTTGAATAATTTACTATAGAAAAGGCAATCCCTGGCGCAATTACAATTTGCGACAGTTGAAAATTATTTTTTGAATAATTTACTATAGAAAGGCAATCCCTGGCGCACTTAAAATTTGCGACAGTAGAAAATTATTTTTGAAAAATTTACTATAGAAAAGGCAATCCCTGGCGCAGTTAAAATTTGCGACAGTAGAAAATTATTTTTTGAATAATTTACTATAGAAAAGGCAATCCCTGGCGCAATTAACAATTTGCGACAGTTGAAAAATTATTTTTTGAATAATTTACTATAGAAAGGCAATCCCTGGCGCAATTAAAATTTGCGAGAGTAGAAAAATATTTTTTTGAATAATTTACTATAGAAAAGGCAATCCCTGGCGTAATTAAAATTTGCGACGAGTTGAAAATTATTTTTTTGAATAATTTACTATAGAAAAGGGCAATCCCTGGCGCAATTAAAACTTGCGATAGTAAAAAATTATTTTTTGAATAATTTACTGTAGAAAAGGCAATCCCCTGGCGCAATTAAAATTTGCGACAGTATAAAAATTATTTTTTGAATAATTTACTATAGAAAAGGCAATCCCTGGCGCAGTTAAGATTTGCGACAGTAAAAAATTATTTTTTGAATAATTTTACTATAGAAAAGGCAATCCCTGGCGTAACTAAAATTGCGACAGTTGAAAATTATTTCGTGAGAAATTTACTATACGAAAACGGCAATCCCTGGCGTAATTAAAATTTGCGACAGTTGAAAATTATTTTTTGAATAATTTACTATAGAAAAGGCAATCCCTGGCGTATTTAAAATTTGCGACAGTAAGAAATTAATTTGTGAGAAATTTACTATATAAAAAGGCAATCCCTGGCGTAATTAAAATATGCGATAGTATAAAATTATTTTTTGAATAATTTACTATAGAAAAGGCAATCCCTGGCGCAATTAAAATTTTTTGAATAATTTACTATACAAAAGGCAATCCTTGGCGTAATTAAAATTTGCGACAGTAGAAAAATTATTTTTTGAACAATATACTATAGAAAAGGCAATCCCTGGCGTAATTAAAATTTGCGGCAGTTGAAAATTATTTTGTGAGAAATTTACATATAGAAAAGGCAATCCCTGGCGCTAATTAAAATTTGCGACAGTTGAAAATTATTTTTTGAATAATTTACTATAGAAAAGGCAATCCCTGGCGCACTTAAAATTTGCGACAGTAGAAAATTATTTTTGAAAAATTTACTATAGAAAAAGGCAATCCCTGGCGTAATTAAAATTTGCGACAGTTGAAAATTATTTTTTGAATAATTTACTATAGAAAAGGCAATCCCTGGCGTATTTAAAATTTGCGACAGTAAGAAATTAATTTGTGAGAAATTTACTATATAAAAAGGCAATCCCTGGCGTAATTAAAATATGCGATAGTATAAAAATTATTTTTTGAATAATTTACTATAGAAAAGGCAATCCCTGGCGTAATTAAAATTTGCGACAGTATAAAATTATTTTTTTGAATAATTTACTATAGAAAAGGCAATCCCTGGCGCAGTTAAGATTTGCGACAGTAAAAAAATTATTTTTTTGAACAATATAACTATAGAAAAGGCAATCCCTGGCGTAATTAAAATTTGCGGCAGTTGAAAATTATTTTGTGAGAAATTTACTATAGAAAAGGCAATCCCTGGCGTAATTAAAATTTGCGACAGTTGAAAAATTATTTTTTGAATAATTTACTATAGAAAAGGCAATCCCTGGCGCACTTAAAATTTGCGACAGTAGAAAATTATTTTTGAAAAATTTACTATAGAAAAGGCAATCCCTGGCGCAATTAAAATTTGCGACAGTAGAAAATTATTTTTTGAATAATTTACTATAGAAAAGGCAATCCCTGGCGCAATTACAATTTGCGACAGTTGAAAATTATTTTTTGAATAATTTACTATAGAAAGGCAAGTCCCTGGCGCACTTAAAATTTTGCGACAGTAGAAAATTATTTTTGAGAAAATTTACTATAGAAAAGGCAATCCCTGGCGCAATTAAAATTTGCGACAGTAGAAAATTATTTTTTGAATAATTTACTATAGAAAAAGGCAATCCCTGGCGCAATTACAATTTGCGACAGTTGAAAATTATTTTTTGAAATAATTTACTATAGAAAGGCAATCCCTGGCGCAATTAAAATTTGCGAGAGTAAAAAATTATTTTTTGAATAATTTACTATAGAAAAGGCAATCCCTGGCGTAATTAAAATTTGCGACAGTTGAAAATTATTTTTTGAATAATTTACTATAGAAAAGGCAATCCCTGGCGCAATTAAAACTTGCGATAGTAAAAAATTATTTTTTGAATAATTTACTGTAGAAAAGGCAATCCCTGGCGCAATTAAAATTTGCGACAGTATAAAATTATTTTTTGAATAATTTACTATAGAAAAGGCAATCCCTGGCGCAGTTAAGATTTGCGACAGTAAAAAATTATTTTTTGAATAATTTACTATAGAAAAGGCAATCCCTGGCGTAACTAAAATTTGCGACAGTTGAAAATTATTTCGTGAGAAATTTACTATAGAAAAGGCAATCCCTGGCGTAATTAAAATTTGCGACAGTTGAAAATTATTTTTTGAATAATTTACTATAGAAAAGGCAATCCCTGGCGTATTTAAAATTTGCGACAGTAAGAAATTAATTTGTGAGAAATTTACTATATAAAAGGCAATCCCTGGCGTAATTAAAATATGCGATAGTATAAAATTATTTTTTGAATAATTTACTATAGAAAAGGCAATCCCTGGCGCAATTAAAATTTTTTGAATAATTTACTATACAAAAGGCAATCCTTGGCGTAATTAAAATTTGCGACAGTAGAAAATTATTTTTTGAATAATTTACTATAGAAAAGGCAATCCCTGGCGTAATTAAAATTTGCGACAGTTGAAAATTATTTTTTGAATAATTTACTATAGAAAAGGCAATCCCTGGCGCAATTAAAACTTTCGAGAGTAAAAAATTATTTTTTGAATAATTTACTGTAGAAAAGGCAATCCCTGGCGCAATTAAAATTTGCGACAGTTGAAAATTATTTTTTGAACAATTTACTATAGAAAAGGCAATCCCTGGCGTAATTAAAATTTGCGACAGTTGAAAATTATTTTTTGAATAATTTACTATAGAAAAGGCAATCCCTGGCGTATTTAAAATTTGCGACAGTAAGAAATTAATTTGTGAGAAATTTACTATATAAAAGGCAATCCCTGGCGTAATTAAAATATGCGATAGTATAAAATTATTTTTTGAATAATTTACTATAGAAAAGGCAATCCCTGGCGTAATTAAAATTTGCGACAGTATAAAATTATTTTTTGAATAATTTACTATAGAAAAGGCAATCCCTGGCGCAGTTAAGATTTGCGACAGTAAAAAATTATTTTTTGAATAATTTACTATAGAAAAGGCAATCCCTGGCGTAACTAAAATTTGCGACAGTTGAAAATTATTTCGTGAGAAATTTACTATAGAAAAGGCAATCCCTGGCGTAATTAAAATTTGCGACAGTTGAAAATTATTTTTTGAATAATTTACTATAGAAAAGGCAATCCCTGGCGTATTTAAAATTTGCGACAGTAAGAAATTAATTTGTGAGAAATTTACTATATAAAAGGCAATCCCTGGCGTAATTAAAATATGCGATAGTATAAAATTATTTTTTGAATAATTTACTATAGAAAAGGCAATCCCTGGCGCAATTAAAATTTGCGACAGTAGAAAATTATTTTTTGCAAAATTTACTATAGAAAAGGCAATCCCTGGCGCACTTTAAAATTTGCGACAGTATAAAATTATTTTTTGAATAATTTACTATATAAAAAGGCAATCCCTGGCGCAATTAAAATTTGCGACAGTTGAGAAATTATTTTTTGAATAATTTACTATAGAAAAGGCCAATCCCTGGCGCAATTAAAATTTGGCGACAGTAAAAAATTATTTTTTGAATAATTTACTATATAGAAAGGCAATCCCTGGCGCAATTAAAATTTGCGACAATTGAAAATTATTTTTTGAATAATTTACTATAGAAAAGAGCAATCCCTGGCGTAATTAAAAGTTTGCGACAGTAAAAAATTATTTTTTGAATAATTTACTATAGAAAAGGCAATCCCTGGCGTAATTAAAATTTGCGAGAGTTGAAAATTATTTTTTGAATAATTTACTAGAGAAAAGGCAATCCCTAGCGTATTTAAAATTTGGGACAGTATAAAATTATTTTTTGAATAATTTACTATAGAAAAGGCAATCCCTGGCGCAATTAAAACTTGCGATAGTAAAAAATTATTTTTTGAATAATTTACTATAGAAAAGGCAATCCCTGGCGCAATTAAAATATGCGACAGTAAAAAATTATTTTTTGAATAATTTACTATAGAAAAGGCAATCCCTGGCGTAATTAAAATTTGCGGCAGTTGAAAATTATTTTGTGAGAGAAATTTACTCTAGAAAAGGCAATCCCTGGCGTAATTAGAAATTTGCGACAGTTGAAAATTATTTTTTGAATAATTTACTATAGAAAAGGCAATCCCTGGCGCACTTAAAATTTGCGACAGTAGAAAAATTATTTTTTGAAAAAATTTACTATAGAAAAGGCAATCCCTGGCGCAATTAAAATTTGCGACAGGTAGAAAATTATTTTTTGAATAATTTACTATAGAAAAGGCAATACCTGGCGCAATTACAATTTGCGACAGTAGAAAATTATTTTTTGAATAATTTACTATAGAAAAGGCAATCCCTGGCGCAATTAAAATTTTGCGACAGTATAAAATTATTTTTTGAATAATTTACTATAGAAAAGGCAATCCCTGGCGTAATTAAAATTTGCGACAGTATAAAATTATTTTTTGAATAATTTACTATAGAAAAGGCAATCCCCTGGCGTAATTAAAATTTGCGGACAGTTGAAAATTATTTTTTGAATAATTTACTATAGAAAAGGCAATCCCTGGGATATTTAAAATTTGCGACAGTAAAAAATTATTTCTTTGAATAATTTACTATAGAAGAGGCAATCCCTGGCGTAATTAAAATTTGCGACAGTATAAAATTAATTTTTGAAAGAAATTTACTATATAAAAAGGCAATCCCTGGCGCACTTGAAATTTGCGACAGTATAAAATTTATTTTTTGAATAATTTACTACAGAAAAGGCAATCCCTGGCGTAATTTAAATTTGCGACAGTAAAAAAATTATTTTTTGAATAATTTACTAGAGAAAAGGCAATCCCTGGCGCAATTAAAATTTGCGACAGTATAAAATTATTTTTTGAATAATTTACTATAGAAAAGGCAATCCTGGCGTATTTAAAATTTGCGACAGTAAGAAATTAATTTGTAAGAAATTTACTATATAAAAGGCAATCCCTGGCGTAATTAAAATTTGCGATAGTATAAAATTATTTTTTGAATAATTTACTATAGAAAAGGCAATCCCTGGCGTAATTAAAATTTGCAGACAGTAGAAAATTATTTTTTGAATAATTTACTATAGAAAAGGCAATCTTTGGCGTAATTAAAATTTGCGACAGTAGAAAATTATTTTTTTGAATAATTTACTATAGAAAAGGCAATCCCTGGCGTAATTAAAATTTGCGACAGTTGAAAATTATTTTTTGAATAATTTACTATATAAAAGGCAATCCCTGGCGTATTTAAAATATGCGACAGTTGAAAACTTATTTTTTGAATAATTTACTATAGAAAAGGCAATCCCTGGCGTAATTAAAATTTGCGACAGTAGAAAATTATTTTTTGCAAAATTTACTATAGAAAAGGCAATCCCTGGCGCACTTAAAATTTGCGACAGTATAAAATTATTTTTTGAATAATTTAACTATATAAAAGGCAATCCCTGGCGCAATTAAAATTTGCGACAGTTGAAAATTATTTTTTGAATAATTTACTATAGAAAAGGCAATCTCCCTGGCGCAATTAAAAATTTGCGACAGTAAAAAAATTTTTTTTGAATAATTTACTATATAAAAGGCAATCCCTGGCGCAATTAAAATTTGCGATAGTTGAAAATTATTTTTTGAATAATTTACTATAGAAAAGGCAATCCCTGGCGTAATTAAAATTTGCGACAGTAAAAAATTATTTTTTGAATAATTTACTATAGAAAAGGGCAATCCCTGGCGTAATTAAAATTTGCGACAGTTGAAAATTATTTTTTGAATAATTTACTATAGAAAAGGCAATCCCTGGCGTATTTAAAATTTGCGACAGAATAAAATTATTTTTTGAATAATTTACTATAGAAAAGGCAATCCCTGGCGCAATTAAAACTTGCGATTAGTAAAAAATTATTTTTTGAATAATTTACTATAGAAAAGGCAATCCCTGGCGCAATTAAAATATGCGACAGTAAAAAAATTATTTTTTGAACAATATACTATAGAAAAGGCAATCCCTGGCGTAATTAAAATTTGCGGCAGTTGAAAATTATTTTGTGAGAAATTTACTACATAGAAAAGGCAATCCCTGGCGTAATTAAAATTTGCGACAGTTGAAAATTATTTTTTGAATAATTTACTATAGAAAAGGCAATCCCTGGCGCACTTAAAATTTGCGACAGTAGAAAATTATTTTTGAAAAATTTACTATAGAAAAGGCAATCCCTGGCGCAATTAAAATTTGCGACAGTAGAAAATTATTTTTTGAATAATTTACTATAGAAAAGGCAATCCCTGGCGCAATTACAATTTGCGACAGTTGAAAATTATTTTTTGAATAATTTACTATAGAAAAGGCAATCCCTGGCGCAATTAAAATTTGCGAGAGTAAAAAATTATTTTTTGAATAATTTACTATATAAAAGGCAATCCCTGGCGCAGTTAAAATTTGCGACAGTTGAAAATTATTTTTTGAATAATTTACTATAGAAAAGGCAATCCCTGGCGTAATTAAAATTTGCGACAGTAAACAATTATTTTCTGAATTATTTACTATAGTAAAGGCAATCCCTGGCGCAATTAAAGTTTGCGACAGTATAAAATTATTTTTTGAATAATTTACTATAGAAAATCCCTGGCGTATTTAAAATTTGCGACAGTATAAAAATATTTTTTGAAAAATTTACTATAGAAAAGGCAATCCCTGGCGTAATTAAAATTTGCGACAGTTGAAAATTATTTTTTGAATAATTTACTATAGAAAAGGCAATCCCTGGCGCAATTAAAACTTGCGATAGTAAAAAATTATTTTTTGAATAATTTACTGTAGAAAAGGCAATCCCTGGCGCAATTAAAATTTGCGACAGTATAAAATTATTTTTTGAATAATTTACTATAGAAAAGGCAATCCCTGGCGCAGTTAAGATTTGCGACAGTAAAAAATTATTTTTTGAATAATTTACTATAGAAAAGGCAATCCCTGGCGTAACTAAAATTTGCGACAGTTGAAAATTATTTCGTGAGAAATTTACTATAGAAAAGGCAATCCCTGGCGTAATTAAAATTTGCGACAGTTGAAAATTATTTTTTGAATAATTTACTATAGAAAAGGCAATCCCTGGCGTATTTAAAATTTGCGACAGTAAGAAATTAATTTGTGAGAAATTTACTATATAAAAGGCAATCCCTGGCGTAATTAAAATATGCGATAGTATAAAATTATTTTTTGAATAATTTACTATAGAAAAGGCAATCCCTGGCGCAATTAAAACTTGCGAGAGTAAAAAATTATTTTTTGAATAATTTACTGTAGAAAAGGCAATCCCTGGCGCAATTAAAATTTGCGACAGTTGAAAATTATTTTTTGAACAATTTACTATAGAATTCCCTGGCGCAATTAAAATTTGCGACAGTTGAAAATTATTTTTTGAATAATTTACTATAGAAAAGGCAATCCCTGGCGTAATTAAAATTTGCGACAGTTGAAAATTATTTGTTGAATAATTTACTATATAAAAGGCAATCCCTGGCGTATTTAAAATTTGCGACAGTTGAAAATTATTTTTTGAATAATTTACTATAGAAAAGGCAATCCCTGGCGTAATTAAAATTTGCGACAGTAGAAAATTATTTTTTGCTAAATTTACTATAGAAAAGGCAATCTCTGGCGTAATTAAAATTTGCGACAGTTGAAAATTATTTTGTGAGAAATTTACTATAGAAAAGGCAATCCCTGGCGTAATTAAAATTTGCGACAGTTGAAAATTATTTTTTGAATAATTTACTATAGAAAAGGCAATCCCTGGCGTATTTAAAATTTGCGACAGTAAGAAATTAATTTGTGAGAAATTTACTATATAAAAGGCAATCCCTGGCGTAATTAAAATTTGCGATAGTATAAAATTATTTTTTGAATAATTTACTATAGAAAAGGCAATCCCTGGCGTAATTAAAATTTGCGACAGTAGAAAATTATTTTTTGAATAATTTACTATAGAAAAGGCAATCTTTGGCGTAATTAAAATTTGCGACAGTAGAAAATTATTTTTTGAATAATTTACTATAGAAAAGGCAATCACTGGCGTAATTAAAATTTGCGACAGTTGAAAATTATTTTTTGAATAATTTACTATATAAAAGGCAATCCCTGGCGTATTTAAAATTTGCGACAGTTGAAAATTATTTTTTGAATAATTTACTATAGAAAAGGCAATCCCTGGCGTAATTAAAATTTGCGACAGTAGAAAATTATTTTTTGCAAAATTTACTATAGAAAAGGCAATCCCTGGCGCACTTAAAATTTGCGACAGTATAAAATTATTTTTTGAATAATTTACTATATAAAAGGCAATCCCTGGCGCAATTAAAATTTGCGACAGTTGAAAATTATTTTTTGAATAATTTACTATAGAAAAGGCAATCCCTGGCGCAATTAAAATTGCGACAGTAAAAAATTTTTTTTGAATAATTTACTATATAAAAGGCAATCCCTGGCGCAATTAAAATTTGCGACAGTTGAAAATTATTTTTTGAATAATTTACTATAGAAAAGGCAATCCCTGGCGTAATTAAAATTTGCGACAGTAAAAAATTATTTTTTGAATAATTTACTATAGAAAAGGCAATCCCTGGCGTAATTAAAATTTGCGACAGTTGAAAATTATTTTTTGAATAATTTACTATAGAAAAGGCAATCCCTGGCGTATTTAAAATTTGCGACAGTATAAAATTATTTTTTGAATAATTTACTATAGAAAAGGCAATCCCTGGCGCAATTAAAGCTTGCGATAGTAAAAAATTATTTTTTGAATAATTTACTATAGAAAAGGCAATCCCTGGCGCAATTAAAATATGCGACAATAAAAAATTTTTTTTTGAATAATTTACTATAGAAAAGGCAATCCCTGGCGTAATTAAAATTTGCGGCAGTTGAAAATTATTTTGTGAGAAATTTACTATAGAAAAGGCAATCCCTGGCGTAATTAAAATTTGCGACAGTTGAAAATTATTTTTTGAATAATTTACTATAGAAAAGGCAATCCCTGGCGCACTTAAAATTTGCGACAGTAGAAAATTATTTTTTGAAAAATTTACTATAGAAAAGGCAATCCCTGGCGCAATTAAAATTTGCGACAGTAGAAAATTATTTTTTGAATAATTTACTATAGAAAAGGCAATCCCTGGCGCAATTACAATTTGCGACAGTTGAAAATTATTTTTTGAATAATTTACTATAGAAATGGCAATCCCTGGCGCAATTAAAATTTGCGACAGTAAAAAATTATTTTTTGAATAATTTACTATATAAAAGGCAATCCCTGGCGCAGTTAAAATTTGCGACAGTTGAAAATTATTTTTTGAATAATTTACTATAGAAAAGGCAATCCCTGGCGTAATTAAAATTTGCGACAGTAAAAAATTATTTTCTGAATTATTTACTATAGAAAAGGCAATCCCTGGCGCAATTAAAGTTTGCGACAGTATAAAATTATTTTTTGAATAATTTACTATAGAAAAGGCAATCCCTGGCGTATTTAAAATTTGCGACAGTATAAAATTTATTCTTTGAAAAATTTACTATAGAAAAGGCAATCCCTGGCGTAATTAAAATTTGGGACAGTTGAAAATTATTTTTTGAATAATTTACTATAGAAAAGGCAATCCCTGTCGCAATTAGAACTTGCGATAGTAAAAAATTATTTTTTGAATAATTTACTGTAGAAAAGGCAATCCCTGGCGCAATTAAAATTTGCGACAGTATAAAATTATTTTTTGAATAATTTACTATAGAAAAGGCAATCCCTGGCGCAATTAAGATTTGCGACAGTAAAAAATTATTTTTTGAATAATTTACTATAGAAAAGGCAATCCCTGGCGTAACTAAAATTTGCGACAGTTGAAAATTATTTCGTGAGAAATTTACTATAGAAAAGGCAATCCCTGGCGTAATTAAAATTTGCGACAGTTGAAAATTATTTTTTGAATAATTTACTATAGAAAAGGCAATCCCTGGCGTATTTAAAATTTGCGACAGTAAGAAATTAATTTGTGAGAAATTTACTATATAAAAGGCAATCCCTGGCGTAATTAAAATATGCGATAGTATAAAATTATTTTTTGAATAATTTACTATAGAAAAGGCAATCCCTGGCGCAATTAAAATTTGCGAGAGTAGAAAATTATTTTTTGATTAATTTACTATACAAAAGGCAATCCTTGGCGTAATTAAAATTTGCGACAGTAGAAAATTATTTTTTGAAAAATTTACTATAGAAAAGGCAATCCCTGGCGTGATTAAAATTTGCGACAGTTGAAAATTATTTTTTGAATAATTTACTATAGAAAAGGCAATCCCTGGCGCAATTAAAACTTGCGATAGTAAAAAATTATTTTTTGAATAATTTACTGTAGAAAAGCCAATCCCTGGCGCAATTAAAATTTGCGACAGTATAAAATTATTTTTTGAATAATTTACTATTTAAAAGGCAATCCCTGGCGCAATTAAAATTTGCGACAGTTGAAAATTATTTTTTGAATAATTTACTATAGAAAAGGCAATCCCTGGCGCAATTAAAATTTGCGACAGTTGAAAATTATTTTTTGAAAAATTTACTATAGAAAATTCAATCCCTGGCGCAATTAAAATTTGCGACAGTAGAAAATTATTTTTTGGATAATTTACTATAGAAAAGGCAATCCCTGGCGCAATTACAATTTGCGACAGTTGGAAATTATTTTTTGAATAATTTACTATAGAAAAGGCAATCTCTGGCGCAATTAAAATTTGCGACAGTATAAAATTATTTTTTGAATAATTTACTATATAAAAGGCAATCCCTGGCGCAATTAGAATTTGCGACAGTTGAAAATTATTTTTTGAATAATTTACTATAGAAAAGGCAATCCCTGGCGCAATTAAAATTTGCGACAGTAAAAAATTATTTTTTGAATAATTTACTATATAAAAGGCAATCCCTGGCGCAATTAAAATTTGCGACAGTTGAAAATTATTTTTTGAATAATTTACTAAAGAAAAGGCAATCCCTGGCGTAATTAAAATTTGCGACAGTAAAAAATTATTTTTTGAATAATTTACTATAGAAAAGGCAATCCCTGGCGTGATTAAAATTTGCGACAGTTGAAATTTTATTTTTTGAATAATTTACTATAGAAAAGGCAATCCCTGGCGTAATTAAAATTTGCGACAGTTGAAAATTATTTTTTGAATAATTTACTATAGAAAAGGCAATCCCTGGCGTATTTAAAATTTGCGACAGTAAGAAATTAATTTGTGAGAAATTTACTATATAAAAGGCAATCCCTGGCGTAATTAAAATTTGCGATAGTATAAAATTATTTTTTGAATAATTTACTATAGAAAAGGCAATCCCTGGCGTAATTAAAATTTGCGACAGTAGAAAATTATTTTTTGAATAATTTACTATAGAAAAGGCAATCCCTGGCGTAATTAAAATTTGCGACAGTAGAAAATTATTTTTTGAATAATTTACTATAGAAAAGGCAATCCCTGGCGTAATTAAAATTTGCGACAGTTGAAAATTATTTTTTGAATAATTTACTATATAAAAGGCAATCCCTGGCGTATTTAAAATTTGCGACAGTTGAAAATTATTTTTTGAATAATTTACTATAGAAAAGGCAATCCCTGGCGTAATTAAAATTTGCGACAGTAGAAAATTATTTTTTGCAAAATTTACTATAGAAAAGGCAATCCCAGGCGCACTTAAAATTTGCGACAGTTGAAAATTATTTTTTGAATAATTTACTATAGAATAGGCAATCCCTGGCGCAATTAAAATTTGCGACAGTAAAAAATTATTTTTTGAGTAATTTACTATATAAAAGCAATCCCTGGCGCAATTAAAATTTGCGACAGTTGAAAATTATTTTTTGAATAATTTACTATAGAAAAGGCAATCCCTGGCGTAATTAAAATTTGCGACAGTAAAAAATTATTTTTTGAATAATTTACTATAGAAAAGGCAATCCCTGGCGTAATTAAAATTTGCGACAGTTGAAAATTATTTTTTGAATAATTTACTATAGAAAAGGCAATCCCTGGCGTATTTAAAATTTGCGACAGTATAAAATTATTTTTTGAATAATTTACTATAGAAAAGGCAATGCCTGGCGCAATTAAAACTTGCGATAGTAAAAAATTATTTTTTGAATAATTTACTGTAGAAAAGGCAACCCCTGGCGCAATTAAAATTTGCGACAGTATAAAATTATTTTTTGAATAATTTACTATAGAAAAGGCAATCCCTGGCGCAATTAAAATTTGCGACAGTAAAAAATTATTTTTTGAATAATTTACTATAGAAAAGGCAATCCCTGGCGTAATTAAAATTTGCGACAGTTGAAAATTATTTTGTGAGAAATTTACTATAGAAAAGGCAATCCCTGGCGTAATTAAAATTTGCGACAGTTGAAAATTATTTTTTGAATAATTTACTATAGAAAAGGCAATCTCTGGCGCACTTAAAATTTGCGACAGTAGAAAATTATTTTTTGAAAAATTTACTATAGAAAAGGCAATCCCTGGCGCAATTAAAATTTGCGACAGTAGAAAATTATTTTTTGAAAAATTTACTATAGAAAAGGCAATCCCTGGCGCAATTACAATTTGCGACAGTTGAAAATTATTTTTTGAATAATTTACTATAGAAAAGGCAATTCCTGGCGCAGTTAAAATTTGCGACAGTATAAAATTATTTTTTGAATAATTTACTATATAAAAGGCAATCCCTGGCGCAATTAAAATCTGCGACAGTTGAAAATTATTTTTTGAATAATTTACTATAGAAAAGGCAATCCCTGGCGTAATTAAAATTTGCGACAATAAAAAATTATTTTTTGAATAATTTACTATAGAAAAGGCAATCCCTGGCGCAATTAAAATTTGCGACAGTATAAAATTATTTTTTGAATAATTTACTATAGAAAAGGCAATCCCTGGCGTATTTAAAATTTGCGACAGTATAAAATTATTTTTTGAAAAATTTACTATAGAAAAGGCAATCCCTGGCGTAATTAAAATTTGCGACAGTTGACAATTATTTTTTGAATAATTTACTTTAGAAAAGGCAATCCCTGGCGTAATTAAAATTTGCGACAGTTGAATATTATTTATTGAATAATTTACTATAGAAAAGGCAATCCCTGGCGTACTTAAAATTTGCGACAGTAGAAAATTATTTTTTGAATAATTTACTATAAAAAAAAGCAATCCCTGGCGCACTTAAAATTTGCGACAGTAAAAAATTATTTTTTGAATAATTTACTATAGAAAAGGCAATCCCTGGGATATTTAAAATTTGCGACAGTATAAAATTATTTTTTGAATAATTTACTATAGAAAAGGCAATCCCTGGCGTAATTAAAATTTGCGACAGTATAAAATTATTTTTTGAATAATTTACTATAGAAAGGGCAATCCCTGGCGCACTTAAAATTTGCGACAGTAGAAAATTATTTTTTGAATAATTTACTATAGAAAAGGCAATCCCTGGCGCAATTAAAATTTGCGACAGTATAAAATTATTTTTTGAATAATTTACTATATAAAAGGCAATCCCTGGTGTATTTAAAATTTGCGACAGTAGAAAATTATTTTTTGAATAATTTACTATAGAAAAGGCAATCCCTGGCGTAATTAAAATTTGCGACAGTAGAAAATAATTTTTTGAATAATTTACTATAGAAAAGGCAATCCCTGGCGCAATTAAAACTTGCGATAGTAAAAAATTATTTTTTGAATAATTTACTATAGAAAAGGCAATCCCTGGCGTAATTAAAATTTGCGACAGTAGAAAATTATTTTTTGAATAATTTACTATAGAAAAGGCAATCCCTGGCGCAATTAAAATTTGCGACAGTATAAAATTATTTTTTGAATAATTTACAATATAAAAGGCAATCCCTGGCGTATTTAAAATTTGCGACAGTAGAAAATTATTTTTTGAATAATTTACTATAGAAAAGGCAATCCCTGGCGTAATTAAAATTTGCGACAGTAGAAAATTATTTTTTGAATAATTTACTATAGAAAAGGCAATCCCTGGCGCAATTAAAATTTGCGATAGTAAAAAATTATTTTTTGAATAATTTACTATAGAAAAGGCAATCCCTGGCGTAATTAAAATTTGCGACAGTATAAAATTATTTTTTGAATATTTTACTATAGAAAAGGCAATCCCTGGCGTATTTAGAATTTGCGACAGTAGAAAATTATTTTTTGAATAATTTACTATACAAAAGGATATCCCTGGCGTAATTAAAATTTGCGACAGTAGAAAATTATTTTTTGAATAATTTACTGTAGAAAAGGCAATCCCTGGCGCAATTAAAACTTGCGATAGTAAAAAATTATTTTTTGAATAATTTACTATAGAAAAGGCAAGCCCTGGCGCACTTAAAATTTGCGACAGTAGAAAATTATTTTTTGAATAATTTACTATAGAAAAGGCAATCCCTGGCGCACTTAAAATTTGCGACAGTAGAAAATTATTTTTTGAATAATTTACTATAGAAAAGGCAATCCCTGGCGTAGTTAAAATTTGCGACAGTAGAAAACTATTTTTTGAATAATTTACTATAGAAAAGGCAATCCCTGGCGCAATTAAAATTTGCGACAGTATAAAATTATTTTTTGAATAATTTATTATAGAAAAGGCAATCCCTGGCGTAATTAAAATTTGCGACAGTATAAAATTATTTTTTGAATACTTTACTATAGAAAAGGCAATCCCTGGCCTAATTAAAATTTGCGACAGTTGAAAATTATTTTTTGAATAATTTACTATAGAAAAGGCAATCCCTGGGATATTTAAAATTTGCGACAGTAAAAAATTATTTTTTGAATAATTTGCTATAGAAAAGGCAATCCCTGGCGTAATTAAAATTTGCGACAGTATAAAATTAATTTTTGAAAAATTTACTATATAAAAGGCAATCCCTGGCGCACTTAAAATTTGCGACAGCATAAAATTATTTTTTGAATAATTTACTATAGAAAAGGCAATCCCTGGCGTAATTAAAATTTGCGACAGTAAAAAATTATTTTTTGAATAATTTACTATAGAAAAGGCAATCCCTGTCGCAATTAAAATTTGCGACAGTATAAAATTATTTTTTGAATAATTTACTATAGAAAAGGCAATCCCTGGCGTAATTAAAATTTGCTACAGTATAAAATTATTTTTTGAATAATTTACTATAGAAAAGGCAACCCCTGGCGCAATTAAAATTTGCGACAGTATAAAATTATTTTTTGAATAATTTACTATAGAAAAGGCAATCCCTGGGGTAATTAAAATTTGCGACAGTATAAAATTAATTTTTGAAAAATTTACTATATAAAAGGCAATCCCTGGCGTAATTAAAATTTGCGACGGTAGAAAATTATTTTTTGAATAATTTACTGTAGAAAAGGCAATCCCTGGCGGAATTAAAACTTGCGATAGTAAAAAATTATTTTTTGAATAATTTACTATAGAAAAGGCAATCCCTGGCGTAATTAAAATTTGCGACAGTAGAAAATTACTTTTTGAATAATTTTCTATAGAAAAGGCAATCCCCGGCGCAATTAAAATTTGCGACAGTATAAAATTATTTTTTGAATAATTTACTATAGAAAAGGCAATCCCTGGCGTAATTAAAATTTGCGACAGTATAAAATTATTTTTTGAATAATTTACTACAAAAAAGGCAATCCCTGGCGCAATTAAAATTTGCGACAGTATAAAATTATTTTTTGAATAATTTACTATAGAATAGGCAATCCCTGGCGCAATTAAAATTTGCGACAGTATAAAATTATTTTTTGAATAATTTACTATATAAAAGGCAATCCCTGGCGTATTTAAAATTTGCGACAGTAGAAAATTATTTTTTGAATAATTTACTATAGAAAAGGCAATCCCTGGCGTAATTAAAATTTGCGACAGTAAAAAATTATTTTTTGAATAATTTACTATAGAAAAGGCAATCCCTGGCGTATTTAAAATTTGCGACAGTATAAAATTATTTTTTGAATAATTTACTATAGAAAAGGCAATCCCTGGCGCAATTAAAACTTGCGATAGTAAAAAATTATTTTTTGAATAATTTACTGTAGAAAAGGCAATCCCTGGCGCAATTAAAATTGGCGACAGTTGAAAATTATTTTTTGAATAATTTACTATAGAAAAGGCAGTCCCTGGCGCAATTAAAATTTGCGAAAGTAAAAAATTATTTTTTGAATAATTTACTGTAGAAAAGGCAATCCCTGGCGCAATTAAAATTTGCGACAGTATAAAATTATTTTTTGAATAATTTACTATAGAAAAGGCAATCCCTGGCGCAATTGAAATTTGCGACAGTTGAAAATTATTTTTTGAATAATTTACTATAGAAAAGGCAATCCCTGGCGTAATTAAAATTTGCGACAGTAAAAAATTATTTTTTTAATAATTTACTATAGAAAAGGCAATCCCTGGCGCAATTAAAATTTGCGACAGTATGAAATTATTTTTTGAATAATTTACTATAGAAAAGGCAATCCCTGGCGTATTTAAAATTTGCGACAGTATAAAATTATTTTTTGAAAAATTTACTATAGAAAAGGCAATCCCTGGCGCAAATAAAATTTGCGACAGTTGAAAATTATTTTTTGAATAATTTACTATAGAAAAGGCAATCCTTGGCGCAATTACAATTTGCGACAGTTGAAAATTATTTTTTGAATAATTTACTATAGAAAAGGCAATCCCTGGCGCAATTAAAATTTGCGACAGTATAAAATTATTTTTTGAATAATTTACTATATAAAAGGCAATCCCTGGCGCAATTAAAATTTGCGACAGTTGAAAATTATTTTTTGAATAATTTACTATAGAAAAGGCCATCCCTGGCGCAATTAAAATTTGCGACAGTTGAAAATTATTTTTTGAATAATTTACTATAGAAAAGGCAATCCCTGGCGCACTTAAAATTTGCGACAGTATAAAATTGTTTTTTGAATAATTTACTATATAAAAGGCAATCCCTGGCGCAATTAAAATTTGCGACAGTTGAAAATTATTTTTTGAATAATTTACTATAGAAAAGGCAATCCCTGGCGTAATTAAAATTTGCGACAGTAAAAAATTATTTTTTGAATAATTTACTATAGAAAAGGCACTCCTTGGCGTAATTAAAATTTGCGACAGTTGAAAATTATTTTTTGAATAATTTACTATAGAAAAGGCAATCCCTGGCGTATTTAAAATTTGCGACAGTATAAAATTATTTTTTGAATAACTTACTATAGAAAAGGCAATCCCTGGCGCAATTAAAACTTGCGATAGTAAAAAATTATTTTTTGAATAATTTACTGTAGAAAAGGCAATCCCTGGCGCAATTAAAATTTGCGACAGTATAAAATTATTTTTTGAATAATTTACTATAGAAAAGGCAATCCCTGGCGCAATTAAAATTTGCGACAGTAAAAAATTATTTTTTGAATAATTTACTATAGAAAAGGCAATCCCTGGCGTAATTAAAATTTGCGACAGTTGAAAATTATTTTTTGAATAATTTACTATAGAAAAGGCAATCCCTGGCGTAATTAAAATTTGCTACAGTATAAAATTATTTTTTGAAAAATTTACTATAGAAAAGGCAATCCCTGGCGCAAATAAAATTTGCGACAGTTGAAAATTATTTTTTGAATAATTTACTATAGAAAAGGCAATCCTTGGCGCAATTACAATTTGCGACAGTTGAAAATTATTTTTTGAATAATTTACTATAGAAAAGGCAATCCCTGGCGCAATTAAAATTTGCGACAGTATAAAATTATTTTTTGAATAATTTACTATATAAAAGGCAATCCCTGGCGCAATTAAAATTTGCGACAGTTGAAAATTATTTTTTGAATAATTTACTATAGAAAAGGCCATCCCTGGCGCAATTAAAATTTGCGACAGTTGAAAATTATTTTTTGAATAATTTACTATAGAAAAGGCAATCCCTGGCGCAATTAAAATTTGCGACAGTAAAAAATTATTTTTTGAATAATTTACTATAGAAAAGGCAATCCCTGTCGCAATTAAAATTTGCGACAGTATAAAATTATTTTTTGAATAATTTACTATAGAAAAGGCAATCCCTGGCGTAATTAAAATTTGCTACAGTATAAAATTATTTTTTGAATAATTTACTATAGAAAAGGCAACCCCTGGCGCAATTAAAATTTGCGACAGTATAAAATTATTTTTTGAATAATTTACTATAGAAAAGGCAATCCCTGGGGTAATTAAAATTTGCGACAGTATAAAATTAATTTTTGAAAAATTTACTATATAAAAGGCAATCCCTGGCGTAATTAAAATTTGCGACAGTAGAAAATTATTTTTTGAATAATTTACTGTAGAAAAGGCAATCCCTGGCGGAATTAAAACTTGCGATAATAAAAAATTATTTTTTGAATAATTTACTATAGAAAAGGCAATCCCTGGCGTAATTAAAATTTGCGACAGTAGAAAATTACTTTTTGAATAATTTACTATAGAAAAGGCAATCCCCGGCGCAATTAAAATTTGCGACAGTATAAAATTATTTTTTGAATAATTTACTATAGAAAAGGCAATCCCTGGCGTAATTAAAATTTGCGACAGTATAAAATTATTTGTTGAATAATTTACTACAAAAAAGGCAATCCCTGGCGCAATTAAAATTTGCGACAGTATAAAATTATTTTTTGAATAATTTACTATAGAATAGGCAATCCCTGGCGCAATTAAAATTTGCGACAGTATAAAATTATTTTTTGAATAATTTACTATATAAAAGGCAATCCCTGGCGTATTTAAAATTTGCGACAGTAGAAAATTATTTTTTGAATAATTTACTATAGAAAAGGCAATCCCTGGCGTAATTAAAATTTGCGACAGTAAAAAATTATTTTTTGAATAATTTACTATAGAAAAGGCAATCCCTGGCGTATTTAAAATTTGCGACAGTATAAAATTATTTTTTGAATAATTTACTATAGAAAAGGCAATCCCTGGCGCAATTAAAACTTGCGATAGTAAAAAATTATTTTTTGAATAATTTACTGTAGAAAAGGCAATCCCTGGCGCAATTAAAATTGGCGACAGTTGAAAATTATTTTTTGAATAATTTACTATAGAAAAGGCAGTCCCTGGCGCAATTAAAATTTGCGAAAGTAAAAAATTATTTTTTGAATAATTTACTGTAGAAAAGGCAATCCCTGGCGCAATTAAAATTTGCGACAGTATAAAATTATTTTTTGAATAATTTACTATAGAAAAGGCAATCCCTGGCGCAATTAAAATTTGCGACAGTTGAAAATTATTTTTTGAATAATTTACTATGGAAAATGCAATCCCTGGCGCAATTAAAATTTACGACAGTAAAAAATTATTTTTTGAATAATTTACTATATAAAAGGCAATCCCTGGCGCAATTGAAATTTGCGACAGTTGAAAATTATTTTTTGAATAATTTACTATAGAAAAGGCAATCCCTGGCGCAATTAAAATTTGCGACAGTAAAAAATTATTTTTTGAATAATTTACTATAGAAAAGGCAATCCCTGGCGCAATTAAAATTTGCGACAGTTGAAAATTATTTTTTGAATAATTTACTATAGAAAAGGCCATCCCTGGCGCAATTAAAATTTGCGACAGTTGAAAATTATTTTTTGAATAATTTACTATAGAAAAGGCAATCCCTGGCGCAATTAAAATTTGCGACAGTAAAAAATTATTTTTTGAATAATTTACTATAGAAAAGGCAATCCCTGTCGCAATTAAAATTTGCGACAGTATAAAATTATTTTTTGAATAATTTACTATAGAAAAGGCAATCCCTGGCGTAATTAAAATTTGCTACAGTATAAAATTATTTTTTGAATAATTTACTATAGAAAAGGCAACCCCTGGCGCAATTAAAATTTGCGACAGTATAAAATTATTTTTTGAAAAATTTACTATAGAAAAGGCAATCCCTGGCGCAAATAAAATTTGCGACAGTTGAAAATTATTTTTTGAATAATTTACTATAGAAAAGGCAATCCTTGGCGCAATTACAATTTGCGACAGTTGAAAATTATTTTTTGAATAATTTACTATAGAAAAGGCAATCCCTGGCGCAATTAAAATTTGCGACAGTATAAAATTATTTTTTGAATAATTTACTATATAAAAGGCAATCCCTGGCGCAATTAAAATTTGCGACAGTTGAAAATTATTTTTTGAATAATTTACTATAGAAAAGGCCATCCCTGGCGCAATTAAAATTTGCGACAGTTGAAAATTATTTTTTGAATAATTTACTATAGAAAAGGCAATCCCTGGCGCAATTAAAATTTGCGACAGTAAAAAATTATTTTTTGAATAATTTACTATAGAAAAGGCAATCCCTGTCGCAATTAAAATTTGCGACAGTATAAAATTATTTTTTGAATAATTTACTATAGAAAAGGCAATCCCTGGCGTAATTAAAATTTGCTACAGTATAAAATTATTTTTTGAATAATTTACTATAGAAAAGGCAACCCCTGGCGCAATTAAAATTTGCGACAGTATAAAATTATTTTTTGAATAATTTACTATAGAAAAGGCAATCCCTGGCGTAATTAAAATTTGCTACAGTATAAAATTATTTTTTGAAAAATTTACTATAGAAAAGGCAATCCCTGGCGCAAATAAAATTTGCGACAGTTGAAAATTATTTTTTGAATAATTTACTATAGAAAAGGCAATCCTTGGCGCAATTACAATTTGCGACAGTTGAAAATTATTTTTTGAATAATTTACTATAGAAAAGGCAATCCCTGGCGCAATTAAAATTTGCGACAGTATAAAATTATTTTTTGAATAATTTACTATATAAAAGGCAATCCCTGGCGCAATTAAAATTTGCGACAGTTGAAAATTATTTTTTGAATAATTTACTATAGAAAAGGCCATCCCTGGCGCAATTAAAATTTGCGACAGTTGAAAATTATTTTTTGAATAATTTACTATAGAAAAGGCAATCCCTGGCGCAATTAAAATTTGCGACAGTAAAAAATTATTTTTTGAATAATTTACTATAGAAAAGGCAATCCCTGTCGCAATTAAAATTTGCGACAGTATAAAATTATTTTTTGAATAATTTACTATAGAAAAGGCAATCCCTGGCGTAATTAAAATTTGCTACAGTATAAAATTATTTTTTGAATAATTTACTATAGAAAAGGCAACCCCTGGCGCAATTAAAATTTGCGACAGTATAAAATTATTTTTTGAATAATTTACTATAGAAAAGGCAATCCCTGGGGTAATTAAAATTTGCGACAGTATAAAATTAATTTTTGAAAAATTTACTATATAAAAGGCAATCCCTGGCGTAATTAAAATTTGCGACAGTAGAAAATTATTTTTTGAATAATTTACTGTAGAAAAGGCAATCCCTGGCGGAATTAAAACTTGCGATAATAAAAAATTATTTTTTGAATAATTTACTATAGAAAAGGCAATCCCTGGCGTAATTAAAATTTGCGACAGTAGAAAATTACTTTTTGAATAATTTACTATAGAAAAGGCAATCCCCGGCGCAATTAAAATTTGCGACAGTATAAAATTATTTTTTGAATAATTTACTATAGAAAAGGCAATCCCTGGCGTAATTAAAATTTGCGACAGTATAAAATTATTTGTTGAATAATTTACTACAAAAAAGGCAATCCCTGGCGCAATTAAAATTTGCGACAGTATAAAATTATTTTTTGAATAATTTACTATAGAATAGGCAATCCCTGGCGCAATTAAAATTTGCGACAGTATAAAATTATTTTTTGAATAATTTACTATATAAAAGGCAATCCCTGGCGTATTTAAAATTTGCGACAGTAGAAAATTATTTTTTGAATAATTTACTATAGAAAAGGCAATCCCTGGCGTAATTAAAATTTGCGACAGTAAAAAATTATTTTTTGAATAATTTACTATAGAAAAGGCAATCCCTGGCGTATTTAAAATTTGCGACAGTATAAAATTATTTTTTGAATAATTTACTATAGAAAAGGCAATCCCTGGCGCAATTAAAACTTGCGATAGTAAAAAATTATTTTTTGAATAATTTACTGTAGAAAAGGCAATCCCTGGCGCAATTAAAATTGGCGACAGTTGAAAATTATTTTTTGAATAATTTACTATAGAAAAGGCAGTCCCTGGCGCAATTAAAATTTGCGAAAGTAAAAAATTATTTTTTGAATAATTTACTGTAGAAAAGGCAATCCCTGGCGCAATTAAAATTTGCGACAGTATAAAATTATTTTTTGAATAATTTACTATAGAAAAGGCAATCCCTGGCGCAATTAAAATTTGCGACAGTTGAAAATTATTTTTTGAATAATTTACTATGGAAAATGCAATCCCTGGCGCAATTAAAATTTACGACAGTAAAAAATTATTTTTTGAATAATTTACTATATAAAAGGCAATCCCTGGCGCAATTGAAATTTGCGACAGTTGAAAATTATTTTTTGAATAATTTACTATAGAAAAGGCAATCCCTGGCGTAATTAAAATTTGCGACAGTAAAAAATTATTTTTTGAATAATTTACTATAGAAAAGGCAATCCCTGGCGCAATTAAAATTTGCGACAGTATGAAATTATTTTTTGAATAATTTACTATAGAAAAGGCAATCCCTGGCGTATTTAAAATTTGCGACAGTATAAAATTATTTTTTGAAAAATTTACTATAGAAAAGGCAATCCCTGGCGCAAATAAAATTTGCGACAGTTGAAAATTATTTTTTGAATAATTTACTATAGAAAAGGCAATCCTTGGCGCAATTACAATTTGCGACAGTTGAAAATTATTTTTTGAATAATTTACTATAGAAAAGGCAATCCCTGGCGCAATTAAAATTTGCGACAGTATAAAATTATTTTTTTAATAATTTACTATATAAAAGGCAATCCCTGGCGCAATTAAAATTTGCGACAGTTGAAAATTATTTTTTGAATAATTTACTATAGAAAAGGCCATCCCTGGCGCAATTAAAATTTGCGACAGTTGAAAATTATTTTTTGAATAATTTACTATAGAAAAGGCAATCCCTGGCGCACTTAAAATTTGCGACAGTATAAAATTGTTTTTTGAATAATTTACTATATAAAAGGCAATCCCTGGCGCAATTAAAATTTGCGACAGTTGAAAATTATTTTTTGAATAATTTACTATAGAAAAGGCAATCCCTGGCGCAATTAAAATTTGCGACAGTAAAAAATTGTTTTTTCAATAATTTACTATATAAAAGGCAATCCCTGGCGAAATTAAAATTTGCGACAGTTGAAAATTATTTTTTGAATAATTTACTATAGAAAAGGCAATCCCTGGCGTAATTAAAATTTGCGACAGTAAAAAATTATTTTTTGAATAATTTACTATAGAAAAGGCACTCCTTGGCGTAATTAAAATTTGCGACAGTTGAAAATTATTTTTTGAATAATTTACTATAGAAAAGGCAATCCCTGGCGTATTTAAAATTTGCGACAGTATAAAATTATTTTTTGAATAACTTACTATAGAAAAGGCAATCCCTGGCGCAATTAAAACTTGCGATAGTAAAAAATTATTTTTTGAATAATTTACTGTAGAAAAGGCAATCCCTGGCGCAATTAAAATTTGCGACAGTATAAAATTATTTTTTGAATAATTTACTATAGAAAAGGCAATCCCTGGCGCAATTAAAATTTGCGACAGTAAAAAATTATTTTTTGAATAATTTACTATAGAAAAGGCAATCTCTGGCGTAATTAAAATTTGCGACAGTTGAAAATTATTTTTTGAATAATTTACTATAGAAAAGGCAATCCCTGGCGCAATTACAATTTGCGACAGTTAAAAATTATTTTTTGAATAATTTACTATAGAAAAGGCAATCCCTGGCGCAATTAAAATTTGCGACAGTATAAAATTATTTTTTGAATAATTTACTATATAAAAGGCAATTCCTGGCGCAATTAAAATTTGCGACAGTTGAAAAATATTTTTTGAATAATTTACTATAGAAAAGGCAATCCCTGGCGCAATTAAAATTTGCGACAGTAAAAAATTATTTTTTGAATAATTTACTATATAAAAGGCAATCCCTGGCGCAATTAAAATTTTCGACAGTTGAAAATTATTTTTTGAATAATTTACTATAGAAAAGGCAGTCCCTGGCGTAATTAAAATTTGCGACAGTAAAAAATTATTTTTTGAATAATTTACTATAGAAAAGGCAATCCCTGGCGCAATTAAAATTTGCGACAGTATAAAATTATTTTTTAAATAATTTACTATAGAAAAGGCAATCCCTGGCGTAATTAAAATTTGCGACAGTTGAAAAATATTTTTTGAATAATTTACTATAGAAAAGGCAATCCCTGGCGCAATTAAAATTTGCGACAGTAAAAAATTATTTTTTGAATAATTTACTATATAAAAGGCAATCCCTGGCGCAATTAAAATTTTCGACAGTTGAAAATTATTTTTTGAATAATTTACTATAGAAAAGGCAGTCCCTGGCGTAATTAAAATTTGCGACAGTAAAAAATTATTTTTTGAATAATTTACTATAGAAAAGGCAATCCCTGGCGCAATTACAATTTGCGACAGTTAAAAATTATTTTTTGAATAATTTACTATAGAAAAGGCAATCCCTGGCGCAATTAAAATTTGCGACAGTATAAAATTATTTTTTGAATAATTTACTATATAAAAGGCAATCCCTGGCGCAATTAAAATTTGCGACAGTTGAAAAATATTTTTTGAATAATTTACTATAGAAAAGGCAATCCCTGGCGCAATTAAAATTTGCGACAGTAAAAAATTATTTTTTGAATAATTTACTATATAAAAGGCAATCCCTGGCGCAATTAAAATTTTCGACAGTTGAAAATTATTTTTTGAATAATTTACTATAGAAAAGGCAGTCCCTGGCGTAATTAAAATTTGCGACAGTAAAAAATTATTTTTTGAATAATTTACTATAGAAAAGGCAATCCCTGGCGCAATTAAAATTTGCGACAGTATAAAATTATTTTTTGAATAATTTACTATATAAAAGGCAATCCCTGGCGCAATTAAAATTTGCGACAGTTGAAAAATATTTTTTGAATAATTTACTATAGAAAAGGCAATCCCTGGCGCAATTAAAATTTGCGACAGTAAAAAATTATTTTTTGAATAATTTACTATATAAAAGGCAATCCCTGGCGCAATTAAAATTTTCGACAGTTGAAAATTATTTTTTGAATAATTTACTATAGAAAAGGCAGTCCCTGGCGTAATTAAAATTTGCGACAGTAAAAAATTATTTTTTGAATAATTTACTATAGAAAAGGCAATCCCTGGCGTAATTAAAATTTGCGACAGTTGAAAATTATTTTTTGAATAATTTACTATAGAAAAGGCAATCCCTGGCGCAATTACAATTCGCGACAGTTAAAAATTATTTTTTGAATAATTTACTATAGAAAAGGCAATCCCTGGCGCAATTAAAATTTGCGACAGTATAAAATTATTTTTTGAATAATTTACTATATAAAAGGCAATCCCTGGCGCAATTAAAATTTGCGACAGTTGAAAAATATTTTTTGAATAATTTACTATAGAAAAGGCAATCCCTGGCGCAATTAAAATTTGCAACAGTAAAAAATTATTTTTTGAATAATTTACTATATAAAAGGCAATCCCTGGCGCAATTAAAATTTTCGACAGTTGAAAATTATTTTTTGAATAATTTACTATAGAAAAGGCAGTCCCTGGCGTAATTAAAATTTGCGACAGTATAAAATTATTTTTTGAATAATTTACTATAGAAAAGGCAATCCCTGGCGCAATTAAAATTTGCGACAGTATAAAATTATTTTTTGAATAATTTACTATAGAAAAGGCAATCCCTGGCGTAATTAAAATTTGCGACAGTATAAAATTATTTTTTGAATAATTTACTATAGAAAAGGCAATCCCTGGCGCACTTAAAATTTGCGACAGTAGAAAATTATTTTTTGAATAATTTACTATAGAAAATGCAATCCCTGGCGCAATTAAAATTTGCGACAGTATAAAATTATTTTTTGAATAATTTACTATATAAAAGGCAATCCCTGGTCTATTTAAAATTTGCGACAGTAGAAAATTATTTTTTGAATAATTTACTATAGAAAAGGCAATCCCTGGCGTAATTAAAATTTGCGACAGTAGAAAATTATTTTTTGAATAATTTACTATAGAAAAGGCAATCCCTGGCGCAATTAAAACTTGCGATAGTAAAAAATTATTTTTTGAATAATTTACTATACAAAAGGCAATCCCTGGCGTAATTAAAATTTGCGAAAGTATAAAATTATTTTTTGAATAATTTACTATAGAAAAGGCAATCCCTGGGGTAATTAAAATTTGCGACAGTATAAAATTAATTTTTGAAAAATTTACTATATAAAAGGCAATCCCTGGCGTAATTAAAATTTGCGACAGTAGAAAATTATTTTTTGAATAATTTACTGTAGAAAAGGCAATCCCTGGCGTAATTAAAATTTGCGACAGTATAAAATTATTTTTTGAATAATTTACTATAGAATAGGCAATCCCTGGCGCAATTAAAATTTGCGACAGTATAAAATTATTTTTTGAATAATTTACTACAAAAAAGGCAATCCCTGGCGCAATTAAAATTTGCGACAGTAAAAAATTATTTTTTGAATAATTTACTATAGAAAAGGCAATCCCTGGCGTAATTAAAATTTGCGACAGTAGAAAATTAATTTGTGAAAAATTTACCTGGCGAAATTGAAATTTGCGACAGTAAAAAATTATTTTTTGAATAATTTACTATAGAAAAGGCAATCCCTGGCGCAATTAAAATTTGCGACAGTATAAAATTATTTTTTGAAAAATTTACTGTACAAAAGGCAATCCCTGGCGTAATTAAAATTTGCTACAATATAAAATTATTTTTTGAATAATTTACTATAGAAAAGGCAATCCCTGGCGCACTTAAAATTTGCGACAGTATAAAATTATTTTTTGAATAATTTACTATAGAAAAGGCAATCCCTGGCGTAATTAAAATTTGCGACAGTAGAAAATTATTTTTTGAATAATTTACTATAAAGGCAATCCCTGGCGCAATTAAAATTTGCTACAGTAAAAAATTATTTTTTGAATAATTTACTATAGAAAAGGCAATCCCTTGCGTAATTAAAATTTGCGACAGTAGAAAATTATTTTTTGAATAATTTACTATAGAAAAGGCAATCCCTGGCGTAATTAAAATTTGCGACAGTAAAAAATTATTTTTTGAATAATTTACTATAGAAAAGGCAATCCCTGGCGTAATTAAAATTTGCGAGAGTAAAAAATTATTTTTTGAATAATTTACTGTAGAAAAGGCAATCCCTGTCGCAATTAAAATTTGCGACAGTAAAAAATTATTTTTTGAATAATTTACTATAGAAAAGGCAATCCCTGGCGCACTTAAAATTTGCGACAGTAGAAAATTATTTTTTGAATAATTTACTATAGAAAAGGCAATCCCTGGGATATTTAAAATTTGCGACAGAAAAAATTATTTTTTGAATAATTTACTATAGAAAAGGCAATCCCTGGGATATTTAAAATTTGCGACAGTAGAAAATTATTCTTTGAATAATTTACTATAGAAAAGGCAATCCCTGGCGCACTTAAAATTTGCGACAGTAGAAAATTATTTTTTGAATAATTTACTATAGAAAAGGCAATCCCTGGCGCAATTAAAATTTGCGACAGTAGAAAATAATTTTTTGAATAATTTACTATAGAAAAGGCAATCCCTGGCGCACTTAAAATTTGCGACAGTAAAAAATTATTTTTTGAATAATTTACTATAGAAAAGGCAATCCCTGGCGTAATTAAAATTTGCGACAGTAGAAAATTATTTTTTGAATAATTTACTATAGAAAAGGCAATCCCTGGCGTAATTAAAATTTGCGACAGTATAAAATTATTTTTTGAATAATTTACTATAGAAAAGGCAATTCCTGGCGCACTTAAAATTTGCGACAGTAGAAAATTATTTTTTGAATAATTTACTATAGAAAAGGCAATCCCTGGCGTAATTAAAACTTGCGACAGTAGAAAATTATTTTTTGAATAATTTACTATAGAAAAGGCAACCCCTGGGGTAATCAAAATTTGCGACAGTAGAAAATTATTTTTTGAATAATTTACTATAGAAAAGGCAATCCCTGGCGCAATTAAAATTTGCGACAGTAAAAAATTATTTTTTGAATAATTTACTATATAAGAGGCAATCCCTGGCGCACTTAAAATTTGCGACAGTAAAAATTTTTTTGAATAATTTACTATATAAAAGGCAATCCCTGGCGTAATTAAAATTTTCGACAGTTGAAAATTATTTTTTGAATAATTTACTGGAGAAAAGGCAATCCCTGGCGCACTTAAAATTTGCGACAGTAAAAAATTATTTTTTGAATAATTTACTATAGAAAAGGCAATCCCTGGCGCAATTAAAACTTGCGATAGTATAAAATTATTTTTTGAATAATTTACTATAGAAAAGGCAATCCCTGGCGCAATTAAAACTTGCGATAGTAAAAAATTATTTTTTGAATAATTTACTATAGAAAGGCAATACCTGGCGTAATTAAAATTTGCGACAGTAGAAAATTTTTTTTTGAATAATTTACTATAGAAAAGGCAATCCCTGGCGCACTTAAAATTTGCGACAGTAGAAAATTATTTTTTGAATAATTTACTATAGAAAAGGCAATCCCTGGCGCAATTAAAATTTGCGACAGTAGGATATTATTTTTTGAATAATTTACTATAGAAAAGGCAACCCCTGGCGCACTTAAAATTTGCGACAGTAAAAAATTATTTTGTGAATAATATACTATAGAAAAGGCAATCCCTGGCGTAATTAAAATTTGCGACAGTAGAAAATTATTTTTTGAATAATTTACTATAGAAAAGGCAACCCCTGGGGTAATCAAAATTTGCGACAGTTGAAAATTATTTTTTGAATAATTTACTATAGAAAAGGCAATCCCTGGCGCAATTAAAATTTGCGACAGTAAAAAATTATTTTTTGAATAATTTACTATATAAGAGGCAATCCCTGGCGCACTTAAAATTTGCGACAGTAAAAATTTTTTTGAATAATTTACTATATAAAAGGCAATCCCTGGCGTAATTAAAATTTTCGACAGTTGAAAATTATTTTTTGAATAATTTACTGGAGAAAAGGCAATCCCTGGCGCACTTAAAATTTGCGACAGTAAAAAATTATTTTTTGAATAATTTACTATAGAAAAGGCAATCCCTGGCGTAATTAAAATTTGCGATAGTATAAAATTATTTTTTGAATAATTTACTATAGAAAAGGCAATGCCTGGCGCACTTAAAATTTCCGACAGTAGAAAATTATTTTTTGAATAACTTAATACAGAAAAGGCAATCCCTGGCGCACTTAAAATTTGCGACAGTAAAAAATTATTTTTTGAATAATTTACTATAGAAAAGGCAATCCTTGGCGCAATTAAAATTTGCGACAGTATAAAATTATTTTTTGAAAAATTTACTATAGAAAAGGCAATCCCTGGCGTAATTAAAATTTCCGACAGTATAAAATTATTTTTTGAATAATTTACTATAGAAAAGGCAATCCCTGGCGTAATTAAAATTTGCGACAGTAGAAAATTATTTTTTGAATAATTTACTATAGAAAAGGCACTCCCTGGCGCACTTAAAATTTGCGACAGTAAAAAATTATTTTTTGAATAATTTACTATAGAACAGGCAATCCCTGGCGTAATTAAAATTTGCGACAGTAGAAAATTATTTTTTGAATAATTTACTATAGAAAAGGCAATCCCTGGCGCAATTAAAATTTGCGACAGTAAAAAATAATTTTTTGAATAATTTACTATAGAAAAGGCAATCCCTGGCGTAATTAAAATTTGCGACAGTAGAAAATTACTTTTTGAATAATTTACTATAGAAAAGGCAATCCCTGGGATATTTAAAATTTGCGACAGAAAAAATTATTTTTTGAATAATTTACAATAGAAAAGGCAATCCCTGGGATATTTAAAATTTGCGACAGTAGAAAATTATTCTTTGAATAATTTACTATATAAAAGGCAATCCCTGGCTTAATTAAAATTTGCGACAGTTGAAAATTATTTTTTGAATAATTTACTATAGAAAAGGCAATCCCTGGCGCACTTAAAATTTGCGACAGTAGAAAATTATTTTTTGAATAATTTACTATAGAAAAGGCAATCCCTGGGATATTTAAAATTTGCGACAGAAAAAATTATTTTTTGAATAATTTACTATAGAAAAGGCAATCCCTGGGATATTTAAAATTTGCGACAGTAGAAAATTATTCTTTGAATAATTTACTATATAAAAGGCAATCCCTGGCTTAATTAAAATTTGCGACAGTTGAAAATTACTTTTTGAATAACTTAATACAGAAAAGGCAATCCCTGGCGCACTTAAAATTTGCGACAGTAAAAAATTATTTTTTGAATAATTTACTATAGAAAAGGCAATCCTTGGCGCAATTAAAATTTGCGACAGTATAAAATTATTTTTTGAAAAATTTACTATAGAAAAGGCAATCCCTGGCGTAATTAAAATTTCCGACAGTATAAAATTATTTTTTGAATAATTTACTATAGAAAAGGCAATCCCTGGCGTAATTAAAATTTGCGACAGTAGAAAATTATTTTTTGAATAATTTACTATAGAAAAGGCAATCCCTGGCGCAATTAAAATTTGCGACAGTAAAAAATAATTTTTTGAATAATTTACTATAGAAAAGGCAATCCCTGGCGTAATTAAAATTTGCGACAGTAGAAAATTACTTTTTGAATAATTTACTATAGAAAAGGCAATCCCTGGGATATTTAAAATTTGCGACAGAAAAAATTATTTTTTGAATAATTTACAATAGAAAAGGCAATCCCTGGGATATTTAAAATTTGCGACAGTAGAAAATTATTCTTTGAATAATTTACTATATAAAAGGCAATCCCTGGCTTAATTAAAATTTGCGACAGTTGAAAATTATTTTTTGAATAATTTACTATAGAAAAGGCAATCCCTGGCGCACTTAAAATTTGCGACAGTAGAAAATTATTTTTTGAATAATTTACTATAGAAAAGGCAATCCCTGGGATATTTAAAATTTGCGACAGAAAAAATTATTTTTTGAATAATTTACTATAGAAAAGGCAATCCCTGGGATATTTAAAATTTGCGACAGTAGAAAATTATTCTTTGAATAATTTACTATATAAAAGGCAATCCCTGGCTTAATTAAAATTTGCGACAGTTGAAAATTATTTTTTGAATAATTTACTATAGAAAAGGCAATCCCTGGCGTAATTAAAATTTGCGACAGTATAAAATTATTTTTTGAATAATTTACTATAGAAAAGGCAATCCCTGGCGCAATTAAAACTTGCGATAGCAAAAAATTATTTTTTGAATGATTTACTATAGAAAAGGCAATCCCTGGCGTAATTAAAATTTGCGACAGTAGAAAATTATTTTTTGAATAATTTACTATAGAAAAGGCAATCCCTGGCGCACTTAAAATTTGCGACAGTAGAAAATTATTTTTTGAATAATTTACTATAGAAAAGGCAATCCCTGGCGCAATTAAAATTTGCGACAGTAGAAAATAATTTTTTGAATAATTTACTATAGAAAAGGCAATCCCTGGCGCACTTAAAATTTGCGACAGTAAAAAATTATTTTTTGAATAATTTACTATAGAAAAGGCAATCCCTGGCGTAATTAAAATTTGCGACAGTAGAAAATTATTTTTTGAATAATTTACTATAGAAAAGGCAATCCCTGGCGTAATTAAAATTTGCGACAGTATAAAATTATTTTTTGAATAATTTACTATAGAAAAGGCAATCCCTGGCGCACTTAAAATTTGCGACAGTAGAAAATTATTTTTTGAATAATTTACTATAGAAAAGGCAATCCCTGGCGTAATTAAAATTTGCGACAGTAGAAAATTATTTTTTGAATAATTTACTATAGAAAAGGCAACCCCTGGGGTAATCAAAATTTGCGACAGTTGAAAATTATTTTTTGAATAATTTACTATAGAAAAGGCAATCCCTGGCGCAATTAAAATTTGCGATAGTAAAAAATTATTTTTTGAATAATTTACTATATAAGAGGCAATCCCTGGCGCACTTAAAATTTGCGACAGTAAAAATTTTTTTGAATAATTTACTATATAAAAGGCAATCCCTGGCGTAATTAAAATTTTCGACAGTTGAAAATTATTTTTTGAATAATTTACTGGAGAAAAGGCAATCCCTGGCGCACTTAAAATTTGCGACAGTAAAAAATTATTTTTTGAATAATTTACTATAGAAAAGGCAATCCCTGGCGCAATTAAAACTTGCGATAGTATAAAATTATTTTTTGAATAATTTACTATAGAAAAGGCAATCCCTGGCGCAATTAAAACTTGCGATAGTAAAAAATTATTTTTTGAATAATTTACTATAGAAAAGGCAATACCTGGCGTAATTAAAATTTGCGACAGTAGAAAATTATTTTTTGAATAATTTACTATAGAAAAGGCAATCCCTGGCGCACTTAAAATTTGCGACAGTAGAAAATTATTTTTTGAATAATTTACTATAGAAAAGGCAATCCCTGGCGCAATTAAAATTTGCGACAGTAGGATATTATTTTTTGAATAATTTACTATAGAAAAGGCAACCCCTGGCGCACTTAAAATTTGCGACAGTAAAAAATTATTTTGTGAATAATATACTATAGAAAAGGCAATCCCTGGCGTAATTAAAATTTGCGACAGTAGAAAATTATTTTTTGAATAATTTACTATAGAAAAGGCAACCCCTGGGGTAATCAAAATTTGCGACAGTTGAAAATTATTTTTTGAATAATTTACTATAGAAAAGGCAATCCCTGGCGCAATTAAAATTTGCGACAGAAAAAAATTATTTTTTGAATAATTTACTATATAAGAGGCAATCCCTGGCGCACTTAAAATTTGCGACAGTAAAAATTTTTTTGAATAATTTACTATATAAAAGGCAATCCCTGGCGTAATTAAAATTTTCGACAGTTGAAAATTATTTTTTGAATAATTTACTGGAGAAAAGGCAATCCCTGGCGCACTTAAAATTTGCGACAGTAAAAAATAATTTTTTGAATAATTTACTATAGAAAAGGCAATCCCTGGCGTAATTAAAATTTGCGATAGTATAAAATTATTTTTTGAATAATTTACTATAGAAAAGGCAATCCCTGGCGCACTTAAAATTTCCGACAGTAGAAAATTATTTTTTGAATAATTTACTACAGAAAAGGCAATCCCTGGCGCACTTAAAATTTGACACAGTAAAAAATTATTTTTTGAATAATTTACTATAGAAAAGGCAATCCTTGGCGCAATTAAAATTTGCGACAGTATCAAATTATTTTTTGAAAAATTTACTATAGAAAATGCAATCCCTGGCGTAATTAAAATTTCCGACAGTATAAAATTATTTTTTGAATAATTTACTATAGAAAAGGCAATCCCTGGCGTAATTAAAATTTGCGACAGTAGAAAATTATTTTTTGAATAATTTACTATAGAAAAGGCACTCCCTGGCGCACTTAAAATTTGCGACAGTAAAAAATTATTTTTTGAATAATTTACTATAGAAAAGGCAATCCCTGGCGTAATTAAAATTTGCGACAGTAGAAAATTATTTTTTGAATAATTTACTATAGAAAAGGCAATCCCTGGCGCAATTAAAATTTGCGACAGTAAAAAATTATTTTTTGAATAATTTACTATAGAAAAGGCAATCCCTGGCGTAAATAAAATTTGCGACAGTAGAAAATTACTTTTTGAATAATTTACTATAGAAAAGGCAATCCCAGGCGCAATTAAAATTTGCGACAGTATAAAATTATTTTTTGAATAATTTACTATATAAAAGGCAATCCCTGGCGTAATTAAAATTTTCGACAGTAGAAAATTATTTTTTGAATAATTTACTGGAGAAAAGGCAATCCCTGGCGCACTTAAAATTTGCGACAGTAGAAAATTATTTTTTGAATAATTTACTATAGAAAAGGCAATCCCTGGCGTAATTAAAATTTGCGACAGTAGAAAATTATTTTTTGAATAATTTACTATAGAAAAGGCACTCCCTGGCGCACTTAAAATTTGCGACAGTAAAAAATTATTTTTTGAATAATTTACTATAGAAAAGGCAATCCCTGGCGTAATTAAAATTTGCGACAGTAGAAAATTATTTTTTGAATAATTTACTATAGAAAAGGCACTCCCTGGCGCACTTAAAATTTGCGACAGTAAAAAATTATTTTTTGAATAATTTACTATAGAAAAGGCACTCCCTGGCGCACTTAAAATTTGCGACAGTAAAAAATTATTTTTTGAATAATTTACTATAGAAAAGGCAATCCCTGGCGTAATTAAAATTTGCGACAGTAGAAAATTATTTTTTGAATAATTTACTATAGAAAAGGCAATCCCTGGCGCAATTAAAATTTGCGACAGTAAAAAATTATTTTTTGAATAATTTGCTATAGAAAAGGCAATCCCTGGCGTAAATAAAATTTGCGACAGTAGAAAATTACTTTTTGAATAATTTACTATAGAAAAGGCAATCCCAGGCGCAATTAAAATTTGCGACAGTATAAAATTATTTTTTGAATAATTTACTATAGAAAAGGCAATCCCTGGCGTAATTAAAATTTGCGACAATATAAAATTATTTTTTGAATAATTTACTATAGAAGAAGCAATCCCTGGCGCACTTAAAATTTGCGACAGTAGAAAATTATTTTTTGAATAATTTACTATAGAAAAGGCAATCCCTGGCGCAATTAAAATTTGCGACATTAAAAAATTATTTTTTGAATAATTTACTATAGAAAAGGCAATCCCTGGCGTAATTAAAATTTGCGACAGTAGAAAATTATTTTTTTAAATAATTTACTATAGAAAAGGCAATCCCTGGCGTAATTAAAATTTGCGACAGTATAAAATTATTTTTTCAATAATTTACTATAGAAAAGGCAATCCCTGACGCACTTAAAATTTGCGACAGTAGAAAATAATTTTTTGAATAATTTACTATAGAAAAGGCAATCCCTGGCGCACTTAAAATTTGCGACAGTAAAAAATTATTTTTTGAATAATTTACTATAGAAAAGGCAATCCCTGGCGTAATTAAAATTTGCGACAGTAGAAAATTATTTTTTGAATAATTTACTATAGAAAAGGCAATCCCTGGCGTAATTAAAATTTGCGACAGTATAAAATAATTTTTTGAATAATTTACTATAGAAAAGGCAATCCCTGGCGCACTTAAAATTTGCGACAGTAGAAAATTATTTTTTGAATAATTTACTACAAAAAAGGCAATCCCTGGCGCAATTAAAATTTGCGACAGTATAAAATTATTTTTTGAATAATTTACTATAGAATAGGCAATCCCTGGCGCAATTAAAATTTGCGACAGTATAAAATTATTTTTTGAATAATTTACTACAAAAAAGGCAATCCCTGGCGCAATTAAAATTTGCGACAGTAAAAAATTATTTTTTGAATAATTTACTATAGAAAAGGCAAACCCTGGCGTAATTAAAATTTGCGACAGTAGAAAATTAATTTGTGAAACATTTACCTGGCGAAATTGAAATTTGCGACAGTAAAAAATTATTTTTTGAATAATTTACTATAGAAAAGGCAATCCCTGGCGCAATTAAAATTTGCGACATTATAAAATTATTTTTTGAAAAATTTACTATACAAAAGGCAATCCCTGGCGTAATTAAAATTTGCTACAGTATAAAATTATTTTTTGAATAATTTACTATAGAGAAGGCAATCCCTGGCGCACTTAAAATTTGCGACAGTATAAAATTATTTTTTGAATAATTTACTATAGAAAAGGCAATCCCTGGCGTAATTAAAATTTGCGACAGTAGAAAATTATTTTTTGAATAATTTACTATAAAGGCAATCCCTGGCGCAATTAAAATTTGCGACAGTATAAAATTACTTTTTGAATAATTTACTATAGAAAAGGCACTCCCTGGCGCACTTAAAATTTGCGACAGTAAAAAATAATTTTTTGAATAATTTACTATAGAAAAGGCAACCCCTGGCGTAATTAAAATTTGCGACAGTAGAAAATTATTTTTTGAATAATTTACTATAGAAAAGGCAATCCCTGGCGCAATTAAAATTTGCGACAGTATAAAATTATTTTTTGAATAATTTACTATAGAAAAGGCAATCCCTGGCGTAATTAAAATTTGCGACAATATAAAATTATTTTTTGAATAATTTACTATAGAAAAAGCAATCCCTGGCGCACTTAAAATTTGCGACAGTAGAAAATTATTTTTTGAATAATTTACTATAGAAAAGGCAATCCCTGGCGCAATTAAAATTTGCGACGTTAAAAAATTATTTTTTGAATAATTTACTATAGAAAAGGCAATCCCTGGCGTAATTAAAATTTGCGACAGTAGAAAATTATTTTTTTAAATAATTTACTATAGAAAAGGCAATCCCTGGCGTAATTAAAATTTGCGACAGTATAAAATTATTTTTTGAATAATTTACTATAGAAAAGGCAATCCCTGGCGCACTTAAAATTTGCGACAGTAGAAAATAATTTTTTGAATAATTTACTATAGAAAAGGCAATCCCTGGCGCACTTAAAATTTGCGACAGTAAAAAATTATTTTTTGAATAATTTACTATAGAAAAGGCAATCCCTGGCGTAATTAAAATTTGCGACATTAGAAAATTATTTTTTGAATAATTTACTATAGAAAAGGCAATCCCTGGCGTAATTAAAATTTGCGACAGTATAAAATAATTTTATGAATAATTTACTATAGAAAAGGCAATCCCTGGCGCACTTAAAATTTGCGACAGTAGAAAATTATTTTTTGAATAATTTACTACAAAAAAGGCAATCCCTGGCGCAATTAAAATTTGCGACAGTATAAAATTATTTTTTGAATAATTTACTACAAAAAAGGCAATCCCTGGCGCAATTAAAATTTGCGACAGTAAAAAATTATTTTTTGAATAATTTACTATAGAAAAGGCAATCCCTGGCGTAATTAAAATTTGCGACAGTAGAAAATTAATTTGTAAAACATTTACCTGGCGAAATTGAAATTTGCGACAGTAAAAAATTATTTTTTGAATAATTTACTATAGAAAAGGAAATCCCTGGCGCAATTAAAATTTGCGACAGTATAAAATTATTTTTTGAAAAATTTACTATACAAAAGGCAATCCCTGGCGTAATTAAAATTTGCTACAGTATAAAATTATTTTTTGAATAATTTACTATAGAAAAGGCAATCCCTGGCGCACTTAAAATTTGCGACAGTATAAAATTATTTTTTGAATAATTTACTATAGAAAAGGCAATCCCTGGCGTAATTAAAATTTGCGACAGTAGAAAATTATTTTTTGAATAATTTACTATAAAGGCAATCCCTGGCGCAATTAAAATTTGCGACAGTATAAAATTACTTTTTGAATAATCTACTATAGAAAAGACACTCCCTGGCGCACTTAAAATTTGCGACAGTAAAAAATTATTTTTTGAATAATTTACTATAGAAAAGGCAATCCCTGGCGTAATTAAAATTTGCGACAGTAGAAAATTATTTTTTGAATAATTTACTATAGAAAAGGCAATCCTTGGCGCAATTAAAATTTGCGACAGTAAAAAATTATTTTTTGAATAATTTACTATAGAAAAGGCAATCCCTGGCGTAATTAAAATTTGCGACAGTAGAAAATTACTTTTTGAATAATTTACTATAGAAAAGGCAATCCCTGGCGCAATTAAAATTTGCGACAGTATAAAATTATTTTTTGAATAATTTACTATAGAAAAGGCAATCCCTGGCGTAATTAAAATTTGCGACAATATAAAATTATTTTTTGAATAATTTACTATAGAAAAGGCAATCCCTGGCGCACTTAAAATTTGCGACAGTAGAAAATTATTTTTTGAATAATTTACTATAGAAAAGGCAATCCCTGGCGCAATTAAAATTTGCGACAGTAAAAAATTATTTTTTGAATAATTTACTATAGAAAAGGCAATCCCTGGCGTAATTAAAATTTGCGACAGTAGAAAATTATTTTTTTAAATAATTTACTATAGAAAAGGCAATCCCGGGCGTAATGAAAATTTGCGACAGTGTAAAATTATTTTTTGAATAATTTACTATAGAAAAGGCAATCCCTGGCGCACTTAAAATTTGCGACAGTAGAAAATTATTTTTTGAATAATTTACTATAGAAAAGGCAATCCCTGGCGCACTTAAAATTTGCGACAGTAAAAAATTATTTTTTGAATAATTTACTATAGAAAAGGCAATCCTTGGCGCAATTAAAATTTGCGACAGTATAAAATTATTTTTTGAAAAATTTACTATACAAAAGGCAATCCCTGGCGTAATTAAAATTTGCTACAGTATAAAATTATTTTTTAAATAATTTACTATAGAAAAGGCAATCCCTGGCGCACTTAAAATTTGCGACAGTATAAAATTATTTTTTGAATAATTTACTATAGAAAAGGCAATCCCTGGCGTAATTAAAATTTGCGACAGTAGAAAATTATTTTTTGAATAATTTACTATAAAGGCAATCCCTGGCGCAATTAAAATTTGCGACAGTATAAAATTACTTTTTGAATAATTTACTATAGAAAAGGCACTCCCTGGCGCACTTAAAATTTGCGACAGTAAAAAATTATTTTTTGAATAATTTACTATAGAAAAGGCAACCCCTGGCGTAATTAAAATTTGCGACAGTAGAAAATTATTTTTTGAATAATTTACTATAGAAAAGGCAATCCCTGGCGCAATTAAAATTTGCGACAGTAAAAAATTATTTTTTGAATAATTTACTATAGAAAAGGCAATCCCTGGCGTAATTAAAATTTGCGACAGTAGAAAATTACTTTTTGAATAATTTACTATAGAAAAGGCAATCCCTGGCGAAATTAAAATTTGCGACAGTATAAAATTATTTTTTGAATAATTTACTATAGAAAAGGCAATCCCTGGCGTAATTAAAATTTGCGACAATATAAAATTAGTTTTTGAATAATTTACTATAGAAAAAGCAATCCCTGGCGCACTTAAAATTTGCGACAGTAGAAAATTATTTTTTGAATAATTTACTATAGAAAAGGCAATCCCTGGCGCAATTAAAATTTGCGACGTTAAAAAATTATTTTTTGAATAATTTACTATAGAAAAGGCAATCCCTGGCGTAATTAAAATTTGGGACAGTAGAAAATTATTTTTTTAAATAATTTACTATAGAAAAGGCAATCCCTGGCGTAATTAAAATTTGCGACAGTATAAAATTATTTTTTGAATAATTTACTATAGAAAAGGCAATCCCTGGCGCACTTAAAATTTGCGACAGTAGAAAATAATTTTTTGAATAATTTACTATAGAAAAGGCAATCCCTGGAGCACTTAAAATTTGCGACAGTAAAAAATTATTTTTTGAATAATTTACTATAGAAAAGGCAATCCCTGGCCTAATTAAAATTTGCGACAGTAGAAAATTATTTTTTGAATAATTTACTATAGAAAAGGCAATACCTGGCGTAATTAAAATTTGCGACAGTATAAAATAATTTTTTGAATAATTTACTATAGAAAAGGCAATCCCTGGCGCACTTAAAATTTGCGACAGTAGAAAATTATTTTTTGAATAATTTACTACAAAAAAGGCAATCCCTGGCGCAATTAAAATTTGCGACAGTATAAAATTATTTTTTGAATAATTTACTATAGAATAGGCAATCCCTGGCGCAATTAAAATTTGCGACAGTATAAAATTATTTTTTGAATAATTTACTACAAAAAAGGCAATCCCTGGCGCAATTAAAATTTGCGACAGTAAAAAATTATTTTTTGAATAATTTACTATAGAAAAGGCAATCCCTGGCGTAATTAAAATTTGCGACAGTAGAAAATTATTTTTTGAATAATTTACTATAGAAAAGGCAATCCCTGGCGTAATTAAAATTTGCGACAGTAGAAAATTAATTTGTGAAACATTTACCTGGCGAAATTGAAATTTGCGACAGTAAAAAATTATTTTTTGAATAATTTACTATAGAAAAGGAAATCCCTGGCGCAATTAAAATTTGCGACAGTATAAAATTATTTTTTGAAAAATTTACTATACAAAAGGCAATCCCTGGCGTAATTAAAATTTGCTACAGTATAAAATTATTTTTTGAATAATTTACTATAGAAAAGGCAATCCCTGGCGCACTTAAAATTTGCGACAGTATAAAATTATTTTTTGAATAATTTACTATAGAAAAGGCAATCCCTGGCGTAATTAAAATTTGCGACAATAGAAAATTATTTTTTGAATAATTTACTATAAAGGCAATCCCTGGCGCAATTAAAATTTGCGACAGTATAAAATTACTTTTTGAATAATTTACTATAGAAAAGGCACTCCCTGGCGCACTTAAAATTTGCGACAGTAAAAAATTATTTTTTGAATAATTTACTATAGAAAAGGCAATCCCTGGCGTAATTAAAATTTGCGACAGTAGAAAATTATTTTTTGAATAATTTACTATAGAAAAGGCAATCCCTGGCGCAATTAAAATTTGCGACAGTAAAAAATTATTTTTTGAATAATTTACTATAGAAAAGGCAATCCCTGGCGTAATTAAAATTTGCGACAGTAGAAAATTACTTTTTGAATAATTTACTATAGAAAAGGCAATCCCTGGCGCAATTAAAATTTGCGACAGTATAAAATTATTTTTTGAATAATTTACTATAGAAAAGGCAATCCCTGGCGTAATTAAAATTTGCGACAATATAAAATTATTTTTTGAATAATTTACTATAGAAAAGGCAATCCCTGGCGCACTTAAAATTTGCGACAGTAGAAAATTATTTTTTGAATAATTTACTATAGAAAAGGCAATCCCTGGCGCACTTAAAATTTGCGACAGTAAAAAATTATTTTTTGAATAATTTACTATAGAAAAGGCAATCCTTGGCGCAATTAAAATTTGCGACAGTATAAAATTATTTTTTGAAAAATTTACTATAGAAAAGGCAATCCCTGGCGTAGTTAAAATTTGCGACAGTAAAAAATTATTTTTTGAATAATTTACTGTAGAAAAGGCAATCCCTGGCGCAATTAAAATTTGCGACAGTAGAAAATTATTTTTTGAATAATTTACTATAGAAAAGGCAATCCCTGGGATATTTAAAATTTGCGACAGTAAAAAATTATTTTTTGAATAATTTACTATAGAAAAGGCAATCCCTGGGATATTTAAAATTTGCGACAGTAGAAAATTATTTTTACTATATAAAAGGCAATCCCTGGCGTAATTAAAATTTGCGACAGTTGAAAATTATTTTTTGAATAATTCACTATAGAAAAGGCAATCCTTGGCGTAATTAAAATTTGCGACAGTATAAAATTATTTTTTGAATAATTTACTATAGAAAAGGCAATCCCTGGCGCACTTAAAATTTGCGACAGTAAAAAATTATTTTTTGAATAATTTACTATAGAAAAGGCAATCCCTGGCGCAATTAAAATTTGCGACAGTAGAAAATTATTTTATGAATAATTTACTATAGAAAAGGCAATCCCTGGCGTAATTAAAATTTGCGACAGTATAAAATTATTTTTTGAATAATTTACTATAGAAAAGGCAATCCCTGGCGCACTTAAAATTTGCGACAGTAGAAAATTATTTTTTGAATAATTTACTATAGAAAAGGCAATCCCTGGCGCAATTAAAATTTGCGAGAGTAGAAAATTATTTTTTGAATAATTTACTGTAGAAAAGGCAATCCCTGGCGCAATTAAAATTTGCGACAGTAAAAAATTATTTTTTGAATAATTTACTATACAAAAGGCAATCCCTGGCGCACTTAAAATTTGCGACAGTAGAAAATTATTTTTTGAATAATTTACTATAGAAAAGGCAATCCCTGGCGTAATTAAAATCTGCGACAGTAGAAAATTATTTTTTGAATAATTTACTATAGAAAAGGCAATCCCTGGCGTAATTAAAATTTGCGACAGTATAAAATTATTTTTTGAATAATTTACTATAGAAAAGGCAATCCCTGGCGTAATTAAAACTTGCGATAGTAAAAAAATATTTTTTGAATAATTTACTATAGAAAAGGCAATCCCTGGCGCAATTAAAACTTGCGATAGTATAAAATTATTTTTTGAATAATTTACTGTAGAAAAGGCAATCCCTGGCGCAATTAAAACTTGCGATAGTAAAAAATTATTTTTTGAATAATTTACTATAGAAAAGGCAATCGCTGGCGTAATTAAAATTTGCGACAGTAGAAAATTATTTTTTGAATAATTTCCTATAGAAAAGGCAATCCCTGGAGCACTTAAAATTTGCGACAGTATAAAATTATTTTTTGAATAATTTACTATAGAAAAGGCAATCCCTGGCGTAATTAAAACTTGCGATAGTAAAAAAATATTTTTTGAATAATTTACTATAGAAAAGGCAATCCCTGGCGCAATTAAAACTTGCGATAGTATAAAATTATTTTTTGAATAATTTACTGTAGAAAAGGCAATCCCTGGCGCAATTAAAACTTGCGATAGTAAAAAATTATTTTTTGAATAATTTACTATAGAAAAGGCAATCGCTGGCGTAATTAAAATTTGCGACAGTAGAAAATTATTTTTTGAATAATTTCCTATAGAAAAGGCAATCCCTGGAGCACTTAAAATTTGCGACAGTCGAAAATTATTTTTTGAATAATTTACTATAGAAAAGGCAATCCCTGGCGCAATTAAAATTTGCGACAGTAGAAAATTATTTTTTGAATAATTTACTATAGAAAAGCAATCCCTGGCGCACTTAAAATTTGCGACAGTAAAAAATTGTTTTTTGAATAATTTACTATAGAAAAGGCAATCCCTGGCGTAATTAAAATTTGCGACAGTAGAAAATTATTTTTTGAATAATTTACTATAGAAAAGGCACTCCCTGGCGTAATTAAAATTTGCGACAGTATAAAATTATTTTTTGAATAATTTACTATAGAAACGGCAATCCCTGGCGCACTTAAAATTTGCGACAGTAGAAAATTATTTTTTGAATAATTTACTATAGAAAAGGCAATCGCTGACGCACTTAAAATTTGCGACAGTAAAAAATTATTTTTTGAATAATTTACTATAGAACAGGCAATCCCTGGCGTAATTAAAATTTGCGACAGTAGAAAATTATTTTTTGAATAATTTACTATAGAAAAGGCAATCCCTGGCGTAATTAAAATTTGCGACAGTATAAAATTATTTTTTGAATAATTTACTATAGAAACGGCAATCCCTGGCGCACTTAAAATTTGCGACAGTAGAAAATTATTTTTTGAATAATTTACTATAGAAAAGGCAATCCCTGGCGTAATTAAAATTTGCGACAGTAGAAAATTATTTTTTGAATAATTTACTGTAGAAAAGGCAATCATCCCTGGCGTATTTAAAACTTGCGACAGTTGAAAATTATTTTTTGAATAATTTACTATAGAAAAGGCAATCCCTGGCGCAATTAAAATTTGCGACAGTTGAAAATTATTTTTTGAATAATTTACTATAGAAAAGGAAATCCCTGGCGTAATTAAAATTTGCGACAGTATAAAATTATTTTTTGAATAATTTACTATAGAAAAGGCAATCCCTGGCGTATTTAAAATTTGCGACAGTATAAATTTATTTTTTGAATAATTTACTATAGAAAAGGCAATCCCTGGCGCACTTAAAATTTGCGACAGTAGAAAATTATTTTTTGAATAATTTACTATAGAAAAGGCAATCCCTGGCGTAATTAAAATTTGGGACAGTAGAAAATTATTTTTTGAATAATTTACTATAGAAGAGGCAATCCCTGGCGCAATTAAAATTTGCGACAGTATAAAATTATTTTTTGAATAATTTACTATAGAAAAGGCAATCCCTGGCGTAATTAAAATTTGCGACAGTATAAAATTATTTTTTGAATAATTTACTGTAGAAAAGGCAATTCCTGGCGCAATTAAAATTTGCGACAGTTGAAAATTATTTTTTGAATAATTTACTATAGAAAAGGCAATCCCTGGCGTAATTAATATTTGCGACAGTAGAAAATTATTTTTTGAATAATTTACTATAGAAAAGGCAATCCCTGGCGCAATTAAAATTTGCTGCAGTAAAAAATTATTTTTTGAATAATTTACTATAGAAAAGGCAATCCCTGGCGCACTTAAAATTTGCGACAGAAAAAAATTATTTTTTGAATAATTTACTATAGAAAAGGCAATCCCTGGCGCACTTAAAATTTGCGACAGTAAAAAATTATTTTTTGAATAATTTACTATAGAAAAGGCAATCCCTGGCGTAATTAAAATTTGCGACAGTAAAAAATTATTTTTTGAATAATTTACTATAGAAAAGGCAATCCCTGGCGTAATTAAAATTTGCGACAGTTGAAAATTATTTTTTGAATAATTTACTATAGAAAAGGCAATCCCTGGCGTAATTAAAATTTGCGACAGTAGAAAATTATTTTTTGAATAATTTACTATAGAAAAGGCAATCCCTGGCGCAATTAAAATTTGCGACAGTTGAAAATTATTTTTTGAATAATTTACTATAGAAAAGGAAATCCCTGGCGTAATTAAAATTTGCGACAGTATAAAATTATTTTTTGAATAATTTACTATAGAAAAGGCAATCCCTGGCGTATTTAAAATTTGCGACAGTATAAAATTATTTTTTGAATAATTTACTATAGAAAAGGCAATCCCTGGCGCACTTAAAATTTGCGACAATAGAAAATTATTTTTTGAATAATTTACTATAGAAAAGGCAATCCCTGGCGTAATTAAAATTTGCGACTGTAGAAAATTATTTTTTGCAAAATTTACTATAGAAAAGGTAATCCCTGGCGCACTTAAATTTTGCGACAGTAAAATATTATTTTTTGAATAATTTACTATAGAAAAGGCAATCCCTGGCGCAATTAAACTTGCGATAGTAAAAAATTATTTTTTGAATAATTTACTGTAGAAAAGGCAATCCCTGGCGCAATTAAAATTTGCGACAGTATAAAATTATTTTTTGAATAGTTTACTATAGAAAAGGCAATCCCTGGCGCAATTAAAATTTGCGACAGTAAAAAATTATTTTTTGAATAATTTACTATAGAAAAGGCAATCCCTGGCGTAATTAAAATTTGCGACAGTTGAAAATTATTTTGTGAGAAATTTACTATAGAAAAGGCAATCCCTGGCGCAATTAAAAATTGCGACAGTAGAAAATTATTTTTTGAATAATTTACTATAGAAAAGGCAATCCCTGGCGTAATTAAAATTTGCGACAGTAGAAAATTATTTTTTGAATAATTTACTATAGAAAAGGCAATCCATGGCGCACTTAAAATTTGCGACAGTAAAAAATTATTTTTTGAATAATTTACTATAGAAAAGGCAATCACTGGCGTAATTAAAATTTGCGACAGTAGAAAATTATTTTTTGAATAATTTACTATAGAAAAGGCAATCCCTGGAGCAATTAAAATTTGCCACAGTATAAAATTATTTTTTGAATAATTTACTATAGAAAAGGCAATCCCTGGCGTAATTAAAATTTGCGACAGTATAAAATTATTTTTTGAATAATTTACTGTAGAAAAGGCAATCCCTGGCGCAATTAAAATTTGCGACACTATAAAATTATTTTTTGAATAATTTACTATAGAAAAGGCAATCCCTGGCGCAATTAAAATTTGCGACAGTAAAAGATTATTTTTTGAATAATTTACTATAGAAAAGGCAATCCCTGGCGTAATTAAAATTTGCGACAGTTGAAAATTATTTTGTGAGAAATTTACTATAGAAAAGGCAATCCCTGGCGCAATTAAAATTTGCGACAGTAGAAAATTATTTTTTGAATAATTTACTATAGAAAAGGCAATCCCTGGCGTAATTAAAATTTGCGACAGTAGAAAATTATTTTTTGAATAATTTACTATAGAAAAGGCAATCCCTGGCGCAATTAAAATTTGCGACAGTTGAAAATTATTTTTTGAATAATTTACTATAGAAAAGGAAATCCCTGGCGTAATTAAAATTTGCGACAGTATAAAATTATTTTTTGAATAATTTACTATAGAAAAGGCAATCCCTGGCGTATTTAAAATTTGCGACAGTATAAAATTATTTTTTGAATAATTTACTATAGAAAAGGCAATCCCTGGCGCACTTAAAATTTGCGACAGTAGAAAATTATTTTTTGAATAATTTACTATAGAAAAGGCAATCCCTGGCGTAATTAAAATTTGGGACAGTAGAAAATTATTTTTTGAATAATTTACTATAGAAGAGGCAATCCCTGGCGCAATTAAAATTTGCGACAGTATAAAATTATTTTTTGAATAATTTACTATAGAAAAGGCAATCCCTGGCGTAATTAAAATTTGCGACAGTATAAAATTATTTTTTGAATAATTTACTGTAGAAAAGGCAATTCCTGGCGCAATTAAAATTTGCGACAGTTGAAAATTATTTTTTGAATAATTTACTATAGAAAAGGCAATCCCTGGCGTAATTAAAATTTGCGACAGTAGAAAATTATTTTTTGAATAATTTACTATAGAAAAGGCAATCCCTGGCGCAATTAAAATTTGCTGCAGTAAAAAATTATTTTTTGAATAATTTACTATAGAAAAGGCAATCCCTGGCGCACTTAAAATTTGCGACAGAAAAAAATTATTTTTTGAATAATTTACTATAGAAAAGGCAATCCCTGGCGCACTTAAAATTTGCGACAGTAAAAAATTATTTTTTGAATAATTTACTATAGAAAAGGCAATCCCTGGCGTAATTAAAATTTGCGACAGTAAAAAATTATTTTTTGAATAATTTACTATAGAAAAGGCAATCCCTGGCGTAATTAAAATTTGCGACAGTTGAAAATTATTTTTTGAATAATTTACTATAGAAAAGGCAATCCCTGGCGTAATTAAAATTTGCGACAGTAGAAAATTATTTTTTGAATAATTTACTATAGAAAAGGCAATCCCTGGCGCACTTAAAATTTGCGACAGTAGAAAATTATTTTTTGAATAATTTACTATAGAATAGGCAATCCCTGGCGCAATTAAAATTTGCGACAGTAGAAAATTATTTTTTGAATAATTTACTATAGAATAGGCAATCCCTGGCGCACCTAAAATTTGCGACAGTAAAAAATTATTTTTTGAATAATTTACTGTAGAAAAGGCAATCCCTGGCGTAATTAAAATTTGCGACATTAGAAAATTATTTTTTGAATAATTTACTATAGAAAAGGCAATCCCTGGCGTAATTAAAATTTGCGACAGTAGAAAATTATTTTTTGAATAATTTACTGTAGAAAAGGCAGTCCCTGGGATATTTAAAATTTGCGACAGTAAAAAATTATTTTTTGAATAATTTACTATAGAAAAGGTAATCCCTGGCGTAATTAAAATTTGCGACAGTAAAAAATTATTTTTTGAATAATTTACTATAGAAAAGGCAATCCCTGGCGCAATTAAAATTTGCGACAGTTGAAAATTATTTTTTGAATAATTTACTATAGAAAAGTCAAACCCTATCGCAATTAAAATTTGCGACAGTAAAAAATTATTTTTTGAATAATTTACTATAGAAAAGGCAATCCCTGGCGCAATTAAAATTTGCGACAGTATAAAATTATTTTTTGAATAATTTACTATATAAAAGGCAATCCCTGGCGTAATTAAAATTTGCGACAGTAGAAAATTAATTTTTGAATAATTTACTATAGAAAAGGCAATCCCTGGCGTAATTAAAATTTGCGACAGTTGAAAATTATTTTTTGAATAATTTACTATAGAAAAGGCAATCCCTGGCGTAATTAAAATTTGCGACAGTAGAAATTTTTTTTTGAATAATTTACTATAGAAAAGGCAATCCCTGGCGCACTTAAAATTTGCGACAGTAAAAAATTATTTTTTGAATAATTTACTATAGAAAAGGCAATCCCTGGCGTAATTAAAATTTGCGACAGTAGAAAATTATTTTTTGAATAATTTACTATAGAAAAGGCAATCCCTGGCGCACTTAAAATTTGCGACAGTAAAAATTATTTTTTGAATAATTTACTATAGAATAGGCAATCCCTGGCGCACTTAAAATTTTTGACAGTAAAAAATTATTTTTTGAATAATTTACTATAGAAAAGGCAATCCCTGGCGTAATTAAAATTTGCGACAGTATAAAATTATTTTTTGAATAATTTACTATAGAAAAGGCAATCCCTGGCGCAATTAAAACTTGCGATAGTAAAAAATTATTTTTTGAATAATTTACTGTAGAAAAGGCAATCCCTGGCGCAATTAAAATTTGCGACAGTATAAAATTATTTTTTGAATAATTTACTATAGAAAAGGCAATCCCTGGCGTAATTAAAATTTGCGACAGTAAAAAATTATTTTTTGAATAATTTACTATAGAAAAGGCAATCCCTGCCGTAATTAAAATTTGCGACAGTTGAAAATTATTTTTTGAATAATTTACTATAGAAAAGGCAATCCCTGGCGTAATTAAAATTTGCGACAGTAGAAAATTATTTTTTGAATAATTTACTATAGAAAAGGCAATCCCAGGCGTATTTAAAATTTGCGACAGTATAAAATTAATTTTTGAAAAATTTACTATATAAAAGGCAATCCCTGGCGTAATTAAAATTTGCGACAGTAGAAAATTATTTTTTGAATAATTTACTGTAGAAAAGGCAATCCCTGGCGCAATTAAAACTTGCGATAGTAAAAAATTATTTTTTGAATAATTTACTATAGAAAAGGCAATCCCTGGCGTAATTAAAATTTGCGACAGTTGAAAATTATTTTTTGAATAATTTACTATAGAAAAGGTAATCCCTGGCGCAATTAAAATTTGCGACAGTAAAAAATTATTTTTTGAATAATTTACTATATAAAAGGCAATCCCTGGCGCACTTAAAATTTGCGACAGTAAAAAATTATTTTTTGAATAATTTACTATATAAAAGGCAATACCTGGCGTAATTAAAATTTGCGACAGTTGAAAATTATTTTTTGAATAATTTACTGTAGAAAAGGCAATCCCTGGCGCACTTAAAATTTGCGACAGTAAAAAATTATTTTTTGAAGAATTTACTATAGAAAAGGCAATCCCTGGCGCAATTAAAACTTGCGATAGTATAAAATTATTTTTTGAATAATTTAATGTAGAAAAGGCAATCCCTGGCGCAATTAAAACTTGCGATAGTAAAAAATTATTTTTTGAATAATTTACTATAGAAAAGGCAATCCCTGGCGTAATTAAAATTTGCGACAGTTGAAAATTATTTTTTGAATAATTTACTATAGAAAAGGCAATCCCTGGCGCAATTAAAATTTGCGACAGTAAAAAATTATTTTTTGAATAATTTACTATAGAAAAGGCAATCCCTGGCGCACTTAAAATTTGCGACAGTAAAAAATTATTTTTTGAATAATTTACTATATAAAAGGCAATCCCTGGCGTAATTAAAATTTGCGACAGTAGAAAATTATTTTTTGAATAATTTACTGTAGAAAAGGTAATCCCTGGCGCAATTAAAATTTGCGACAGTATAAAATTATTTTTTGAATAATTTACTATAGAAAAGGCAATCCCTGGCGCAATTAAAACTTGCGATAGTATAAAATTATTTTTTGAAAAATTTACTATAGAAAAGGCAATCCCTGGGATATTTAAAATTTGCGACAGTAAAAAATTATTTTTTGAATAATTTACTATAGAAAAGGCAATCCCTGGCGTAATTAAAATTTGCGACAGTAAAAAATTATTTTTTGAATAATTTACTATAGAAAAGGCAATCCCTGGCGCAATTAAAATTTGCGACAGTTGAAAATTATTTTTTGAATAATTTACTACAGAAAGGCAATCCCTGGCGTAATTAAAATTTGCGACAGTAGAAAATTATTTTTTGAATAATTTACTATAGAAAAGGCAATCCCTGGGATATTTAAAATTTGCGACAGTAAAAAATTATTTTTTGAATAATTTACTATAGAAAAGGCAATCCCTGGCGTAATTAAAATTTGCGACAGTAAAAAATTATTTTTTGAATAATTTACTATAGAAAAGGCAATCCCTGGCGCAATTAAAATTTGCGACAGTAGAAAATTATTTTTTGAATAATTTACTGTAGAAAAGGCAATCCCTGGGATATTTAAAATTTGCGACAGTAAAAAATTATTTTTTGAATAATTTACTATATAAAAGGCAATCCCTGGCGTAATTAAAATTTGCGACAGTAAAAAAATATTTTTTGAATAATTTACTATAGAAAAGGCAATCCCTGGCGCAATTAAAATTTGCGACATTTGAAAATTATTTTTTGAATAATTTACTGTAGAAAAGACAATCCCTGGCGCAATTAAAATTTCCGACAGTATAAAATTATTTTTTGAATAATTTACTATAGAAAACGCAATCCCTGGCGCATTTAAAACTTGCGATAGTATAAAATTATTTTTTGAAAAATTTACTATAGAAAAGGCAATCCCTGGCGTAATTAAAATTTCCGACAGTTGAAAATTATTTTTTGAATAATTTACTATAGAAAAGGCAATCCCTGGCGCGCTTAAAATTTGCGACAGTAGAAAATTATTTTTTGAATAATTTACTATATAAAAGGCAATCCCTGACGTAATTAAAATATGCGACAGTAGAAAATTATTTTTTGAATAATTTACTATAGAAAAGGCAATCCCTGGCGTAATTAAAATTTGCGACAGTATAAAATTATTTTTTGAATAATGTACTATAGAAAAGGCAATCTCTGGCGCACTTAAAATTTGCGACAGTAAAAAATTATTTTTTGAATAATTTACTATAGAAAAGGCAATCCCTGGCGCAATTAAAATTTCCGACAGTAGAAAATTATTTTTTGAATAATTTACTATAGAAAAGGCAATCCCTGGCGCACTTAAAATTTGCGACAGTAAAAAATTATTTTTTGAATAATTTACTATAGAAAAGGCAGTCGCTGGCGCACTTAAAATTTACGACAGTAAAAATTATTTTTTGAATAATTTACTATAGAAAAGGCAATCCTTGGCGCAACTAAAATTTGCGACAGTTGAAAATTATTTTTTGAATAATTTACTATAGAAAAGGCAATCCCTGGCGCAATTAAAATTTGCGACAGTAGAAAATTATTTTTTGAATAATTTACTATAGAAAAGACAATCCCTGGCGCTATTAAAATTTGCGAGAGTATAAAATTATTTTTTGAATAATTTACTATAGAAAAGGCAATTCCTGGCGCACTTAAAATTTGCGACAGTAGAAAATTATTTTTTGAATAATTTACTATAGAAAAGGCAATACCTGGCGCACTTAAAATTTGCGACAGTAAAAAATTATTTTTTGAATAATTTACTATAGAAAAGGCAAACCCTGGCGTAATTAAAATTTGCGACAGTTGAAAATTATTTTTTGAATAATTTACTATAGAAAAGTCAAACCCTGGCGCAATTAAAATTTGCGACAGTAAAAAATTATTTTTTGAATAATTTACTATAGAAAAGGCAATCCCTGGCGCAATTAAAATTTGCGACAGTATAAAATTATTTTTTGAATAATTTACTATATAAAAGGCAATCCCTGGCGTAATTAAAATTTGCGACAGTAGAAAATTAATTTTTGAATAATTTACTATAGAAAAGGCAATCCCTGGCGTAATTAAAATTTGCGACAGTTGAAAATTATTTTTTGAATAATTTACTATAGAAAAGGCAATCCCTGGCGTAATTAAAATTTCCGACAGTAGAAAATTATTTTTTGAATAATTTACTATAGAAAAGGCAATCCCTGGCGCACTTAAAATTTGCGACAGTAAAAAATTATTTTTTGAATAATTTACTATAGAAAAGGCAATCCCTGGCGTAATTAAAATTTGCGACAGTAGAAAATTATTTTTTGAATAATTTACTATAGAAAAGGCAATCCCTGGCGCACTTAAAATTTGCGACAGTAAAAATTATTTTTTGAATAATTTACTATAGAATAGGCAATCCCTGGCGCACTTAAAATTTTTGACAGTAAAAAATTATTTTTTGAATAATTTACTATAGAAAAGGCAATCCCTGGCGTAATTAAAATTTGCGACAGTATAAAATTATTTTTTGAATAATTTACTATAGAAAAGGCAATCCCTGGCGCAATTAAAACTTGCGATAGTAAAAAATTATTTTTTGAATAATTTACTGTAGAAAAGGCAATCCCTGGCGCAATTAAAATTTGCGACAGTAAAAAATTATTTTTTGAATAATTTACTATAGAAAAGGCAATCCCTGGCGTAATTAAAATTTGCGACAGTTGAAAATTATTTTTTGAATAATTTACTATAGAAAAGGCAATCCCTGGCGTAATTAAAATTTGCGACAGTAGAAAATTATTTTTTGAATAATTTACTATAGAAAAGGCAATCCCAGGCGTATTTAAAATTTGCGACAGTATAAAATTAATTTTTGAAAAATTTACTATATAAAAGGCAATCCCTGGCGTAATTAAAATTTGCGACAGTAGAAAATTATTTTTTGAATAATTTACTGTAGAAAAGGCAATCCCTGGCGCAATTAAAACTTGCGATAGTAAAAAATTATTTTTTGAATAATTTACTATAGAAAAGGCAATCCCTGGCGTAATTAAAATTTGCGACAGTTGAAAATTATTTTTTGAATAATTTACTATAGAAAAGGTAATCCCTGGCGCAATTAAAATTTGCGACAGTAAAAAATAATTTTTTGAATAATTTACTATATAAAAGGCAATCCCTGGCGCACTTAAAATTTGCGACAGTAAAAAATTATTTTTTGAATAATTTACTATATAAAAGGCAATCCCTGGCGTAATTAAAATTTGCGACAGTTGAAAATTATTTTTTGAATAATTTACTGTAGAAAAGGCAATCCCTGGCGCACTTAAAATTTGCGACAGTAAAAAATTATTTTTTGAAGAATTTACTATAGAAAAGGCAATCCCTGGCGCAATTAAAACTTGCGATAGTATAAAATTATTTTTTCAATAATTTAATGTAGAAAAGGCAATCCCTGGCGCAATTAAAACTTGCGATAGTAAAAAATTATTTTTTGAATAATTTACTATAGAAAAGGCAATCCCTGGCGTAATTAAAATTTGCGACAGTTGAAAATTATTTTTTGAATAATTTACTATAGAAAAGGCAATCCCTGGCGCAATTAAAATTTGCGACAGTAAAAAATTATTTTTTGAATAATTTACTATAGAAAAGGCAATGCCTGGCGCACTTAAAATTTGCGACAGTAAAAAATTATTTTTTGAATAATTTACTATATAAAAGGCAATCCCTGGCGTAATTAAAATTTGCGACAGTAGAAAATTATTTTTTGAATAATTTACTGTAGAAAAGGCAATCCCTGGCGCAATTAAAATTTGCGACAGTATAAAATTATTTTTTGAATAATTTACTATAGAAAAGGCAATCCCTGGCGCAATTAAAACTTGCGATAGTATAAAATTATTTTTTGAAAAATTTACTATAGAAAAGGCAATCCCTGGGATTTTTAAAATTTGCGACAGTAAAAAATTATTTTTTGAATAATTTACTATAGAAAAGGCAATCCCTGGCGTAATTAAAATTTGCGACAGTAAAAAATTATTTTTTGAATAATTTACTATAGAAAAGGCGCAATTAAAATTTGCGAAAGTTGAAAATTATTTTTTGAATAATTTACTATAGAAAAGGCAATCCCTGGCGTAATTAAAATTTGCGACAGTAGAAAATTATTTTTTGAATAATTTACTATAGAAAAGGCAATCCCTGGCGCACTTAAAATTTGCGACAGTAAAAAATTATTTTTTGAATAATTTACTATAGAAAAGGCAATCCTTGGCGCAATTACAATTTGCGACAGTTGAAAATTATTTTTTGAATAATTTACTATAGAAAAGGCAATCCCTGGCGTAATTAAAATTTGCGACAGTTGAAAATTATTTTTTGAATAATTTACTATAGAAAAGGCAATCCCTGGGATATTTAAAATTTGCGACAGTAAAAAATTATTTTTTGAATAATTTACTATAGAAAAGGCAATCCCTGGCGTAATTAAAATTTGCGACAGTAAAAAATTATTTTTAGAATAATTTACTATAGAAAAGGCAATCCCTGGCGTAATTAAAATTTGCGACAGTATAAAATTATTTTTTGAATAATGTACTATAGAAAAGGCAATCTCTGGCGCACTTAAAATTTGCGACAGTAAAAAATTATTTTTTGAATAATTTACTATAGAAAAGGCAATCCCTGGCGCAATTAAAATTTCCGACAGTAGAAAATTATTTTTTGAATAATTTACTATAGAAAAGGCAATCCCTGGCGCACTTAAAATTTGCGACAGTAAAAAATTATTTTTTGAATAATTTACTATAGAAAAGGCAGTCCCTGGCGCACTTAAAATTTGCGACAGTAAAAAATTATTTTTTGAATAATTTACTATAGAAAAGGCAATCCTTGGCGCAACTAAAATTTGCGACAGTTTAAAATTATTTTTTGAATAATTTACTATAGAAAAGGCAATCCCTGGCGCAATTAAAATTTGCGACAGTAGAAAATTATTTTTTGAATAATTTACTATAGAAAAGACAATCCCTGGCGCTATTAAAATTTGCGAGAGTATAAAATTATTTTTTGAATAATTTACTATAGAAAAGGCAATTCCTGGCGCACTTAAAATTTGCGACAGTAGAAAATTATTTTTTGAATAATTTACTATAGAAAAGGCAATCCCTGGCGCACTTAAAATTTGCGACAGTAAAAAATTATTTTTTGAATAATTTACTATAGAAAAGGCAAACCCTGGCGTAATTAAAATTTGCGACAGTTGAAAATTATTTTTTGAATAATTTACTATAGAAAAGTCAAACCCTGGCGCAATTAAAATTTGCGACAGTAAAAAATTATTTTTTGAATAATTTACTATAGAAAAGGCAATCCCTGGCGTAATTAAAATTTGCGACAGTATAAAATTATTTTTTGAATAATTTACTATATAAAAGGCAATCCCTGGCGTAATTAAAATTTGCGACAGTAGAAAATTAATTTTTGAATAATTTACTATAGAAAAGGCAATCCCTGGCGTAATTAAAATTTGCGACAGTTGAAAATTATTTTTTGAATAATTTACTATAGAAAAGGCAATCCCTGGCGTAATTAAAATTTGCGACAGTAGAAAATTATTTTTTGAATAATTTACTATAGAAAAGGCAATCCCTGGCCACTTAAAATTTGGGACAGTAAAAAATTATTTTTTGAATAATTTACTATAGAAAAGGCAATCCCTGGCGTAATTAAAATTTGCGACAGTAGAAAATTATTTTTTGAATAATTTACTATAGAAAAGGCAATCCCTGGCGCACTTAAAATTTGCGACAGTAAAAATTATTTTTTGAATAATTTACTATAGAATAGGCAATCCCTGGCGCACTTAAAATTTTTGACAGTAAAAAATTATTTTTTGAATAATTTACTATAGAAAAGGCAATCCCTGGCGTAATTAAAATTTGCGACAGTATAAAATTATTTTTTGAATAATTTACTATAGAAAAGGCAATCCCTGGCGCAATTAAAACTTGCGATAGTAAAAAATTATTTTTTGAATAATTTACTGTAGAAAAGGCAATCCCTGGCGCAATTAAAATTTGCGACAGTATAAAATTATTTTTTGAATAATTTACTATAGAAAAGGCAATCCCTGGCGTAATTAAAATTTGCGACAGTAAAAAATTATTTTTTGAATAATTTACTATAGAAAAGGCAATCCCTGGCGTAACTAAAATTTACGACAGTTGAAAATTATTTTTTGAATAATTTACTATAGAAAAGGCAATCCCTGGCGTAATTAAAATTTGCGACAGTAGAAAATTATTTTTTGAATAATTTACTATAGAAAAGGCAATCCCAGGCGTATTTAAAATTTGCGACAGTATAAAATTAATTTTTGAAAAATTTACTATATAAAAGGCAATCCCTGGCGTAATTAAAATTTGCGACAGTAGAAAATTATTTTTTGAATAATTTACTGTAGAAAAGGCAATCCCTGGCGCAATTAAAACTTGCGATAGTAAAAAATTATTTTTTGAATAATTTACTATAGAAAAGGCAATCCCTGGCGCAATTAAAATTTGCGACAGTTGAAAATTATTTTTTGAATAATTTACTATATAAAAGGTAATCCCTGGCGCAATTAAAATTTGCGACAGTAAAAAATTATTTTTTGAATAATTTACTATATAAAAGGCAATCCCTGGCGCACTTAAAATTTGCGACAGTAAAAAATTATTTTTTGAATAATTTACTATATAAAAGGCAATCCCTGGCGTAATTAAAATTTGCGACAGTTGAAAATTATTTTTTGAATAATTTACTGTAGAAAAGGCAATCCCTGGCGCACTTAAAATTTGCGACAGTAAAAAATTATTTTTTGAAGAATTTACTATAGCAAAGGCAATCCCTGGCGCAATTAAAACTTGCGATAGTATAAAATTATTTTTTGAATAATTTAATGTAGAAAAGGCAATCCCTGGCGCAATTAAAACTTGCGATAGTAAAAAATTATTTTTTGAATAATTTACTATAGAAAAGGCAATCCCTGGCGTAATTAAAATTTGCGACAGTTGAAAATTATTTTTTGAATAATTTACTATAGAAAAGGCAATCCCTGGCGCAATTAAAATTTGCGACAGTAAAAAATTATTTTTTGAATAATTTACTATAGAAAAGGCAATCCCTGGCGCACTTAAAATTTGCGACAGTAAAAAATTATTTTTTGAATAATTTACTATATAAAAGGCAATCCCTGGCGTAATTAAAATTTGCGACAGTAGAATATTATTTTTTGAATAATTTACTGTAGAAAAGGCAATCCCTGGCGCAATTAAAATTTGCGACAGTATAAAATTATTTTTTGAATAATTTACTATAGAAAAGGCAATTCCTGGCGCAATTAAAACTTGCGATAGTATAAAATTATTTTTTGAAAAATTTACTATAGAAAAGGCAATCCCTGGGATATTTAAAATTTGCGACAGTAAAAAATTATTTTTTGAATAATTTACTATAGAAAAGGCAATCCCTGGCGTAATTAAAATTTGCGACAGTAAAAAATTATTTTTAGAATAATTTACTATAGAAAAGGCAATCCCTGGCGCAATTAAAATTTGCGACAGTAGAAAATTATTTTTTGAATAATTTACTATAGAAAAGGCAATCCCTGGCGCAATTAAAATTTGCGACAGTTGAAAATTATTTTTTGAATAATTTACTATAGAAAAGGCAATCCCTGGCGTAATTAAAATTTGCGACAGTAGAAAATTATTTTTTGAATAATTTACTATAGAAAAGGCAATCCCTGGCGGACTTAAAATTTGCGACAGTAAAAAATTATTTTTTGAATAATTTACTATAGAAAAGGCAATCCTTGGCGCAATTACAATTTGCGACAGTTGAAAATTATTTTTTGAATAATTTACTATAGAAAAGGCAATCCCTGGCGTAATTAAAATTTGCGACAGTTGAAAATTATTTTTTGAATAATTTACTATAGAAAAGGCAATCCCTGGGATATTTAAAATTTGCGACAGTAAAAAATTATTTTTTGAATAATTTACTATAGAAATGGCAATCCCTGGCGTAATTAAAATTTGCGACAGTAAAAAATTATTTTTAGAATAATTTACTATAGAAAAGGCAATCCCTGGCGCAATTAAAATTTGCGACAGTAGAAAATTATTTTTTGAATAATTTACTATAGAAAAGGCAATCCCTGGGATATTTAAAATTTGCGACAGTAGAGAATTATTTTTTGAATAATTTACTATAGAAAAGGCAATCCCTGGCGTAATTAAAATTTACGACAGTATAGAATTATTTTTTGAATAATTTACTATAGAAAAGGCAATCCCTGGCGCAATTAAAATTTGCGACAGTAGAAAATTATTTTTTGAAAAGTTTACTATAGAAAAGGCAATCCCTGGCGCACTTAAAATTTGCGACAGTATAAAATTATTTTTTGAATAATTTACTATAGAAAAGGCAATCCCTGGGATATTTAAAATTTGCGACAGTAAAAAATTATTTTTTGAATAATTTACTATAGAAAAGGCAATCCCTGGCGCAATTAAAATTTGCAACAGTAAAAAATTATTTTTTGAAAAATTTACTGTAGAAAAGGCAATCCCTGGGATATTTAAAATTTGCGACAGTAAAAAATTATTTTTTGAATAATTTACTATAGAAAAGGCAATCCCTGGCGTAATTAAAATTTGCGACAGTAAAAAATTATTTTTTGAATAATTTACTATAGAAAAGGCAATCCCTGGCGCAATTAAAATTTGCGACAGTTGAAAATTATTTTTTGAATAATTTACTGTAGAAAAGGCAATCCCTGGCGCAATTAAAACTTCCGACAGTATAAAATTATTTTTTGAATAATTTACTATAGAAAACGCAATCCCTGGCGCAATTAAAACTTGCGATAGTATAAAATTATTTTTTGAAAAATTTACTATAGAAAAGGCAGTCCCTGGCGTAACTAAAATTTGCGACAGTTGAAAATTATTTTTTGAATAATTTACTATAGAAAAGGCAATCCCTGGCGCACTTAAAATTTGCGACAGTAGAAAATTATTTTTTGAATAATTTACTATATAAAAGGCAATCCCTGGCGTAATTAAAATTTGCGACAGTAGAAAATTATTTTTTGAATAATTTACTATATAAAAGGCAATCCCTGGCGTAATTAAAATTTGCGACAGTATAAAATTATTTTTTGAATAATTTACTATAGAAAAGGCAATCCCTGGCGCACTTAAAATTTGCGACAGTAAAAAATTATTTTTTGAATAATTTACTATAGAAAAGGCAATCCCTGGCGCAATTAAAATTTGCGACAGTAGAAAATTATTTTTTGAATAATTTACTATAGAAAAGGCAATCCCTGGCGTAATTAAAATTTGCGACAGTAAAAAATTATTTTTTGAATAATTTACTATAGAAAAGGCAATCCCTGGCGCAATTAAAATTTCCGACAGTAGAAAATTATTTTTTGAATAATTTACTATAGAAAAGGCAATCCCTGGCCCACTTAAAATTTGCGACAGTAAAAAAATTTTTTTTTGAATAAATTACTATAGAAAAGGCAATCCCTGGCGCACTTAAAATTTGCGACAGTAAAAAATTATTTTTTGAATAATTTACTATAGAAAAGGCAATCCCTGGCGCAATTAAAATTTGCGACAGTTGAAAATTATTTTTTGAATAATTTACTATAGAAAAGGCAATCCCTGGCGCAATTAAAATTTGCGACAGTTGAAAATTATTTTTTGAATAATTTACTATAGAAAAGGCAATCCCTGGCGTAATTAAAATTTGCGACAGTAGAAAATTATTTTTTGCAAAATTTACTATAGAAAAGGCAATCCCTGGCGCACTTAAAATTTGCGACAGTAAAAAATTATTTTTTGAATAATTTACTATAGAAAAGGCAATCCCTGGCGTAATTAAAATTTGCGACAGTAGAAAATTATTTTTTGAATAATTTACTATAGAAATGCAATCCCTGGCGCAATTAAAATTTGCGACAGTATAAAATTATTTTTTGAATAATTTACTATAGAAAAGGCAATCCCTGGCACACTTAAAATTTGCGACAGTAGAAAATTATTTTTTGAATAATTTACTATAGATAAGGCAATCCCTGGCGCACTTAAAATTTGCGACAGTAGTAAAAAATTATTTTTTGAATAATTTACTACAGAAAAGGCAAACCCTGGCGTAATTAAAATTTGCGACAGTTGAAAATTATTTTTTGAATAATTTACTATAGAAAAGGCAATCCCTGGCGTAATTAAAATTTGCGACAATAGAAAATTATTTTTTGAATAATTTACTATAGAAAAGGCAATCCCTGGCGCAATTAAAATTTGCGACAGTATAAAATTATTTTTTGAATAATTTACTATAGAAAAGGCAATCCCTGGCGCACTTAAAATTTGCGACAGTAGAAAATTATTTTTTGAATAATTTACTATAGAAAAGGCAATCCCTGGCGCACTTAAAATTTGCGACAGTAAAAAATTATTTTTTGAATAATTTACTATAGAAAAGGCAATCCCTTGCATAATTAAAATTTGCGACAGTATAAAATTATTTATTGCATAATTTACTATATAAAAGGCAATCCCTGGCATAATTAAAATTTGCGACAGTAGAAAATTATTTTTTGAATAATTTACTATAGAAAAGGCAATCCCTGGCGCACTTAAAATTTGCGACAGTAAAAAATTATTTTTTGAATAATTTACTATAGAAAAGGCAATCCCTGGCGTAATTAAAATTTGCGACAGTAGAAAATTATTTTTTGAATAATTTACTATAGAAAAGGCAATCCCTGGCGCACTTAAAATATGCGACAGTAAAAAATTATTTTTTGAATAATTTACTATAGAAAAGGCAATCCCTGGCGCAATTAAAACTTGCGATAGTAAAAAATTATTTTTTGAATAATTTACTATAGAAAAGGCAATCCCTGGCGTAATTAAAATTTGCGACAGTTGAAAATTATTTTTTGAATAATTTACTATAGAAAAGGCAATCCCTGGCGCAATTAAAATTTGCGACAGTAAAAAATTATTTTTTGAATAATTTACAATAGAAAAGGCAATCCTTGGCGCAATTACAATTTGCGACAGTTGAAAATAATTTTTTGAATAATTTACTATAGAAAAGGCAATCCCTGGCGCAATTAAAATTTGCGACAGTTGAAAATTATTTTTTGAATAATTTACTATAGAAAAGGCAATCCCTGGGATATTTAAAATTTGCGACAGTAAAAAATTATTTTTTGAATAATTTACTATAGAAAAGGCAATCCCCGGCGCACTTAAAATTTGCGACAGTAAAAAATTATTTTTTGAATAATTTACTATAGAAAAGGCATTCCCTGGCGTAATTAAAATTTGCGACAGTAGAAAATTATTTTTTGAATAATTTACTATAGAAAAGGCAATCCCTGGCGTAATTAAAATTTGCGACAGTATAAAATTATTTTTTGAATAATTTACTATAGAAAAGGCAATCCCTGGCGCACTTAAAATTTGCGACAGTAAAAAATTATTTTTTGAATAATTTACTATAGAAAAGGCAATCCCTGGCGTAATTAAAATTTGCGACAGTATAAAATTATTTTTTGAATAATTTACTATAGAAAAGGCAATCCCTGGCGCAATTAAAACTTGCGATAGTAAAAAATTATTTTTTGAATAATTTACTGTAGAAAAGGCAATCCCTGGCGCAATTAAAATTTGCGACAGTATAAAATTATTTTTTTAATAAGTTACTATAGAAAAGGCAATCCCTGGCGTAATTAAAATTTGCGACAGTAAAAAATTATTTTTTGAATAATTTACTATAGAAAACGCAATCCATGGCGTAATTAAAATTTGCGACAGTCGAAAATTATTTTTTGAATAATTTACTATAGAAAAGGCAATCCCTGGCGTAATTAAAATTTGCGACAGTATAAAATTATTTTTTGAATAATTTACTATAGAAAAGGCAATCCCTGGCGTATTTAAAATTTGCGACAGTATAAAATTAATTTTTGAAAAATTTACTTTATAAAAGGCAATCCCTGGCGCACTTAAAATTTGCGACAGTAAAAAATTATTTTTTGAATAATTTACTATAGAAAAGGCAATCCCTGACGTAATTAAAATTTGCGACAGTAGAAAATTATTTTTTGAATAATTTACTATAGAAAAGGCAATCCCTGGCGCACTTAAAATTTGCGACAGTAGAAAATTTTTTTTTGAATAATTTACTATAGAAAAGGCAATCCCTGGCGCACTTAAAATTTGCGACAGTAAAAAAATTTTTTTTTGAATAATTTACTATAGAAAAGGCAATCCCTGGCGCACTTAAAATTTGCGACGGTAAAAAATTATTTTTTGAATAATTTACTATAGAAAAGGCAATCCCTGGCGCACTTAAAATTTGCGACAGTAGAAAACTATTTTTTGAATAATTTACTATAGAAAAGGCAATCCCTGGCGCACTTAAAATTTGCGACAGTAAAAAATTATTTTTTGAATAATTTACTATAGAAAAGGCAAACCCTGGCGTAATTAAAATTTGCGGCAGTTGAAAATAATTTTTTGAATAATTTACTATAGAAAAGGCAATCCCTGGCGCAATTAAAATTTGCGACAGTAAAAAATTATTTTTTGAATAATTTACTATAGAAAAGGCAATCCGTGGCGTAATTAAAATTTGCGACAGTATAAAATTATTTTTTGAATAATTTACTATATAAAAGGCAATCCCTGGCATAATTAAAATTTGCGACAGTAGAAAATTATTTTTTGAATAATTTACTATAGAAAAGGCAATCCCTGGCGCACTTAAAATTTGCGACAGTAAAAAATTATTTTTTGAATAATTTACTATAGAAAAGGCAATCCCTGGCGTAATTAAAATTTGCGACGGTAAAAAATTATTTTTTGAATAATTTACTATAGAAAAGGCAATCCCTGGCGCACTTAAAATTTGCGACAGTAGAAAATTATTTTTTGAATAATTTACTATAGAAAAGGCAATCCCTGGCGCACTTAAAATTTGCGACGGTAAAAAATTATTTTTGAATAATTTACTATAGAAAAGGCAAACCTTGGCGTAATTAAAATTTGCGACAGTTGAAAATAATTTTTTGAATAATTTACTATAGAAAAGGCAATCCCTGGCGCAATTAAAATTTGCGACAGTAAAAAATTATTTTTTGAATAATTTACTATAGAAAAGGCAATCCCTGGCGTAATTAAAATTTGCGACAGTATAAAATTATTTTTTGAATAATTTACTATATAAAAGGCAATCCCTGGCATAATTAAAATTTGCGACAGTAGAAAATTATTTTTTGAATAATTTACTATAGAAAAGGCAATCCCTGGCGCACTTAAAATTTGCGACAGTAAAAAATTACTTTTTGAATAATTTACTATAGAAAAGGAAATCCCTGACGTATTTAAAATTTGCGACAGTAAAAAATTATTTTTTGAATAATTTACTATAGAAAAGGCAATCCCTGGCGTAATTAAAATTTGCGACAGTAAAAAATTATTTTTTGAATAATTTACTATAGAAAAGGCAATCCCTGGCGCTCTTAAAATTTGCGACAGTAGAAAATTATTTTTTGAATAATTTGCTATAGAAAAGGCAATCCCTGGCGTAATTAAAATTTGCGACAGTTGAAAATTATTTTTTGAATAATTTACTATAGAAAAGGCAATTCCTGGCGCAATTAAAATTTGCGACAGTAAAAAATTATTTTTTGAATAATTTACTATAGAAAAGGCAATCCCTGGCGTAATTAATATTTGCGACAGTTGAAAATTATTTTTTGAATAATTTACTATAGAAAAGGCAATCCCTGGCGCACTCAAAATTTGCGACAGTAAAAAATTATTTTTTGAATAATTTACTATAGAAAAGGCAATCCCTGGCGTATTTAAAATTTGCGACAGTAAGAAATTAATTTGTGAGAAATTTACTATAGAAAAGGCAATCCCTGGGATATTTAAAATTTGCGACAGTAAAAAATTATTTTTTGAAAAATTTACTATAGAAAAGGCAATCCTGGCGCAATTAAAATTTGCGACAGTAAAAAATTATTTTTTGAAAAATTTACTATAGAAAAGGTAATCCTTGGCGCAATTACAATTTGCGACAGTTGAAAATTATTTTTTGAATAATTTACTATAGAAAAGGCAATCCCTGGCGCAATTAAAATTTGCGACAGTAAAAAATTATTTTTTGCAAAATTTACTATAGAAAAGGCAATCCCTGGCGTAATTAAAATTTGCCACAGTATAAAATTATTTTTTGAATAATTTACTATAGAAAAGGCAATCCCTGGCGTAATTAAAATTTGCGACAGTAGAAAATTATTTTTTGAATAATTTGCTATAGCAAAGGCAATCCCTGGCGTAATTAAAATTTGCGACAGTTGAAAATTATTTTTTGAATAATTTACTATAGAAAAGGCAATACCTGGCGCAATTAAAATTTGCGACAGTAGAAAACTATTTTTTGAATAATTTACTATAGAAAAGGCAATCCCTGGCGTATTTAAAATTTGCGACAGTAGAAAATTATTTTTTGAATAATTTACTGTAGAAAAGGCAATCCCTGGCGCACTTAAAATTTGCGACGGTAAAAAATTATTTTTTGAATAATTTACTATAGAAAAGGCAATCCCTGGCGCACTTAAAATTTGCGACAGTAGAAAATTATTTTTTGAATAATTTACTAGAGAAAAGGCAATCCCTGGCGCACTTAAAATTTGCGACAGTAGAAAATTATTTTTTGAATAATTTACTATAGAAAAGGCAATCCCTGGCGTAATTAAAATTTGCGACAGTATAAAATTATTTTTTGAATAATTTACTATAGAAAAGGCAATCCCTGGCGCAATTAAAATTTGCGACAGTAAAAAATTATTTTTTGAATAATTTACTATAGAAAAGGCAATCCCTGGCGTAATTAAAATTTGCGACAGTATAAAATTATTTTTTGAATAATTTACTATATAAAAGGCAATCCCTGGCATAATTAAAATTTGCGACAGTAGAAAATTATTTTTTGAATAATTTACTATAGAAAAGGCAATCCCTGGCGCACTTAAAATTTGCGACAGTAAAAAATTATTTTTTGAATAATTTACTATAGAAAAGGCAATCCCTGGCGTAATTAAAATTTGCGACGGTAAAAAATTATTTTTTGAATAATTTACTATAGAAAAGGCAATCCCTGGCGCACTTAAAATTTGCGACAGTAGAAAATTATTTTTTGAATAATTTACTATAGAAAAGGCAATCTCTGGCGCACTTAAAATTTGCGACAGTAAAAAATTATTTTTTGAATAATTTACTATAGAAAAGGCAAACCCTGGCGTAATTAAAATTTGCGACAGTTGAAAATAATTTTTTGAATAATTTACTATAGAAAAGGCAATCCCTGGCGCAATTAAAATTTGCGACAGTAAAAAATTATTTTTTGAATAATTTAATATAGAAAAGGCAATCCCTGGCGTAATTAAAATTTGCGACAGTATAAAATTATTTTTTGAATAATTTACTATATAAAAGGCAATCCCTGGCATAATTAAAATTTGCGACAGTAGAAAATTATTTTTTGAATAATTTACTATAGAAAAGGCAATCCCTGGCGCACTTAAAATTTGCGACAGTAAAAAATTACTTTTTGAATAATTTACTATAGAAAAGGAAATCCCTGACGTATTTAAAATTTGCGACAGTAAAAAATTATTTTTTGAATAATTTACTATAGAAAAGGCAATCCCTGGCGTAATTAAAATTTGCGACAGTAAAAAATTATTTTTTGAATAATTTACTATAGAAAAGGCAATCCCTGGCGCACTTAAAATTTGCGACAGTAGAAAATTATTTTTTGAATAATTTGCTATAGAAAAGGCAATCCCTGGCGTAATTAAAATTTGCGACAGTTGAAAATTATTTTTTGAATAATTTACTATAGAAAAGGCAATCCCTGGCGCAATTAAAATTTGCGACAGTAAAAAAATATTTTTTGAATAATTTACTATAGAATAGGCAATCCCTGGCGTAATTAATATTTGCGACAGTTGAAAATTATTTTTTGAATAATTTACTATAGAAATGGCATTCCCTGGCGCACTCAAAATTTGCGACAGTAAAAAATTATTTTTTGAATAATTTACTATAGAAAAGGCAATCCCTGGCGTATTTAAAATTTGCGACAGTAAGAAATTAATTTGTGAGAAATTTACTATAGAAAAGGCAATCCCTGGGATATTTAAAATTTGCGACAGTAAAAAATTATTTTTTGAAAAATTTACTATAGAAAAGGCAATCCTGGCGCAATTAAAATTTGCGACAGTAAAAAATTATTTTTTGAAAAATTTACTATAGAAAAGGTAATCCTTGGCGCAATTACAATTTGCGACAGTTGAAAATTATTTTTTGAATAATTTACTATAGAAAAGGCAATCCCTGGCGCAATTAAAATTTGCGACAGTAAAAAATTATTTTTTGCAAAATTTACTATAGAAAAGGCAATCCCTGGCGTAATTAAAATTTGCCACAGTATAAAATTATTTTTTGAATAATTTACTATAGAAAAGGCAATCCCTGGCGTAATTAAAATTTGCGACAGTAGAAAATTATTTTTTGAATAATTTGCTATAGCAAAGGCAATCCCTGGCGTAATTAAAATTTGCGACAGTATAAAATTATTTTTTGAATAATTTACTATAGAAAAGGCAATACCTGGCGCAATTAAAATTTGCGACAGTAGAAAACTATTTTTTGAATAATTTACTATAGAAAAGGCAATCCCTGGCGTATTTAAAATTTGCGACAGTAGAAAATTATTTTTTGAATAATTTACTATAGAAAAGGTAATCCTTGGCGCAATTACAATTTGCGACAGTTGAAAATTATTTTTTGAATAATTTACTATAGAAAAGGCAATCCCTGGCGCAATTAAAATTTGCGACAGTAAAAAATTATTTTTTGCAAAATTTACTATAGAAAAGGCAATCCCTGGCGTAATTAAAATTTGCCACAGTATAAAATTATTTTTTGAATAATTTACTATAGAAAAGGCAATCCCTGGCGTAATTAAAATTTGCGACAGTAGAAAATTATTTTTTGAATAATTTGCTATAGCAAAGGCAATCCCTGGCGTAATTAAAATTTGCGACAGTATAAAATTATTTTTTGAATAATTTACTATAGAAAAGGCAATACCTGGCGCAATTAAAATTTGCGACAGTAGAAAACTATTTTTTGAATAATTTACTATAGAAAAGGCAATCCCTGGCGTATTTAAAATTTGCGACAGTAGAAAATTATTTTTTGAATAATTTACTATAGAAAAGGCAATCCCTGGCGTATTTAAAATTTGCGACAGTATAAAATTATTTTTTGAATAATTTACTATAGAAAAGGCAATCCCTGGCTTAATTAAAATTTGCGACAGTAGAAAATTATTTTTTGAAAAGTTTACTATAGAAAAGGCAATCCCTGGCGCAATTAAAATTTGCGACAGTAAAAAATTATTTTTTGCAAAATTTACTGTAGAAAAGGCAATCCCTGGCGCAATTAAAACTTGCGATAGTAAAAAATTATTTTTTGAATAATTTACTATAGAAAAGGAAATACCTGGCGTATTTAAAATTTGCGACAGTAAAAAATTATTTTTTGAATAATTTACTATAGAAAAGGCAATCCCTGGCGTAATTAAAATTTGCGACAGTAAAAAATTATTTTTTGCAAAATTTACTATAGAAAAGGCAATCCCTGGCGCAATTAAAATTTGCGACAGTAGAAAATTATTTTTTGAATAATTTACTATAGAAAAGGCAATACCTGGCGTAATTAAAATTTGCGACAGTTGAAAATTATTTTTTGAATAATTTACTATAGAAAAGGCAATCCCTGGCGCAATTAAAATTTGCGACAGTAGAAAATTATTTTTTGAAAAGTTTACTATAGAAAAGGCAAACCCTGGCGCAATTAAAATTTGCGACAGTAAAAAATTATTTTTTGCAAAATTTACTGTAGAAAAGTCAATCCCTGGCGCAATTAAAACTTGCGATAGTAAAAAATTATTTTTTGAATAATTTACTATAGAAAAGGCAATCCCTGGCGGATTTGAAATTTGCGACAGTAAAAAATTATTTTTTGAATAATTTACTATAGAAAAGGCAATCCCTGGCGTAATTAAAATTTGCGACAGTAGAAAATTATTTTTTGAATAATTTACTATAGAAAAGGCAATCCCTGTCGTAATTAAAATTTGCGACAGTAGAAAATTATTTTTTGAATAATTTACTATAGAAAAGGCAATCCCTGGCGTATTTAAAATTTGCGTCAGTAGAAAATTATTTTTTGAATAATTTACTATAGAAAAGGCAATCCCTGGCGTAATTAAAATTTGCGACAGTAAAAAATTAATATTTTGAAAAATTTACTGTAGAAAAGGCAATCCCTGGCGCAATTTAAATTTGCGACAGTAAAAAATTATTTTTTGAATAATTTACTAGAGAAAAGGCAATCCCTGGCGCACTTAAAATTTGCGACAGTATAAAATTATTTTTTGAATAATTTACTATAGAAAAGGCAATCCCTGGCGTAATTAAAATTTGCGACAGTAGAAAATTATTTTTTGAATAATTTACTATAGAAAAGGCAATCCCTGGCGTAATTAAAATTTGCGACAGTAGAAAATTATTTTTTGAATAATTTACTATAGAAAAGGCAATCCCTGGCGCAATTAAAATTTGCGACAGTAGAAAATAATTTTTTGAATAATTTACTATAGAAAAGGCAATACCTGGCGTAATTAAAATTTGCGACAGTTGAAAATTATTTTTTTGAATAATTTACTATAGAAAAGGCAATCCCTGGCGCAATTACAATTTGCGATAGTAAAAAATTATTTTTTGAATAATTTACTATAGAAAAGGCAATCCCTGGCGCAATTAAAATTTGCGACAGTAAAAAATTATTTTTTGAAAAATTTACTATTGAAAAGGCAATCCATGGCGCAATTAAAATTTGCGACAGTAAAAAATTATTTTTTGAAAAATTTACTATAGAAATGGTAATCCCTGGCGCAATTACAATTTGCGGGAGTTGAAAATTAGTTTTTGAATAATTTACTATAGAAAAGGCAATCCCTGGCGCAATTAAAATTTGCGACAGTAAAAAATTATTTTTTGCAAAATTTACTATAGAAAAGGCAATCCCTGGCGTAATTAAAATTTGCGACAGTATAAAATTATTTTTTGAATAATTTACTATAGAAAAGGCAATCCCTGGCGTAATTAAAATTTGCGACAGTATAAAATTATTTTTTGAATAATTTACTATAGAAAAGGCAATCCCTGGCGTAATTAAAATTTGCGACAGTAGAAAATTATTTTTTGAATAATTTACTATAGAAAAGGCAATCCCTGGCGTAATTAAAATTTGCGACAGTATAAAATTATTTTTTGAATAATTTACTATAGAAAAGGCAATCCCTGGCGTAATTAAAATTTGCGACAGTAAAAAATTAGTTTTTGAAAAATTTACTACAGAAAAGGCAATCCCTGGCGCAATTACAATTTGCGATAGTAAAAAATTATTTTTTGAAAAATTTACTGTAGAAAGGCAATCCCTGGCGCAATTAAAATTTGCGACAGTAAAAAATTATTTTTTGAATAATTTACTATAGAAAAGGCAATCCCTGGCGTAATTAAAATTTGCGACAGTAGAAAATTATTTTTTGAATAATTTACTATAGAAAAGGCAATCCCTGGCGCAATTAAAATTTGCGACAGTATAAAATTATTTTTTGAATAATTTACTCTAGAAAAGGCAATCCCTGGCGTAATTAAAATTTGCGACAGTATAAAATTATTTTTTGAATAATTTACTATAGAAAAGGCAATCCCTGGCGTAAATAAAATTTGCGACAGTAAAAAATTAGTTTTTGAAAAATTTACTACAGAAAAGGCAATCCCTGGCGCAATTACAATTTGCGATAGTAAAAAATTATTTTTTGAAAAATTTACTGTAGAAAGGCAATCCCTGGCGCAATTAAAATTTGCGACAGTAAAAAATTATTTTTTGAAAAATTTACTGTAGAAAGGCAATCCCTGGCGCAATTAAAACTTGTGATAGTAAAAAATTATTTTTTGAATAATTTACTATAGAAAAGGCAATCCCTGGCGGATTTGAAATTTGCGACAGTAAAAAATTATTTTTTGAATAATTTACTATAGAAAAAGCAATCCCTGGCGTAATTAAAATTTGCGACAGAAGAAAATTATTTTTTGAATAATTTACTATAGAAAAGGCAATCCCTGGCGTAATTAAAATTTGCGACAGTAGAAAATTATTTTTTGAATAATTTACTATAGAAAAGGTAATCCCTGGCGTATTTAAAATTTGCGACAGTAGAAAATTATTTTTTGAATAATTTACTATACAAAAGGTAATCCTTGGCGTAATTAAAATTTGCGACAGTATAAAATTATTTTTTGAATAATTTACTATAGAAAAGGCAATCCCTGGCGTAATTAAAATTTGCGACATTTGAAAATTATTTTTTGAAAAATTTACTATAGAAAAGGTAATCCCTGGCGCAATTACAATTTGGGACAGTAAAAAATTATTTTTTGAATAATTTACTATAGAAAAGGCAATCCCTGGCGTCTTTAAAATTTGCGACAGTAAAAAATTATTTTTTGCAAAATTTACTATAGAAAAGGAAATCCCTGGCGTAATTAAAATTTGCGACAGTATAAAATTATTTTTTGAATAATTTACTATATAAAAGGCAATCCCTGGCGTAATTAAAATTTGCGACAGTAGAAAATTATTTTTTGAAAAGTTTACTATAGAAAAGGCAAACCCTGGCGCAATTAAAATTTGCGACAGTAAAAAATTATTTTTTGCAAAATTTACTGTAGAAAAGTCAATCCCTGGCGCAATTAAAACTTGCGATAGTAAAAAATTATTTTTTGAATAATTTACTATAGAAAAGGCAATCCCTGGCGGATTTGAAATTTGCGACAGTAAAAAATTATTTTTTGAATAATTTACTATAGAAAAGGCAATCCCTGGCGTAATTAAAATTTGCGACAGTAGAAAATTATTTTTTGAATAATTTACTATAGAAAAGGCAATCCCTGTCGTAATTAAAATTTGCGACAGTAGAAAATTATTTTTTGAATAATTTACTATAGAAAAGGCAATCCCTGGCGTATTTAAAATTTGCGTCAGTAGAAAATTATTTTTTGAATAATTTACTATAGAAAAGGCAATCCCTGGCGTAATTAAAATTTGCGACAGTAAAAAATTAATATTTTGAAAAATTTACTGTAGAAAAGGCAATCCCTGGCGCAATTTAAATTTGCGACAGTAAAAAATTATTTTTTGAATAATTTACTAGAGAAAAGGCAATCCCTGGCGCACTTAAAATTTGCGACAGTATAAAATTATTTTTTGAATAATTTACTATAGAAAAGGCAATCCCTGGCGTAATTAAAATTTGCGACAGTAGAAAATTATTTTTTGAATAATTTACTATAGAAAAGGCAATCCCTGGCGTAATTAAAATTTGCGACAGTAGAAAATTATTTTTTGAATAATTTACTATAGAAAAGGCAATCCCTGGCGCAATTAAAATTTGCGACAGTAGAAAATAATTTTTTGAATAATTTACTATAGAAAAGGCAATACCTGGCGTAATTAAAATTTGCGACAGTAGAAAATTATTTTTTGAATAATTTACTATAGAAAAGGCAATCCCTGGCGTATTTAAAATTTGCGTCAGTAGAAAATTATTTTTTGAATAATTTACTATAGAAAAGGCAATCCCTGGCGTAATTAAAATTTGCGACAGTAAAAAATTAATATTTTGAAAAATTTACTGTAGAAAAGGCAATCCCTGGCGCAATTTAAATTTGCGACAGTAAAAAATTATTTTTTGAATAATTTACTAGAGAAAAGGCAATCCCTGGCGCACTTAAAATTTGCGACAGTATAAAATTATTTTTTGAATAATTTACTATAGAAAAGGCAATCCCTGGCGTAATTAAAATTTGCGACAGTAGAAAATTATTTTTTGAATAATTTACTATAGAAAAGGCAATCCCTGGCGTAATTAAAATTTGCGACAGTAGAAAATTATTTTTTGAATAATTTACTATAGAAAAGGCAATCCCTGGCGCAATTAAAATTTGCGACAGTAGAAAATAATTTTTTGAATAATTTACTATAGAAAAGGCAATACCTGGCGTAATTAAAATTTGCGACAGTTGAAAATTATTTTTTTGAATAATTTACTATAGAAAAGGCAATCCCTGGCGCAATTACAATTTGCGATAGTAAAAAATTATTTTTTGAATAATTTACTATAGAAAAGGCAATCCCTGGCGCAATTAAAATTTGCGACAGTAAAAAATTATTTTTTGAAAAATTTACTATTGAAAAGGCAATCCATGGCGCAATTAAAATTTGCGACAGTAAAAAATTATTTTTTGAAAAATTTACTATAGAAATGGTAATCCCTGGCGCAATTACAATTTGCGGGAGTTGAAAATTAGTTTTTGAATAATTTACTATAGAAAAGGCAATCCCTGGCGCAATTAAAATTTGCGACAGTAAAAAATTATTTTTTGCAAAATTTACTATAGAAAAGGCAATCCCTGGCGTAATTAAAATTTGCGACAGTATAAAATTATTTTTTGAATAATTTACTATAGAAAAGGCAATCCCTGGCGTAATTAAAATTTGCGACAGTATAAAATTATTTTTTGAATAATTTACTATAGAAAAGGCAATCCCTGGCGTAATTAAAATTTGCGACAGTAGAAAATTATTTTTTGAATAATTTACTATAGAAAAGGCAATCCCTGGCGTAATTAAAATTTGCGACAGTATAAAATTATTTTTTGAATAATTTACTATAGAAAAGGCAATCCCTGGCGTAATTAAAATTTGCGACAGTAAAAAATTAGTTTTTGAAAAATTTACTACAGAAAAGGCAATCCCTGGCGCAATTACAATTTGCGATAGTAAAAAATTATTTTTTGAAAAATTTACTGTAGAAAGGCAATCCCTGGCGCAATTAAAATTTGCGACAGTAAAAAATTATTTTTTGAATAATTTACTATAGAAAAGGCAATCCCTGGCGTAATTAAAATTTGCGACAGTAGAAAATTATTTTTTGAATAATTTACTATAGAAAAGGCAATCCCTGGCGCAATTAAAATTTGCGACAGTATAAAATTATTTTTTGAATAATTTACTCTAGAAAAGGCAATCCCTGGCGTAATTAAAATTTGCGACAGTATAAAATTATTTTTTGAATAATTTACTATAGAAAAGGCAATCCCTGGCGTAAATAAAATTTGCGACAGTAAAAAATTAGTTTTTGAAAAATTTACTACAGAAAAGGCAATCCCTGGCGCAATTACAATTTGCGATAGTAAAAAATTATTTTTTGAAAAATTTACTGTAGAAAGGCAATCCCTGGCGCAATTAAAATTTGCGACAGTAAAAAATTATTTTTTGAAAAATTTACTGTAGAAAGGCAATCCCTGGCGCAATTAAAACTTGTGATAGTAAAAAATTATTTTTTGAATAATTTACTATAGAAAAGGCAATCCCTGGCGGATTTGAAATTTGCGACAGTAAAAAATTATTTTTTGAATAATTTACTATAGAAAAAGCAATCCCTGGCGTAATTAAAATTTGCGACAGAAGAAAATTATTTTTTGAATAATTTACTATAGAAAAGGCAATCCCTGGCGTAATTAAAATTTGCGACAGTAGAAAATTATTTTTTGAATAATTTACTATAGAAAAGGTAATCCCTGGCGTATTTAAAATTTGCGACAGTAGAAAATTATTTTTTGAATAATTTACTATACAAAAGGTAATCCTTGGCGTAATTAAAATTTGCGACAGTATAAAATTATTTTTTGAATAATTTACTATAGAAAAGGCAATCCCTGGCGTAATTAAAATTTGCGACATTTGAAAATTATTTTTTGAAAAATTTACTATAGAAAAGGTAATCCCTGGCGCAATTACAATTTGGGACAGTAAAAAATTATTTTTTGAATAATTTACTATAGAAAAGGCAATCCCTGGCGTCTTTAAAATTTGCGACAGTAAAAAATTATTTTTTGCAAAATTTACTATAGAAAAGGAAATCCCTGGCGTAATTAAAATTTGCGACAGTATAAAATTATTTTTTGAATAATTTACTATATAAAAGGCAATCCCTGGCGTAATTAAAATTTGCGACAGTAGAAAATTATTTTTTGAAAAGTTTACTATAGAAAAGGCAAACCCTGGCGCAATTAAAATTTGCGACAGTAAAAAATTATTTTTTGCAAAATTTACTGTAGAAAAGTCAATCCCTGGCGCAATTAAAACTTGCGATAGTAAAAAATTATTTTTTGAATAATTTACTATAGAAAAGGCAATCCCTGGCGGATTTGAAATTTGCGACAGTAAAAAATTATTTTTTGAATAATTTACTATAGAAAAGGCAATCCCTGGCGTAATTAAAATTTGCGACAGTAGAAAATTATTTTTTGAATAATTTACTATAGAAAAGGCAATCCCTGTCGTAATTAAAATTTGCGACAGTAGAAAATTATTTTTTGAATAATTTACTATAGAAAAGGCAATCCCTGGCGTATTTAAAATTTGCGTCAGTAGAAAATTATTTTTTGAATAATTTACTATAGAAAAGGCAATCCCTGGCGTAATTAAAATTTGCGACAGTAAAAAATTAATATTTTGAAAAATTTACTGTAGAAAAGGCAATCCCTGGCGCAATTTAAATTTGCGACAGTAAAAAATTATTTTTTGAATAATTTACTAGAGAAAAGGCAATCCCTGGCGCACTTAAAATTTGCGACAGTATAAAATTATTTTTTGAATAATTTACTATAGAAAAGGCAATCCCTGGCGTAATTAAAATTTGCGACAGTAGAAAATTATTTTTTGAATAATTTACTATAGAAAAGGCAATCCCTGGCGTAATTAAAATTTGCGACAGTAGAAAATTATTTTTTGAATAATTTACTATAGAAAAGGCAATCCCTGGCGCAATTAAAATTTGCGACAGTAGAAAATAATTTTTTGAATAATTTACTATAGAAAAGGCAATACCTGGCGTAATTAAAATTTGCGACAGTTGAAAATTATTTTTTTGAATAATTTACTATAGAAAAGGCAATCCCTGGCGTAATTAAAATTTGCGACAGTAGAAAATTATTTTTTGAATAATTTACTATAGAAAAGGCAATCCCTGTCGTAATTAAAATTTGCGACAGTAGAAAATTATTTTTTGAATAATTTACTATAGAAAAGGCAATCCCTGGCGTATTTAAAATTTGCGTCAGTAGAAAATTATTTTTTGAATAATTTACTATAGAAAAGGCAATCCCTGGCGTAATTAAAATTTGCGACAGTAAAAAATTAATATTTTGAAAAATTTACTGTAGAAAAGGCAATCCCTGGCGCAATTTAAATTTGCGACAGTAAAAAATTATTTTTTGAATAATTTACTAGAGAAAAGGCAATCCCTGGCGCACTTAAAATTTGCGACAGTATAAAATTATTTTTTGAATAATTTACTATAGAAAAGGCAATCCCTGGCGTAATTAAAATTTGCGACAGTAGAAAATTATTTTTTGAATAATTTACTATAGAAAAGGCAATCCCTGGCGTAATTAAAATTTGCGACAGTAGAAAATTATTTTTTGAATAATTTACTATAGAAAAGGCAATCCCTGGCGCAATTAAAATTTGCGACAGTAGAAAATAATTTTTTGAATAATTTACTATAGAAAAGGCAATACCTGGCGTAATTAAAATTTGCGACAGTTGAAAATTATTTTTTTGAATAATTTACTATAGAAAAGGCAATCCCTGGCGCAATTACAATTTGCGATAGTAAAAAATTATTTTTTGAATAATTTACTATAGAAAAGGCAATCCCTGGCGCAATTAAAATTTGCGACAGTAAAAAATTATTTTTTGAAAAATTTACTATTGAAAAGGCAATCCATGGCGCAATTAAAATTTGCGACAGTAAAAAATTATTTTTTGAAAAATTTACTATAGAAATGGTAATCCCTGGCGCAATTACAATTTGCGGGAGTTGAAAATTAGTTTTTGAATAATTTACTATAGAAAAGGCAATCCCTGGCGCAATTAAAATTTGCGACAGTAAAAAATTATTTTTTGCAAAATTTACTATAGAAAAGGCAATCCCTGGCGTAATTAAAATTTGCGACAGTATAAAATTATTTTTTGAATAATTTACTATAGAAAAGGCAATCCCTGGCGTAATTAAAATTTGCGACAGTATAAAATTATTTTTTGAATAATTTACTATAGAAAAGGCAATCCCTGGCGTAATTAAAATTTGCGACAGTAGAAAATTATTTTTTGAATAATTTACTATAGAAAAGGCAATCCCTGGCGTAATTAAAATTTGCGACAGTATAAAATTATTTTTTGAATAATTTACTATAGAAAAGGCAATCCCTGGCGTAATTAAAATTTGCGACAGTAAAAAATTAGTTTTTGAAAAATTTACTACAGAAAAGGCAATCCCTGGCGCAATTACAATTTGCGATAGTAAAAAATTATTTTTTGAAAAATTTACTGTAGAAAGGCAATCCCTGGCGCAATTAAAATTTGCGACAGTAAAAAATTATTTTTTGAATAATTTACTATAGAAAAGGCAATCCCTGGCGTAATTAAAATTTGCGACAGTAGAAAATTATTTTTTGAATAATTTACTATAGAAAAGGCAATCCCTGGCGCAATTAAAATTTGCGACAGTATAAAATTATTTTTTGAATAATTTACTCTAGAAAAGGCAATCCCTGGCGTAATTAAAATTTGCGACAGTATAAAATTATTTTTTGAATAATTTACTATAGAAAAGGCAATCCCTGGCGTAAATAAAATTTGCGACAGTAAAAAATTAGTTTTTGAAAAATTTACTACAGAAAAGGCAATCCCTGGCGCAATTACAATTTGCGATAGTAAAAAATTATTTTTTGAAAAATTTACTGTAGAAAGGCAATCCCTGGCGCAATTAAAATTTGCGACAGTAAAAAATTATTTTTTGAAAAATTTACTGTAGAAAGGCAATCCCTGGCGCAATTAAAACTTGTGATAGTAAAAAATTATTTTTTGAATAATTTACTATAGAAAAGGCAATCCCTGGCGGATTTGAAATTTGCGACAGTAAAAAATTATTTTTTGAATAATTTACTATAGAAAAAGCAATCCCTGGCGTAATTAAAATTTGCGACAGAAGAAAATTATTTTTTGAATAATTTACTATAGAAAAGGCAATCCCTGGCGTAATTAAAATTTGCGACAGTAGAAAATTATTTTTTGAATAATTTACTATAGAAAAGGTAATCCCTGGCGTATTTAAAATTTGCGACAGTAGAAAATTATTTTTTGAATAATTTACTATACAAAAGGTAATCCTTGGCGTAATTAAAATTTGCGACAGTATAAAATTATTTTTTGAATAATTTACTATAGAAAAGGCAATCCCTGGCGTAATTAAAATTTGCGACATTTGAAAATTATTTTTTGAAAAATTTACTATAGAAAAGGTAATCCCTGGCGCAATTACAATTTGGGACAGTAAAAAATTATTTTTTGAATAATTTACTATAGAAAAGGCAATCCCTGGCGTCTTTAAAATTTGCGACAGTAAAAAATTATTTTTTGCAAAATTTACTATAGAAAAGGAAATCCCTGGCGTAATTAAAATTTGCGACAGTATAAAATTATTTTTTGAATAATTTACTATATAAAAGGCAATCCCTGGCGTAATTAAAATTTGCGACAGTAGAAAATTATTTTTTGAATAATTTACTATAGAAAAGCAATCCCTGGCGTAATTAAAATTTGCGACAGTATAAAATTATTTTTTGCAAAATTTACTATAGAAAAGGCAATCCCTGGCGTAATTAAAATTTTCGACAGTAAAAAATTAATATTTTGAAAAATTTACTGTAGAAAAGGCAATCCCTGGCGCAATTAAAATTTGCGACAGTAAAAAATTATTTTTTGAATAATTTACTATAGAAAAGGCAAACCCTGGCGCAATTAAAATTTGCGACAGTAAAAAATTATTTTTTGAATAATTTACTATAGAAAAGGCAATCCCTGGCGTAATTAATATTTGCGACAGTTGAAAATTATTTTTTGAATAATTTACTATAGAAAAGGCAATCCCTGGCGCACTTAAAATTTGCGACAGTAAAAAATTATTTTTTGAATAATTTACTATAGAAAAGGCAATCCCTGGCGTATTTAAAATTTGCGACAGTAAGAAATTAATTTGTGAGAAATTTACTATAGAAAAGGCAATCCCTGGGATATTTAAAATTTGCGACAGTAAAAAATTATTTTTTGAAAAATTTACTATAGAAAAGGCAATCCCTGGCGTAATTAAAACTTGCGATAGTAAAAAATTATTTTTTGAATAATTTACTATAGAAAAGGCAATCCCTGGCGGATTTGAAATTTGCGACAGTAAAAAATTATTTTTTGAATAATTTACTATAGAAAAGGCAATCCCTGGCGTAATTAAAATTTGCGACAGTAGAAAATTATTTTTTGAATAATTTACTATAGAAAAGGCAATCCCTGGCGTAATTAAAATTTGCGACAGTAGAAAATTATTTATTGAATAATTTAGTATAGAAAAGGCAATCCCTGGCGTAATTAAAATTTGCGACAGTATAAAATTATTTTTTGCAAAATTTACTATAGAAAAGGCAATCCCTGGCGTAATTAAAATTTGCGACAGTATAAAATTCTTTTTTGAAAAATTTACTATAGAAAAGGCAATCCCTGGAGTAATTAAAATTTGCGACACTTGAAAATTATTTTTTGAATAATTTACTATAGAAAAGGCAATCCCTGGCGCACTTAAAATTTGCGACAGTAAAACATTATTTTTTGAATAATTAACTATAGAAAAGGCAATCCCTGGCGTATTTAAAATTTGCGACAGTAAGAAATGAATTTGTGAGAAATTTAATATAGAAAAGGCAATCCCTGGCGCAATTACAATTTGCGACAGTAAAAAATTATTTTTTGATAAATTTACTGTAGAAAGGCAATCCCTGGCGCCATTAAAATTTGCGACAGTAAAAAATTATTTTTTGAATAATTTACTATAGAAAAGGCAATCCCTGGCGCAATTAAAATTTGCGACATTAGAAAATTATTTTTTGAAAAGTTTACTATAGAAAAGGCGCAATTAAAATTTGCGACAGTAAAAAATTATTTTTTACAAAATTTACTACAGAAAAGGCAATCCCTGGCGTAATTAAAATTTGCGACAGTAGAAAATTATTTTTTGAATAATTTACTATAGAAAAGGCAATCCCTGGCGTAATTAAAATTTGCGACAGTAGAAAATTATTTTTTGAATAATTTACTATAGAAAAGGCAATCCCTGGCGCAATTAAAATTTGCGACAGTAGAAAATTATTTTTTGAATAATTTACTATAGAAAAGGCAATCCCTGGCGTAATTAAAATTTGCGACAGTAGAAAATTATTTTTTGAATAATTTACTATAGAAAAGGCAATCCCTGGCGCAATTAAAATTTGCGACATTAGAAAATGATTTTTTGAAAAGTTTACTACAGAAAAGGCAATCCCTGGCGCAATTAAAATTTGCGACAGTAAAAAATTATTTTTTGCAAAATTTACTGTAGAAAAGGCAATCCCTGGCGCAATTAAAACTTGTGATAGTAAAAAATTATTTTTTGAATAATTTACTATAGAAAAGGCAATCCCTGGCGGATTTGAAATTTGCGACAGTAAAAAATTATTTTTTGAATAATTTACTATAGAAAAAGCAATCCCTGGCGTAATTAAAATTTGCGACAGAAGAAAATTATTTTTTGAATAATTTACTATAGAAAAGGCAATCCCTGGCGCACTTAAAATTTGCGACAGTAAAACATTATTTTTTGAATAATTAACTATAGAAAAGGCAATCCCTGGCGTATTTAAAATGTGCGACAGTAAGAAATGAATTTGTGAGAAATTTACTATAGAAAAGGCAATCCCTGGCGCAATTACAATTTGCGACAGTAAAAAATTATTTTTTGATAAATTTACTGTAGAAAGGCAATCCCTGGCGCCATTAAAATTTGCGACAGTAAAAAATTATTTTTTGAATAATTTACTATAGAAAAGGCAATCCCTGGCGCAATTAAAATTTGCGACATTAGAAAATTATTTTTTGAAAAGTTTACTATAGAAAAGGCAATCCCTGGCGCAATTAAAATTTGCGACAGTAAAAAATTATTTTTTACAAAATTTACTACAGAAAAGGCAATCCCTGGCGTAATTAAAATTTGCGACAGTAGAAAATTATTTTTTGAATAATTTACTATAGAAAAGGCAATCCCTGGCGTAATTAAAATTTGCGACAGTAGAAAATTATTTTTTGAATAATTTACTATAGAAAAGGCAATCCCTGGCGCAATTAAAATTTGCGACAGTAGAAAATTATTTTTTGAATAATTTACTATAGAAAAGGCAATCCCTGGCGTAATTAAAATTTGCGACAGTAGAAAATTATTTTTTGAATAATTTACTATAGAAAAGGCAATCCCTGGCGTAATTAAAATTTGCGACAGTAGAAAATTATTTTTTGAATAATTTACTATAGAAAAGGCAATCCCTGGCGCAATTAAAATTTGCGACAGTAGAAAATTATTTTTTGAATAATTTACTATAGAAAAGGCAATCCCTGGCGTAATTAAAATATGCGACAGTAGAAAATTATTTTTTGAATAATTTACTATAGAAAAGGCAATCCCTGGCGCAATTAAAATTTGCGACATTAGAAAATGATTTTTTGAAAAGTTTACTACAGAAAAGGCAATCCCTGGCGCAATTAAAATTTGCGACAGTAAAAAATTATTTTTTGCAAAATTTACTGTAGAAAAGGCAATCCCTGGCGCAATTAAAACTTGTGATAGTAAAAAATTATTTTTTGAATAATTTACTATAGAAAAGGCAATCCCTGGCGGATTTGAAATTTGCGACAGTAAAAAATTATTTTTTGAATAATTTACTATAGAAAAAGCAATCCCTGGCGTAATTAAAATTTGCGACAGAAGAAAATTATTTTTTGAATAATTTACTATAGAAAAGGCAATCCCTGGCGTAATTAAAATTTGCGACAGTAGAAAATTATTTTTTGAATAATTTACTATAGAAAAGGCAATCCCTGGCGTATTTAAAATTTGCGACAGTAGAAAATTATTTTTTGAATAATTTACTATACAAAAGGCAATCCTTGGCGTAATTAAAATTTGCGACAGTTTAAATTATTTTTTGAATAATTTACTATAGAAAAGGCAATCCCTGGCGTAATTAAAATTTGCGACAGTTGAAAATTATTTTTTGAAAAATTTACTATAGAAAAGGTAATCCCTGGCGCATTAAAACTTGCGATAGTAAAATATTATTTTTTGAATAATTTACTATAGAAAATGCAATCCCTGGCGGATTTGAAATTTGCGACAGTAAAAAATTATTTTTTGAATAATTTACTATAGAAAAGGCAATCCCTGGCGTAATTAAAATTTGCGACAGAAGAAAATTATTTTTTGAATAATTTACTATAGAAAAGGCAATCCCTGGCGTAATTAAAATTTGCGACAGTAGAAAATTATTTTTTGAATAATTTACTATAGAAAAGGCAATCCCTGGCGTATTTAAAATTTGCGACAGTAGAAAATTATTTTTTGAATAATTTACTATAGAAAAGGCAATCCCTGGCGTAATTAAAATTTGCGACAGTATAAAATTATTTTTTGCAAAATTTACTATAGAAAAGGCAATCCCTGGCGTAATTAAAATTTGCGACAGTATAAAATTCTTTTTTGAAAAATTTACTATAAAAAAGGCAATACCTGGAGTAATTAAAATTTGCGACAGTTGAAAATTATTTTTTGAATAATTTACTATAGAAAAGGCAATCCCTGGCGCACTTAAAATTTGCGACAGTAAAACATTATTTTTTGAATAATTAATTATAGAAAAGGCAATCCCTGGCGTATTTAAAGTTTGCGACAGTAAGAAATGAATTTGTGAGAAATTTACTATAGAAAAGGCAATCCCTGGCGCAATTACAATTTGCGACCGTAAAAAATTATTTTTTGATAAATTTACTGTAGAAAGGCAATCCCTGGCGCAATTAAAATTTGCGACAGTAAAAAATTATTTTTTGAATAATTTACTATAGAAAAGGCAATCCCTGGCGTAATTAATATTTGCGACAGTTGAAAATTATTTTTTGAATAATTTACTATAGAAAAGGCAATCCCTGGCGCACTTAAAAATTGCGACAGTAAAAAATTATTTTTTGAATAATTTACTATAGAAAAGGCAATCCCTGGCGTATTTAAAATTTGCAACAGTAAGAAATTAATTTGTGAGAAATTTACTTTAGAAAAGGCAATTCCTGGGATATTTAAAATTTGCGACAGTAAAAAAATTTTTTTTTGAAAAATTTACTATAGAAAAGGCAATCCCTGGCGTAATTAAAACTTGCGGTAGTAAAAAATTATTTTTTGAATAATTTACTATAGAAAAGGCAATCCCTGGCGGATTTGAAATTTGCGACAGTAAAAAATTATTTTTTGAATAATTTACTATAGAAAAGGCAATCCCTGGCGTAATTAAAATTTGCGACAGTAGAAAATTATTTTTTGAATAATTTACTATAGAAAAGGCAATCCCTGGCGTAATTAAAATTTGCGACAGTAGAAAATTATTTATTGAATAATTTACTATAGAAAAGGCAATCCCTGGCGTAATTAAAATTTGCGACAGTATAAAATTATTTTTTGCAAAATTTACTATAGAAAAGGCAATCCCTGGCGTAATTAAAATTTGCGACAGTATAAAATTATTTTTTGAAAAATTTACTATAGAAAAGGCAATCCCTGGAGTAATTAAAATTTGCGACAGTTGAAAATTATTTTTTTAATAATTTACTATAGAAAAGGCAATCCCTGGCGCACTTAAAATTTGCGACATTAAAAAATTATTTTTTGAATAATTTACTATTGAAAAGGCAATCCCTGGCGTATTTAAAATTTGCGACAGTAAGAAATGAATTTGTGAGAAATTTACTATAGAAAAGGCAATCCCTGGGATATTTAAAATTTGCGACAGTAGAAAATTATTTTTTGAATAATTTACTATAGAAAAGGCAATCCCTGGCGTAATTAAAATTTGCGACAGTATAAAATTATTTTTTGAATAATTTACTATAGAAAAGGCAATCCCTGGCGGATTTGAAATTTGCGACAGTAAAAAATTATTTTTTGAATAATTTACTATAGAAAAGGCAATCCCTGGCGTAATTAAAATTTGCGACAGTAGAAAATTATTTTTTGAATAATTTACTATAGACAAGGCAATCCCTGGCGTAATTAAAATTTGCGACAGTAGAAAATTATTTATTGAATAATTTAGTATAGAAAAGGCAATCCCTGGCGTAATTAAAATTTGCGACAGTATAAAATTATTTTTTGCAAAATTTACTATAGAAAAGGCAATCCCTGGCGTAATTAAAATTTGCGACAGTATAAAATTCTTTTTTGAAAAATTTACTATAGAAAAGGCAATCCCTGGAGTAATTAAAATTTGCGACACTTGAAAATTATTTTTTGAATAATTTACTATAGAAAAGGCAATCCCTGGCGCACTTAAAATTTGCGACAGTAAAACATTATTTTTTGAATAATTAACTATAGAAAAGGCAATCCCTGGCGTATTTAAAATTTGCGACAGTAAGAAATGAATTTGTGAGAAATTTAATATAGAAAAGGCAATCCCTGGCGCAATTACAATTTGCGACAGTAAAAAATTATTTTTTGATAAATTTACTGTAGAAAGGCAATCCCTGGCGCCATTAAAATTTGCGACAGTAAAAAATTATTTTTTGAATAATTTACTATAGAAAAGGCAATCCCTGGCGCAATTAAAATTTGCGACATTAGAAAATTATTTTTTGAAAAGTTTACTATAGAAAAGGCGCAATTAAAATTTGCGACAGTAAAAAATTATTTTTTACAAAATTTACTACAGAAAAGGCAATCCCTGGCGTAATTAAAATTTGCGACAGTAGAAAATTATTTTTTGAATAATTTACTATAGAAAAGGCAATCCCTGGCGTAATTAAAATTTGCGACAGTAGAAAATTATTTTTTGAATAATTTACTATAGAAAAGGCAATTCCTGGCGCAATTAAAATTTGCGACAGTAGAAAATTATTTTTTGAATAATTTACTATAGAAAAGGCAATCCCTGGCGTAATTAAAATTTGCGACAGTAGAAAATTATTTTTTGAATAATTTACTATAGAAAAGGCAATCCCTGGCGCAATTAAAATTTGCGACATTAGAAAATGATTTTTTGAAAAGTTTACTACAGAAAAGGCAATCCCTGGCGCAATTAAAATTTGCGACAGTAAAAAATTATTTTTTGCAAAATTTACTGTAGAAAAGGCAATCCCTGGCGCAATTAAAACTTGTGATAGTAAAAAATTATTTTTTGAATAATTTACTATAGAAAAGGCAATCCCTGGCGGATTTGAAATTTGCGACAGTAAAAAATTATTTTTTGAATAATTTACTATAGAAAAAGCAATCCCTGGCGTAATTAAAATTTGCGACAGAAGAAAATTATTTTTTGAATAATTTACTATAGAAAAGGCAATCCCTGGCGCACTTAAAATTTGCGACAGTAAAACATTATTTTTTGAATAATTAACTATAGAAAAGGCAATCCCTGGCGTATTTAAAATTTGCGACAGTAAGAAATGAATTTGTGAGAAATTTACTATAGAAAAGGCAATCCCTGGCGCAATTACAATTTGCGACAGTAAAAAATTATTTTTTGATAAATTTACTGTAGAAAGGCAATCCCTGGCGCCATTAAAATTTGCGACAGTAAAAAATTATTTTTTGAATAATTTACTATAGAAAAGGCAATCCCTGGCGCAATTAAAATTTGCGACATTAGAAAATTATTTTTTGAAAAGTTTACTATAGAAAAGGCAATCCCTGGCGCAATTAAAATTTGCGACAGTAAAAAATTATTTTTTACAAAATTTACTACAGAAAAGGCAATCCCTGGCGTAATTAAAATTTGCGACAGTAGAAAATTATTTTTTGAATAATTTACTATAGAAAAGGCAATCCCTGGCGTAATTAAAATTTGCGACAGTAGAAAATTATTTTTTGAATAATTTACTATAGAAAAGGCAATCCCTGGCGCAATTAAAATTTGCGACAGTAGAAAATTATTTTTTGAATAATTTACTATAGAAAAGGCAATCCCTGGCGTAATTAAAATTTGCGACAGTAGAAAATTATTTTTTGAATAAATTACTATAGAAAAGGCAATCCCTGGCGTAATTAAAATTTGCGACAGTAGAAAATTATTTTTTGAATAATTTACTATAGAAAAGGCAATCCCTGGCGCAATTAAAATTTGCGACAGTAGAAAATTATTTTTTGAATAATTTACTATAGAAAAGGCAATCCCTGGCGTAATTAAAATATGCGACAGTAGAAAATTATTTTTTGAATAATTTACTATAGAAAAGGCAATCCCTGGCGCAATTAAAATTTGCGACATTAGAAAATGATTTTTTGAAAAGTTTACTACAGAAAAGGCAATCCCTGGCGCAATTAAAATTTGCGACAGTAAAAAATTATTTTTTGCAAAATTTACTGTAGAAAAGGCAATCCCTGGCGCAATTAAAACTTGTGATAGTAAAAAATTATTTTTTGAATAATTTACTATAGAAAAGGCAATCCCTGGCGGATTTGAAATTTGCGACAGTAAAAAATTATTTTTTGAATAATTTACTATAGAAAAAGCAATCCCTGGCGTAATTAAAATTTGCGACAGAAGAAAATTATTTTTTGAATAATTTACTATAGAAAAGGCAATCCCTGGCGTAATTAAAATTTGCGACAGTAGAAAATTATTTTTTGAATAATTTACTATAGAAAAGGCAATCCCTGGCGTATTTAAAATTTGCGACAGTAGAAAATTATTTTTTGAATAATTTACTATACAAAAGGCAATCCTTGGCGTAATTAAAATTTGCGACAGTATAAAATTATTTTTTGAATAATTTACTATAGAAAAGGCAATCCCTGGCGTAATTAAAATTTGCGACAGTTGAAAATTATTTTTTGAAAAATTTACTATAGAAAAGGTAATCCCTGGCGCAATTACAATTTGGGACAGTAAAAAATTATTTTTTGAATAATTTACTATAGAAAAGGCAATCCCTGGCGTATTTAAAATTTGCGACAGTAAAAAATTATTTTTTGCAAAATTTACTATAGAAAAGGAAATCCCTGGCGTAATTAAAATTTGCGACAGTATAAAATTATTTTTTGAATAATTTACTATATAAAAGGCAATCCCTGGCGTAATTAAAATTTGCGACAGTAGAAAATTATTTTTTGAATAATTTACTATAGAAAAGCAATCCCTGGCGTAATTAAAATTTGCGACAGTATAAAATTATTTTTTGCAAAATTTACTATAGAAAAGGCAATCCCTGGCGTAATTAAAATTTTCGACAGTAAAAAATTAATATTTTGAAAAATTTACTGTAGAAAAGGCAATCCCTGGCGCAATTAAAATTTTCGACAGTAAAAAATTATTTTTTGAATAATTTACTATAGAAAAGGCAAACCCTGGCGCAATTAAAATTTGCGACAGTAACAAATTATTTTTTGAATAATTTACTATAGAAAAGGCAATCCCTGGCGTATTTAAAATTTGCGACAGTAAGAAATGAATTTGTGAGAAATTTACTATAGAAAAGGCAATCCCTGGCGCAATTACAATTTGCGACAGTAAAAAATTATTTTTTGAATAATTTACTATAGAAAAGGCAATCCCTGGCGCAATTAAAATTTGCGACATTAGAAAATTATTTTTTGAAAAGTTTACTGTAGAAAAGGCAATCCCTGGCGCAATTAAAACTTGCGATAGTAAAATATTATTTTTTGAACAATCCCTGGCGCAATTACAATTTGCGACAGTAAAAAATTATTTTTTGAATAATTTACTATAGAAAAGGCAATCCCTGGCGCAATTAAAATTTGCGACAGTAAAAAATTATTTTTTGCAAAATTTACTGTAGAAAAGGCAATCCCTGGCGCAATTAAAACTTGCGATAGTAAAATATTATTTTTTGAATAATTTACTATAGAAAATGCAATCCCTGGCGGATTTGAAATTTGCGACAGTAAAAAATTATTTTTTGAATAATTTACTATAGAAAAGGCAATCCCTGGCGTAATTAAAATTTGCGACAGAAGAAAATTATTTTTTGAATAATTTACTATAGAAAAGGCAATCCCTGGCGTAATTAAAATTTGCGACAGTAGAAAATTATTTTTTGAATAATTTACTATAGAAAAGGCAATCCCTGGCGTATTTAAAATTTGCGACAGTAGAAAATTATTTTTTGGATAATTTACTATAGAAAAGGCAATCCCTGGCGTAATTAAAATTTGCGACAGTATAAAATTATTTTTTGCAAAATTTACTATAGAAAAGGCAATCCCTGGCGTAATTAAAATTTGCGACAGTATAAAATTCTTTTTTGAAAAATTTACTATAAAAAAGGCAATACCTGGAGTAATTAAAATTTGCGACAGTTGAAAATTATTTTTTGAATAATTTACTATAGAAAAGGCAATCCCTGGCGCACTTAAAATTTGCGACAGTAAAACATTATTTTTTGAATAATTAATTATAGAAAAGGCAATCCCTGGCGTATTTAAAGTTTGCGACAGTAAGAAATGAATTTGTGAGAAATTTACTATAGAAAAGGCAATCCCTGGCGCAATTACAATTTGCGACCGTAAAAAATTATTTTTTGATAAATTTACTGTAGAAAGGCAATCCCTGGCGCAATTAAAATTTGCGACAGTAAAAAATTATTTTTTGAATAATTTACTATAGAAAAGGCAATCCCTGGCGTAATTAATATTTGCGACAGTTGAAAATTATTTTTTGAATAATTTACTATAGAAAAGGCAATCCCTGGCGCACTTAAAAATTGCGACAGTAAAAAATTATTTTTTGAATAATTTACTATAGAAAAGGCAATCCCTGGCGTATTTAAAATTTGCAACAGTAAGAAATTAATTTGTGAGAAATTTACTTTAGAAAAGGCAACTCCTGGGATATTTAAAATTTGCGACAGTAAAAAATTTTTTTTTGAAAAATTTACTATAGAAAAGGCAATCCCTGGCGAAATTAAAACTTGCGGTAGTAAAAAATTATTTTTTGAATAATTTACTATAGAAAAGGCAATCCCTGGCGGATTTGAAATTTGCGACAGTAAAAAATTATTTTTTGAATAATTTACTATAGAAAAGGCAATCCCTGGCGTAATTAAAATTTGCGACAGTAGAAAATTATTTTTTGAATAATTTACTATAGAAAAGGCAATCCCTGGCGTAATTAAAATTTGCGACAGTAGAAAATTATTTATTGAATAATTTACTATAGAAAAGGCAATCCCTGGCGTAATTAAAATTTGCGACAGTATAAAATTATTTTTTGCAAAATTTACTATAGAAAAGGCAATCCCTGGCGTAATTAAAATTTGCGACAGTATAAAATTATTTTTTGAAAAATTTACTATAGAAAAGGCAATCCCTGGGGTAATTAAAATTTGCGACAGTTGAAAATTATTTTTTTAATAATTTACTATAGAAAAGGCAATCCCTGGCGCACTTAAAATTTGCGACATTAAAAAATTATTTTTTGAATAATTTACTATTGAAAAGGCAATCCCTGGCGTATTTAAAATTTGCGACAGTAAGAAATGAATTTGTGAGAAATTTACTATAGAAAAGGCAATCCCTGGGATATTTAAAATTTGCGACAGTAGAAAATTATTTTTTGAATAATTTACTATAGAAAAGGCAATCCCTGGCGTAATTAAAATTTGCGACAGTATAAAATTATTTTTTGAATAATTTACTATAGAAAAGGCAATCCCTGGCGCACTTAAAATTTGCGACAGTAAAAAATTATTTTTTGAATAATTTACTATAGAAAAGGCAATCCCTGGCGTAATTAAAATTTGCGACAGTAGAAAATTATTTTTTGAATAATTTACTATAGAAAAGGCAATCCCTGGGATATTTAAAATTTGCGACAGTAGAAAATTATTTTTTGAATAATTTAGTATAGAAAAGGCAATCCCTGGCGTAATTAAAATTTGCAACAGTTGAAAATTATTTTTGGAATAATTTACTATAGAAAAGGCAATCCCTGGCGCACTTAAAATTTGCGACAGTAAAAAATTATTTTTTGAATAATTTACTATAGAAAAGGCAATCCCTGGCGTATTTAAAATTTGCGACAGTAAAACATTATTTTTTGAATAATTTACTATAGAAAAGGCAATCCCTGGCGTAATTAAAATTTGCGACAGTAGATAATTATTTTTTGAATAATTTACTATAGAAAAGGCAATCTCTGGCGCAATTAAAATTTGCAACAGTAGAAAATTATTTTTTGAATATTTTACTATAGAAAAGGCAATCCCTGTCGTAATTAAAATTTGCGACAGTATAAAATTATTTTTTGAATAATTTACTATAGAAAAGGCAATCCTTGGCGCAATTAAAATTTGCGACAGTAAAAAATTATTTTTTGAATAATTTACTATAGAAAAGGCAATCCCTGGCGCACTTAAAATTTGCGACAGTAAAAAATTATTTTTTGAATAATTTACTATAGAAAAGGCAATCCCTGGCGTAATTAAAATTTGCGACAGTTGAAAATTATTTTTTGAATAATTTACTATAGAAAAGGCAATCCCTGGCGCAATTAAAATTTGCGACAGTAGAAAATTATTTTTTGAAAAGTTTACTATAGAAAAGGCAATCCCTGGCGCAATTAAAATTTGCGACAGTAAAAAATTATTTTTTGAATAATTTACTATAGAAAAGGCAATCCTTGGCGTAATTAAAATTTGCGACAGTTTAAAATTATTTTTTGAATAATTTACTATAGAAAAGGCAATCCCTGGCGCAATTAAAATTTGCGACAGTAAAAAATTATTTTTTGCAAAATTTACTGTAGAAAAGGCAATCCCTGGCGCAATTAAAACTTGCGATAGTACAATCCCTGGCGGATTTGAAATTTGCGACAGTAAAAAATTAATATTTTGAAAAATTTACTGTAGAAAAGGCAATCCCTGGCGTAATTAAAATTTGCGACAGTAGAAAATTATTTTTTGAATAATTTACTATAGAAAAGGCAATCCCTGGCGTAATTAAAATTTGCGACAGTAGAAAATTATTTTTTGAATAATTTACTATAGAAAAGGCAATCCCTGGCGTATTTAAAATTTGCGACAGTAGAAAATTATTTTTTGAATAATTTACTATAGAAAAGGCAATCCCTGGCGTATTTAAAATTTGCGACAGTAAAAAATTAATATTTTGAAAAATTTACTGTAGAAAAGGCAATCCCTGGCGTAATTAAAATTTGCGACAGTAGAAAATTATTTTTTGAATAATTTACTATAGAAAAGGCAATCCCTGGCGCAATTAAAATTTGCGACAGTAAAAAATTATTTTTTGCAAAATTTACTGTAGAAAAGGCAATCCCTGGCGCAATTAAAACTTGCGATAGTACAATCCCTGGCGGATTTGAAATTTGCGACAGTAAAAAATTAATATTTTGAAAAATTTACTGTAGAAAAGGCAATCCCTGGCGTAATTAAAATTTGCGACAGTAGAAAATTATTTTATGAATAATTTACTATAGAAAAGGCAATCCCTGGCGTAATTAAAATTTGCGACAGTAGAAAATTATTTTTTGAATAATTTACTATAGAAAAGGCAATCCCTGGCGTATTTAAAATTTGCGACAGTAGAAAATTATTTTTTGAATAATTTACTATAGAAAAGGCAATCCCTGGCGTATTTAAAATATCCGACAGTAGAAAATTTTTTTTTGAATAATTTACTATAGAAAAGGCAATCTCTGGCGCAATTAAAATTTGCGACAGTAGAAAATTATTTTTTGAATAATTTACTATAGAAAAGGCAATCCCTGTCGTAATTAAAATTTGCGACAGTATAAAATTATTTTTTGAATAATTTACTATAGAAAAGGCAATCCTTGGCGCAATTAAAATGTGCGACAGTAAAAAATTATTTTTTGAATAATTTACTATAGAAAAGGCAATCCCTGGCGCACTTAAAATTTGCGACAGTAAAAAATTATTTTTTGAATAATTTACTATAGAAAAGGCAATCCCTGGCGTAATTAAAATTTGCGACAGTAGAAAATTATTTTTTGAATAATTTACTATAGAAAAGGCAATCCCTGGCGTAATTAAAATTTGCGACAGTAGAAAATTATTTTTTGAATAATTTACTATAGACAAGGCAATCCCTGGCGTATTTAAAATTTGCGACATTAGAAAATTATTTTTTGAATAATTTACTATAGAAAAGGCAATCCCTGGCGTATTTAAAATTTGCGACAGTAAAAAATTAATATTTTGAAAAATTTACTGTAGGAAATGCAATCCCTGGCGTAATTAAAATTTGCGACAGTAGAAAATTATTTTTTGAATAATTTACTATAGAAAAGGCAATCCCTGGCGTAATTAAAATTTGCGACAGTTGAAAATTATTTTTTGAATAATTTACTATAGAAAAGGCAATCCCTGGCGTAATTAAAATTTGCGACAGTAGAAAATTATTTTTTGAATAATTTACTATAGAAAAGGCCATTCCTGGCGTAATTAAAATTTGCGACAGTAAAAAATTATTTTTTGAATAATTTACTATAGAAAAGGCAATCCCTGGCGTTATTAAAATTTGCGACAGTAGAAAATTATTTTTTGAATAATTTACTATAGAAAAGGCAATCCCTGGCGCAATTAAAATTTGCGACAGTATAAAATTATTTTTTGAATAATTTACTATAGAAAAGGCAATCCCTGGCGTAATTAAAATTTGCGACAGTAAAAAATTATTTTTTGAATAATTTACTATAGAAAAGGCAATCCCTGGCGCACTTAAAATTTGCGACAGTAGAAAATTATTTTTTGAAAAATTTACTGTAGAAAAGGCAATCCCTGGCGCAATTAAAATTTGCGACAGTAGAAAATTATTTTTTGAATAATTTACTGTAGAAAAGGCAATCCCTGGCGCAATTAAAATTTGCGACAGTAGAAAATTATTTTTTGAAAAATTTACTGTAGAAAAGGCAATCCCTGGCGCAATTAAAATTTGCGACAGTAAAAAATTATTTTTTGCAAAATTTACTATAGAAAAGGCAATCCCTGGCGCACTTAAAATTTGCGACAGTAAAAAATTATATTTTGAATAATTTACTATAGAAAAGGCAATCCCTGGCGTAATTAAAATTTGCGACAGTAGAAAATTATTTTTTGAATAATTTACTATAGAAAAGGCAATCCCTGGCGTAATTAAAATTTGCGACAGTAAAAAATTATTTTTTGAATAATTTACTATAGAAAAGGCAATCCCTGGCGTATTTAAAATTTGCGACAGTAAAACATTATTTTTTGAATAATTTACTATAGAAAAGGCAATCCCTGGCGTAATTAAAATTTGCGACAGTAGATAATTATTTTTTGAATAATTTACTATAGAAAAGGCAATCTCTGGCGCAATTAAAATTTGCAACAGTAGAAAATTATTTTTTGAATATTTTACTATAGAAAAGGCAATCCCTGTCGTAATTAAAATTTGCGACAGTATAAAATTATTTTTTGAATAATTTACTATAGAAAAGGCAATCCTTGGCGCAATTAAAATTTGCGACAGTAAAAAATTATTTTTTGAATAATTTACTATAGAAAAGGCAATCCCTGGCGCACTTAAAATTTGCGACAGTAAAAAATTATTTTTTGAATAATTTACTATAGAAAAGGCAATCCCTGGCGTAATTAAAATTTGCGACAGTTGAAAATTATTTTTTGAATAATTTACTATAGAAAAGGCAATCCCTGGCGCAATTAAAATTTGCGACAGTAGAAAATTATTTTTTGAAAAGTTTACTATAGAAAAGGCAATCCCTGGCGCAATTAAAATTTGCGACAGTAAAAAATTATTTTTTGAATAATTTACTATAGAAAAGGCAATCCCTGGCGTAATTAAAATTTGCGACAGTTTAAAATTATTTTTTGAATAATTTACTATAGAAAAGGCAATCCCTGGCGCAATTAAAATTTGCGACAGTAAAAAATTATTTTTTGCAAAATTTACTGTAGAAAAGGCAATCCCTGGCGCAATTAAAACTTGCGATAGTACAATCCCTGGCGGATTTGAAATTTGCGACAGTAAAAAATTAATATTTTGAAAAATTTACTGTAGAAAAGGCAATCCCTGGCGTAATTAAAATTTGCGACAGTAGAAAATTATTTTTTGAATAATTTACTATAGAAAAGGCAATCCCTGGCGTAATTAAAATTTGCGACAGTAGAAAATTATTTTTTGAATAATTTACTATAGAAAAGGCAATCCCTGGCGTATTTAAAATTTGCGACAGTAGAAAATTATTTTTTGAATAATTTACTATAGAAAAGGCAATCCCTGGCGTATTTAAAATTTGCGACAGTAAAAAATTAATATTTTGAAAAATTTACTGTAGAAAAGGCAATCCCTGGCGTAATTAAAATTTGCGACAGTAGAAAATTATTTTTTGAATAATTTACTATAGAAAAGGCAATCCCTGGCGCAATTAAAATTTGCGACAGTAAAAAATTATTTTTTGCAAAATTTACTGTAGAAAAGGCAATCCCTGGCGCAATTAAAACTTGCGATAGTACAATCCCTGGCGGATTTGAAATTTCCGACAGTAAAAAATTAATATTTTGAAAAATTTACTGTAGAAAAGGCAATCCCTGGCGTAATTAAAATTTGCGACAGTAGAAAATTATTTTATGAATAATTTACTATAGAAAAGGCAATCCCTGGCGTAATTAAAATTTGCGACAGTAGAAAATTATTTTTTGAATAATTTACTATAGAAAAGGCAATCCCTGGCGTATTTAAAATTTGCGACAGTAGAAAATTATTTTTTGAATAATTTACTATAGAAAAGGCAATCCCTGGCGTATTTAAAATATCCGACAGTAGAAAATTTTTTTTTGAATAATTTACTATAGAAAAGGCAATCTCTGGCGCAATTAAAATTTGCGACAGTAGAAAATTATTTTTTGAATAATTTACTATAGAAAAGGCAATCCCTGTCGTAATTAAAATTTGCGACAGTATAAAATTATTTTTTGAATAATTTACTATAGAAAAGGCAATCCTTGGCGCAATTAAAATGTGCGACAGTAAAAAATTATTTTTTGAATAATTTACTATAGAAAAGGCAATCCCTGGCGCACTTAAAATTTGCGACAGTAAAAAATTATTTTTTGAATAATTTACTATAGAAAAGGCAATCCCTGGCGTAATTAAAATTTGCGACAGTAGAAAATTATTTTTTGAATAATTTACTATAGAAAAGGCAATCCCTGGCGTAATTAAAATTTGCGACAGTAGAAAATTATTTTTTGAATAATTTACTATAGACAAGGCAATCCCTGGCGTATTTAAAATTTGCGACATTAGAAAATTATTTTTTGAATAATTTACTATAGAAAAGGCAATCCCTGGCGCAATTAAAATTTGCGACAGTATAAAATTATTTTTTGAATAATTTACTATAGAAAAGGCAATCCCTGGCGTAATTAAAATTTGCGACAGTAAAAAATTATTTTTTGAATAATTTACTATAGAAAAGGCAATCCCTGGCGCACTTAAAATTTGCGACAGTAGAAAATTATTTTTTGAAAAATTTACTGTAGAAAAGGCAATCCCTGGCGCAATTAAAATTTGCGACAGTAGAAAATTATTTTTTGAATAATTTACTGTAGAAAAGGCAATCCCTGGCGCAATTAAAATTTGCGACAGTAGAAAATTATTTTTTGAAAAATTTACTGTAGAAAAGGCAATCCCTGGCGCAATTAAAATTTGCGACAGTAAAAAATTATTTTTTGCAAAATTTACTATAGAAAAGGCAATCCCTGGCGCACTTAAAATTTGCGACAGTAAAAAATTATATTTTGAATAATTTACTATAGAAAAGGCAATCCCTGGCGTAATTAAAATTTGCGACAGTAGAAAATTATTTTTTGAATAATTTACTATAGAAAAGGCAATCCCTGGCGTAATTAAAATTTGCGACAGTAAAAAATTATTTTTTGAATAATTTACTATAGAAAAGGCAATCCCTGGCGCACTTAAAATTTGCGACAGTAAAAAATTATTTATTGAATAATTTACTATAGAAAAGGCAATCCCTGGCGTTATTAAAATTTGCGACAGTAGAAAATTATTTTTTGAATAATTTACTATAGAAAAGGCAATCCCTGGCGCAATTAAAATTTGCGACAGTATAAAATTATTTTTTGAATAATTTACTATAGAAAAGGCAATCCCTGGCGTAATTAAAATTTGCGACAGTATAAAATTATTTTTTGAATAATTTACTATAGAAAAGGCAATCCCTGGCGCACTTAAAATTTGCGACAGTAAAAAATTATTTTTTGAATAATTTACTATAGAAAAGGCAATCTGTGGCGTAGTTAAAATTTGCGACAGTAGAAAATTATTTTTTGAACAATTTACTATAGAAAAGGCAATCCCTGGCGCAATTAAAATTTGCGACAGTAAAAAATTATTTTTTGAATAATTTACTATAGAAAAGGCAATCCCTGGCGCACTTAAAATTTGCGACAGTAAAAAATTATTTTTTGAATAATTTACTATAGAAAAGGCAATCCCTGGCGTAATTAAAATTTGCGACAGTAAAAAATTATTTTTTGAATAATTTACTATAGAAAAGGCAATCCCTGGCGCACTTAAAATTTGCGACAGTAGAAAATTATTTTTTGAAAAATTTACTGTAGAAAAGGCAATCCCTGGCGCAATTAAAATTTGCGACAGTAGAAAATTATTTTTTGAATAATTTACTGTAGAAAAGGCAATCCCTGGCGCAATTAAAATTTGCGACAGTAGAAAATTATTTTTTGAAAAATTTACTGTAGAAAAGGCAATCCCTGGGATATTTAAAATTTGCGACAGTAGAAAATTATTTGTTGAATAATTTACTATAGAAAAGGCAATCCCTGGCGTAATTAAAATTTGCGACAGTAAAAAATTATTTTTTGAATAATTTACTATAGAAAAGGCAATCCCTGGCGCACTTAAAATTTGCGACAGTAGAAAATTATTTTTTGAATAATTTACTATAGAAAAGGCAATCCCTGGCGTAATTAAAATTTGCGACAGTAGAAAATTATTTTTTGAATAATTTACTATAGAAAAGGCAATCCCTGGCGCAATTAAAATTTGCGACAGTATAAAATTATTTTTTGAATAATTTACTATAGAAAAGGCAATCCCTGGCGTAATTAAAATTTGCGACAGTATAAAATTATTTTTTGAATAATTTACTATAGAAAAGGCAATCCCTGGCGCAATTACAATTTGCGACAGTTGAAAATTATTTTTTGAATAATTTACTATAGAAAAGGCAATCCCTGGCGTAATTAAAATTTGCGACAGTAGAAAATTATTTTTTGAATAATTTACTATAGAAAAGGCAATCCCTGGCGCACTTAAAATTTGCGACAGTAAAAAATTATTTTTTGAATAATTTACTATAGAAAAGGCAATTCCTGGCGTAATTAAAATTTGCGACAGTAAAAAATTATTTTTTGAATAATTTACTATAGCAAAGGCAATCCCTGGCGCAATTACAATTTGCGACAGTAGAAAATTATTTTTTGAATAATTTACTATAGAAAAGGCAATCCCTGGCGCACTTAAAATTTGCGACAGTAGAAAATTATTTTTTGAATAATTTACTATAGAAAAGGCAATCTCTGGGATATTTAAAATTTGCGACAGTAAAAAATTATTTTTTGAATAATTTACTATAGAAAAGGCAATCCCTGGCGTAATTAAAATTTGCGACAGTAAAAAATTATTTTTTCAATAATTTACTATAGAAAGGGCAATCCCTGGCGTAATTAAAATTTGCGACAGTAGAAAATCATTTTTTGAATAATTTACTATAGAAAAGGCAATCCCTGGCGTAATTAAAATTTGCGACAGTAAAAAATTATTTTTTGAATAATTTACTATAGAAAAGGCAATCCCTGGCGCAATTAAAATTTGCGACAGTAAAAAATTATTTTTTGAATAATTTACTATAGAAAAGGCAATCCCTGGCGCAATTAAAATTTGCGACAGTAGAAAATTATTTTTTGAATAATTTACTGTAGAAAAGGCAATCCTGGCGCAGTTAAAATTTGCGATAGTAGAAAATTATTTTTTGAAAAATTTACTGTAGAAAAAGCAATCCCTGGCGCAATTAAAATTTGCGACAGTAGAAAATTATTTTTTGAATAATTTACTATAGAAAAGGCAATCCCTGGCGTAATTAAAATTTGCGACAATATAAAATTATTTTTTGAATAATTTACTATACAAAAGGCAATCCCTGGCGCAATTAAAATTTGCGACAATAAAAAATTATTTTTTGAATTATTTGCTATAGAATAGGCAATCCCTGGCGTAATTAAAATTTGCGACAGTAAAAAATTATTTTTTGCAAAATTTACTATAGAAAAGGCAATCCCTGGCGTAATTAGAATTTGCGACAGTATAAAATTATTTTTTGAATAATTTACTATAGAAAAGGCAATCCCTGGCGCACTTAAAATTTGCGACAGCAAAAAATTTTTTTTTGAATAATTTACTATAGAAAAGGCAATCCCTGGCGTAATTAAAATTTGCGACAGTATAAAATTATTTTTTGAATAATTTACTATAGAAAAGGCAATCCCTGGCGTACTTAAAATTTGCGACAGTTGAAAATAATTTTTTGAATAATTTACTATAGAAAAGGCAATCCCTGGCGTAATTAAAATTTGCGACAGTAGAAAATTATTTTTTGAATAATTTACTATAGAAAAGGCAATCCCTGGCGCAATTAAAATTTGCGACAGTAAAAAATTATTTTTTGCATAATTTACTATAGAAAAGGCAATCCCTGGCGCACTTAAAATTTGCGACAGTAAAAAATTATTTTGTGAGAAATTTACTATAGAAAAGGCAATCCCTGGCGCACTTAAAATTTGCGACAGTAGAAAATTATTTTTTGAAAAATTTACTATAGAAAAGGCAATCCCTCGCGTAATTAAAATTTGCGACAGTATAAAATTATTTTTTGAATAATTTACTATAGAAAAGGCAATCCCTGGCGCAATTAAAATTTGCGACAGTAGAAAATTATTTTTTGAATAATTTACTATAGAAAAGGCAATCCCTGGCGTAATTAAAATTTGCGACAGTAAAAAATTATTTTTTGCAAAATTTACTATAGAAAAGGCAATCCCTGGCGTAATTAAAATTTTCGACAGTAAAAAATTAATATTTTGAAAAATTTACTGTAGAAAAGGCAGTCCCTGGCGCAATTAAAATTTGCGACAGTAGAAAATTATTTTTTTGAATAATTTACTGTAGAAAAGGCAATCCCTGGCGCAGTTAAAATTTGCGACAGTAGAAAATTATTTTTTTGAAAAATTTACTGTAGAAAAGGCAATCCCGGGCGCAATTAAAATTTGCGACAGTAGAAAATTATTTTTTGAATAATTTACTATAGAAAAGGCAATCCCTGGCGTAATTAAAATTTGCGACAATATAAAATTATTTTTTGAATAATTTACTATAGAAAAGGCAATCCCTGGCGCAATTAAAATTTGCGACAATAAAAAATTATTTTTTGAATTATTTACTATAGAAAAGGCAATCCCTGGCGTAATTAAAATTTGCGACAGTATAAAATCATTTTTTGAATAATTTACTGTAGAAAAGGCAATCCCTGGCGTAATTAAAATTTGCGACAGTAGAAAATTATTTTTTGAATAATTTACTATAGAAAAGGCAATCCCTGGCGTAATTAAAATTTGCGACAATATAAAATTATTTTTTGAATAATTTACTATAGAAAAGGCAATCCCTGGCGCAATTAAAATTTGCGACAGTAAAAAATTATTTTTTGCAAAATTTACTATAGAAAAGGCAATCCCTGGCGCACTTAAAATTTGCGACAGTAAAAAATTATTTTGTGAGAAATTTACTATAGAAAAGGCAATCCCTGGCGCACTTAAAATTTGCGACAGTAGAAAATTATTTTTTGAAAAATTTACTATAGAAAAGGCAATCCCTGGCGTAATTAAAATTTGCGACAGTATAAAATTATTTTTTGAATAATTTACTATAGAAAAGGCAATCCCTGGCGCAATTAAAATTTGCGACAGTAGAAAATTATTTTTTGAATAATTTACTATAGAAAAGGCAATCCCTGGCGTAATTAAAATTTGCGACAGTAGAAAATTGTTTTTGAATAATTTACTATAGAAAAGGCAATCCCTGGCGTAATTAAAATTTGCGCAAGTAAAAAATTATTTTTTGCAAAATTTACTATAGAAAAGGCAATCCCTGGCGTAATTAAAATTTTCGACAGTAAAAAATTAATATTTTGAAAAATTTACTGTAGAAAAGGCAATCCCTGGCGCAATTAAAATTTGTGACAGTAGAAAATTATTTTTTGAATAATTTACTGTAGAAAAGGCAATCCCTGGCGCAATTAAAATTTGCGACAGTAGAAAATTATTTTTTGAAAAATTTACTGTAGAAAAGGCAATCCCTGGCGCAATTAAAATTTGCGACAGTAGAAAATTATTTTTTGAATAATTTACTATAGAAAAGGCAATCCCTGGCGTAATTAAAATTTGCGACAATATAAAATTATTTTTTGAATAATTTACTATAGAAAAGGCAATCCCTGGCGCAATTAAAATTTGCGACAGTAAAAAATTATTTTTTGAATAATTTACTATAGAAAAGGCAATCCCTGGCGTAATTAAAATTTGCGACAGTATAAAATTATTTTTTGAATAATTTACTATAGAAATGGCAATCCCTGGCGTAGTTAAAATTTGCGACAGTAGAAAATTATTTTTTGAATAATTTACTATAGAAAAGGCAATCCCTGGCGTAATTAAAATTTGCGACAGTAAAAAATTATTTTGTGAGAAATTTACTATAGAAAAGGCAATCCCTGGGGCAATTAAAATTTGCGACAGTATAAAATTATTTTTTGAATAATTTACTATAGAAAAGGCAATCCCTGGCGCACTTAAAATTTGCGACAGTAAAAAATTCTTTTTTGAATAATTTACTATAGAAAAGGCAATCCCTGGCGTAATTAAAATTTGCGACAGTTGAAAATTATTTTTTGAATAATTTACTATAGAAAAGGCAATCCCTGGCGCAATTAAAATTTGCGACAGTAAAAAATTATTTTTTGAATAATTTACTATAGAAAAGGCAATCCCTGGCGTAATTAAAATTTGCGACAGTATAAAATTATTTTTTGAATAATTTACAATAGAAAAGGCAATCCCTGGCGTAATTAAAATTTGCGACAGTATAAAATTATTTTTTGAATAATTTACTATAGAAATGGCAATCCCTGGCGGACTTAAAATTTGCGACAGTAAAAAATTATTTTTTGAATAATTTACTATAGAAAAGGCAATCCCTGGCGTAATTAAAATTTGCGACAGTATAAAATTATTTTTTGAATAATTTACTATAGAAATGGCAATCCCTGGTGCACTTAAAATTTGCGACGGTTGAAAAATTTTTTTTGAATAATTTACTAGAGAAAAGGCAATCCCTGGCGTAATTAAAATTTGCGACAGTAGAAAATTATTTTTTGAATAATTTACTATAGAAAAGGCAATCCCTGGCGCAATTAAAATTTGCGACAGTACAAAATTATTTTTTGCAAAATTTACTATAGCAAAGGCAATCCCTGGCGCACTTAAAATATGCGACAGTAAAAAATTATTTTGTGAGAAATTTACTATATAAAAGGCAATCCCTGGCGCACTTAAAATTTGCGACAGTAGAAAATTATTTTTTGAAAAATTTACTATAGAAAGGCAATCCCTGGCGTAATTAAAATTTGCGACAGTATAAAACTATTTTTTGAATAATTTACTATAGAAAAGGCAATCCCTGGCGCAATTAAAATTTGCGACAGTAGAAAATTATTTTTTGAATAATTTACTATAGAAAAGGCAATCCCTGGCGTAACTAAAATTTGCGACAGTAAAAAATTATTTTTTGCAAAATTTACTATAGAAAAGGCAATCCCTGGCGTAATTAAAATTTTCGACAGTAAAAAATTAATATTTTGAAAATTTTACTGTAGAAAAGGCAATCCCTGGCGCAATTAAAATTTGCGGCAGTAGAAAATTATTTTTTGAATAATTTACTGTAGAAAAGGCAATCCCTGGCGCAATTAAAATTTGCGACAGTAGAAAATTATTTTTTGAAAAATTTACTGTAGAAAAGGCAATACCTGGCGCAATTAAAATTTGCGACAGTAGAAAATTATTTTTTGAATAATTTACTATAGAAAAGGCAATCCCTGGCGTAATTAAAATTTGCGACAATATAAAATTATTTTTTGAATAATTTACTATAGAAAAGGCAATCTCTGGCGCAATTAAAGTTTGCGACAATAAAAAATTATTTTTTGAATAATTTACTATAGAAAAGGCAATCCCTGGCGTAATTAAAATTTGCGACAGTATAAAATTATTTTTTGAATAATTTACTATAGAAAAGGCAATCCCTGGCGCACTTAAAATTTGCGACAATTGAAAATTATATTTTGAATAATTTACTATAGAAAAGGCAATCCCTGGCGTAATTAAAATTTGCGACAGTAGAAAATTAATTTTTGAATAATTTACTATAGAAAAGGCAATCCCTGGCGCAATTAAAATTTGCGACAGTAAAAAATTATTTTTTGCAAAATTTACTATAGAAAAGGCAATCCCTGGCGCACTTAAAATTTGCGACAGTAAAAAATTATTTTGTGAGAAATTTACTATAGAAAAGGCAATCCCTGGCGCACTTAAATTTGCGACAGTAGAAAATTATTTTTTGAAAAATTTACTATAGAAAAGGCAATCCCTGGCGTAATTAAAATTTGCGACAGTATAAAATTATTTTTTGAATAATTTACTATAGAAAAGGCAATCCCTGGCGCAATTAAAATTTGCGACTGTAGAAAATTATTTTTTGAATAATTTACTATAGAAAAGGGCAATCCCTGGCGTAATTAAAATTTGCGACAGTAAAAAATTATTTTTTGCAAAATTTACTATAGAAAGGCAATCCCTGGCGTAATTAAAATTTGCGACAGTTGAAAATTATTTTTTGAATAATTTACTATAGACAAGGCAATCCCTGGCGCAATTAAAATTTGCGACAGTATAAAACTATTTTTTGAATAATTTACTATAGAAAAGGCAATCCCTGGCGCAATTAAAATTTGCGACAGTAGAAAATTATTTTTTGAATAATTTACTATAGAAAAGGCAATCCCTGGCGCACTTAAAATTTGCGACAGTAAAAAATTATTTTTTGAATAATTTACTATAGAAAAGGCAATCCCTGGCGTAATTAAAATTTGCGACAGTATAAAATTATTTTTTGAATAATTTACTATAGAAATGGCAATCCCTGGTGCACTTAAAATTTGCGACAGTTGAAAATTATTTTTTGAATAATTTACTAGAGAAAAGGCAATCCCTGGCGTAATTAAAATTTGCGACAGTAGAAAATTATTTTTTGAATAATTTACTATAGAAAAGGCAATCCCTGGCGCAATTAAAATTTGCGACAGTAAAAAATTATTTTTTGCAAAATTTACTATAGAAAAGGTAATCCCTGGCGCACTTAAAATTTGCGACAGTAAAAAATTATTTTGTGAGAAATTTACTATAGAAAAGGCAATCCCTGTCGTAGTTAAAATTTGCGACAGTATAAAATTATTTTTTGAATAATTTACTATAGAAAAGGCAATCCCTGGCGTAATTAAAATTTGCGACAGTAAAAAATTATTTTTTGAATAATTTACTATAGAAAAGGCAATCCCTGGCGTAATTAAAATTTGCGACAGTTTAAAATTATTTTTTGAATAATTTACTATAGAAAAGGCAATCCCTGGCGCAACTAAAATTTGCGACAGTAAAAAATTATTTTTTGAATAATTTACTATAGAAAAGGCAATCCCTGGCGTAATTAAAATTTGCGACAGTATAAAATTATTTTTTGAATAATTTACTATAGAAAAGGCAATCCCTGGCGCACTTAAAATTTGCGACAGTTGAAAATTATTTTTTGAATAATTTACTATAGAAAAAGCAATCCCTGGCGTAATTAAAATTTGCGACAGTAGAAAATTATTTTTTGAATAATTTACTATAGAAAAGGCAATCCCTGGCGCAATTAAAATTTGCGACAGTAAAAAATTATTTTTTGCAAAATTTACTATAGAAAAGGCAATCCCTGGCGCACTTAAAATTTGTGACAGTAAAAAAATTATTTTGTGAGAAATTTACTATAGAAAAGGCAATCCCTGGGGCAATTAAAATTTGCGACAGTATAAAATTATTTTTTGAATAATTTACTATAGATAAGGCAATCCCTGGCGCACTTAAAATTTGCGACAGTAAAAAATTATTTTTTGAATAATTTACTATAGAAAAGGCAATCCCTGGCGTAATCAAAATTTGCGACAGTTGAAAATTATTTTTTGAATAATTTACTATAGAAAAGGCAATCCCTGGCGCAATTAAAATTTGCGCCAGTAAAAAATTATTTTTTAAATAATTTACTATAGAAAAGGCAATCCCTGGCGTAATTAAAATTTGCGACAGTATAAAATTATTTTTGAATAATTTACTATAGAAAAGGCAATCCCTGGCGTAATTAAAATTTGCGACAGTAAAAAATTATTTTTTGAATAATTTACTATAGAAAAGGCAGTCCCTGGCGTAATTAAAATTTGCGACAGTTGAAAATTATTTTTTGAATAATTTACTATAGAAAAGGCAATCCCTGGCGCAACTAAAATTTGCGACAGTAAAAAATTATTTTTTGAATAATTTACTATAGAAAAGGCAATCCCTGGCGTAATTAAAATTTGCGACAGTATAAAATTATTTTTTGAATAATTTACTATAGAAAAGGCAATCCCTGGCGCACTTAAAATTTGCGACAGTTGAAAATTATTTTTTGAATAATTTACTATAGAAAAAGCAATCCCTGGCGTAATTAAAATTTGCGACAGTAGAAAATTATTTTTTGAATAATTTACTATAGAAAAGGCAATCCCTGGCGCAATTAAAATTTGCGACAGTAAAAAATTATTTTTTGCAAAATTTACTATAGAAAAGGCAATCCCTGGCGCACTTAAAATTTGTGACAGTAAAAAATTATTTTGTGAGAAATTTACTATAGAAAAGGCAATCCCTGGGGCAATTAAAATTTGCGACAGTATAAAATTATTTTTTGAATAATTTACTATAGATAAGGCAATCCCTGGCGCACTTAAAATTTGCGACAGTAAAAAATTATTTTTTGAATAATTTACTATAGAAAAGGCAATCCCTGGCGTAATCAAAATTTGCGACAGTTGAAAATTATTTTTTGAATAATTTACTATAGAAAAGGCAATCCCTGGCGCAATTAAAATTTGCGCCAGTAAAAAATTATTTTTTAAATAATTTACTATAGAAAAGGCAATCCCTGGCGTAATTAAAATTTGCGACAGTATAAAATTATTTTTTGAATAATTTACTATAGAAAAGGCAATCCCTGGCGTAATTAAAATTTGCGACAGTATAAAATTATTTTTTGAATAATTTACTATAGAAAAGGCAATCCCTGGCGCACTTAAAATTTGCGACAGTAAAAAATTATTTTTTGAATAATTTACTATAGAAAAGGCAATCCCTGGCGTAATTAAAATTTGCGACAGTATAAAAATTTTTTTTGAATAATTTACTATAGAAATGGCAATCCCTGGTGCAATTAAAATTTGCGACAGTTGAAAATTATTTTTTGAATAATTTACTAGAGAAAAGGCAATCCCTGGCGTAATTAAAATTTGCGACAGTAGAAAATTATTTTTTGAATAATTTACTATAGAAAAGGCAATCCCTGACGCAATTAAAATTTGCGACAGTAAAAAATTATTTTTTGCAAAATTTACTATAGAAAAGGCAATCCCTGGCGCACTTAAAATTTGCGACAGTAAAAAATTATTTCGTGAGAAATTTACTAAATAAAAGGCAATCCCTGGCGCACTTAAAATTTGCGACAGTAGAAAATTATTTTTTGAAAAATTTACTATAGAAAAGGCAATCCCTGGCGTAATTAAAATTTGCGACAGTATAAAATTATTTTTTGAATAATTTACTATAGAAAAGGCAATCCCTGGCGCAATTAAAATTTGCGACAGTAGAAAATTATTTTTTGAATAATTTACTATAGAAAAGGCAATCCCTGGCGTAATTAAAATTTGCGACAGTAAAAAATTATTTTTTGCAAAATTTACTATAGAAAAGGCAATACCTGGCGTAATTAAAATTTTCGACAGTAAAAAATTAATATTTTGAAAAATTTACTGTAGAAAAGGCAATCCCTGGCGCAATTAAAATTTGCGGCAGTAGAAAATTATTTTTTGAATAATTTACTGTAGAAAAGGCAATCCCTGGCACAATTAAAATTTGCGAAAGTAGAAAATTATTTTTTGAAAAATTTACTGTAGAAAAGGCAATCCCTGGCGCAATTAAAATTTGCGACAGTAGAAAATTATTTTTTGAATAATTTACTATAGAAAAGGCAATTCCTGGCGTAATTAAAATTTGTGACAATATAAAATTATTTTTTGAATAATTTACTATAGAAAAGGCAATCCCTGGCGCAATTAAAATTTGCGACAATAAAAAATTATTTTTTGAATAATTTACTATAGAAAAGGCAATCCCTGGCGCAATTAAAATTTGCGACAATAAAAAATTATTTTTTGAATAATTTACTATAGAAAAGGCAATCCCTGGCGTAATTAAAATTTGCGACAGTATAAAATTATTTTTTGAATAATTTACTATAGAAAAGGCAATCCCTGGCGCACTTAAAATTTGCGACAGTTGAAAATTATTTTTTGAATAATTTACTATAGAAAAGGCAATCCCTGGCGTAATTAAAATTTGCGACAGTAGAAAATTATTTTTTGAATAATTTACTATAGAAAAGGCAATCCCTGGCGCAGTTAAAATTTGCGACAGTAAAAAATTATTTTTTGCAAAGTTTACTATAGAAAAGGCAATCCCTGGCGTAATTAAAATTTGCGACAGTATAAAATTATTTTTTGAATAATATACTATAGTAATGGCAATCCCTGGTGCACTTAAAATTTGCGACAGTTGAAAATTATTTTTTGAATAATTTACTAGAGAAAAGGCAATCCCTGGCGTAATTAAAATTTGCGACAGTAGAAAATTATTTTTTGAATAATTTACTATAGAAAAGGCAATCCCTGACGCAATTAAAATTTGCGACAGTAAAAAATTATTTTTTGCAAAATTTACTATAGAAAAGGCAATCCCTGGCGCACTTAAAATTTGCGACAGTAAAAAATTATTTTGTGAGAAATTTACTATATAAAAGGCAATCCCTGGCGCACTTAAAATTTGCGACAGTAGAAAATTATTTTTTGAAAAATTTACTATAGAAAAGGCAATCCCTGGCGTAATTAAAATTTGCGACATTATAAAATTATTTTTTGAATAATTTACTATAGAAAAGGCAATCCCTGGCGCAATTAAAATTTGCGACAGTAGAAAATTATTTTTTGAATAATTTACTATAGAAAAGGCAATCCCTGGCGTAATTAAAATTTGCGACAGTAAAAAATTATTTTTTGCAAAATTTACTATAGAAAAGGCAATACCTGGCGTAATTAAAATTTTCGACAGTAAAAAATTAATATTTTGAAAAATTTACTGTAGATAAGGCAATCCCTGGCGCAATTAAAATTTGCGACAGTAGAAAATTATTTTTTGAAAAATTTACTGTAGAAAAGGCAATCCCTGGCGCAATTAAAATTTGCGACAGTAGAAAATTATTTTTTGAATAATTTACTATAGAAAAGGCAATACCTGGCGTAATTAAAATTTGCGACAATATAAAATTATTTTTTGAATAATTTACTATAGAAAAGGCAATCCCTGGCGCAATTAAAATTTGCGACAATAAAAAATTATTTTTTGAATAATTTACTATAGAAAAGGCAATCCCTGGCATAATTAAAATTTGCGACAGTATAAAATTATTTTTTGAATAATTTACTATAGAAAAGGCAATCCCTGGCGCACTTAAAATTTGCGACAGTATAAAATTATTTTTTGAATAATTTACTATAGAAAAGGCAATCCCTGGCGCACTTAAAATTTGCGACAGTTGAAAATTATTTTTTGAATAATTTACTATAGAAAAGGCAATCCCTGGCGTAATTAAAATTTGCGACAGTAGAAAATTATTTCTTGAATAATTTACTATAGAAAAGGCAATCCCTGGCGCAATTAAAATTTGCGACAGTAAAAAATTATTTTTTGCAAAATTTACTATAGAAAAGGAAATCCCTGGCGCACTTAAAATTTGCGACAGTAAAAAATTATTTTGTGAGAAATTTACTATAGAAAAGGCAATCCCTGGCGCACTTAAAATTTGCGACAGTAGAAAATTATTTTTTGAAAAATTTACTATAGAAAAGGCAATCCCTGGCGTAATTAAAATTTGCGACAGTATAAAATTATTTTTTGAATAATTTACTATAGAAAAGGCAATTCCTGGCGCAATTAAAATTTGCGACAGTAGAAAATTATTTTTTGAATAATTTACTATAGAAAAGGCAATCCCTGGCGTAATTAAAATTTGCGACAGTAAAAAATTATTTTTTGCAAAATTTACTATAGAAAAGGCAATCCCTGGCGTAATTAAAATTTTCGACAGTAAAAAATTAATATTTTGAAAAATTTACTGTAGAAAAGGCAATCCCTGGCGCAATTAAAATTTGCGACAGTAGAAAATTATTTTTTGAATAATTTACTATAGAAAAGGCAATCCCTGGCGCAGTTAAAATTTGCGACAGTAGAAAATTATTTTTTGAAAAATTTACTGTAGAAAAAGCAATCCCTGGCGCAATTAAAATTTGCGACAGTAGAAAATTATTTTTTGAATAATTTACTATAGAAAAGGCAATCCCTGGCGTAATTAAAATTTGCGACAATATAAAATTATTTTTTGAATAATTTACTATAGAAAAGGCAATCCCTGGCGCAATTAAAATTTGCGACAATAAAAAATTATTTTTTGAATAATTTACTATAGAAAAGGCATTCCTTGGCGTAATTAAAATTTGCGACAGTATAAAATTATTTTTTGAATAATTTACTGTAGAAAAGGCAATCCCTGGCGCAATTAAAATTTGCGACAGTAGAAAATTATTTTTTGAATAATTTACTATAGAAAAGGCAATGCCTGGCGTAATTAAAATTTGCGACAGTATAAAATTATTTTTTGAATAATTTACTATAGAAAAGGCAATCCCTGGCGCAATTAAAATTTGCGACAGTAAAAAATTATTTTTTGCAAAATTTACTATAGAAAAGGCAATCCCTGGCGCACTTAAAATTTGCGACAGTAAAAAATTATTTTGTGAGAAATTTACTATAGAAAAGGCAATACCTGGCGCACTTAAAAAATTTACTATAGAAAAAGCAATCCCTGGCGCAATTAAAATTTGCGACAGTATAAAATTATTTTTTGAATAATTTACTGTAGAAAAGGCAATCCCTGGCGCAATTAAAATTTGCGACAGTAGAAAATTATTTTTTGAATAATTTCAGTATAAAATTATTTTTTGAATAATTTACTATAGAAAAGGCAATCCCTGGCGCACTTAAAATTTGCGATAGTAAAAAATTATTTTTTGTTTAATTTACTATAGAAAAGGCAACCCCTGGCGTAATTAAAATTTGCGACAGTGGAAAATTATTTTTTGAATAATTTACTATAGAAAAGGCAATCCCTGGCGCAATTAAAATTTGCGACAGTAAAAAATTATTTTTTGAATAATTTACTATAGAAAAGGCAATCCCTGGCGTAATTAAAATTTGCGACAGTATAAAATTATTTTTTGAATAATTTACTATAGAAAAGGCAATCCCTGGCGTAATTAAAATTTGCGACAGTATAAAATTATTTTTTGAATAATTTACTATAGAAAAGGCAATCCCTGGCGCACTTAAAATTTGCGACAGTAAAAAATTATTTTTTGAATAATTTACTATAGAAAAGGCAATCCCTGGCGTAATTAAAATTTGCGACAGTATAAAATTATTTTTGGAATAATTTACTATAGAAAAGGCAATCCCTGGCGCACTTAAAATTTGCGACAGTTGAAAATTATTTTTTTAATAATTTACTATAGAAACGGCAATCCCTGGCGTAATTAAAATTTGCGACAGTAGAAAATTATTTTATGAATAATTTACTATTGAAAAGGCAATCCCTGGCGCAATTAAAATTTGCGACAGTAAAAAATTATTTTTTGCAAAATTTACTATAGAACAGGCAATACCTGGCGCACTTAAAATTTGCGACAGTAAAAAATTATTTTTTGAGAAATTTACTATAGAAAAGGCAATCCCTGGCGCACTTAAAATTTGCGACAGTAGAAAATTATTTTTTGAAAAATTCACTATAGAAAAGACAATCCCTGGCGTAATTAAAATTTGCGAGAGTATAAAATTATTTTTTGAATAATTTACTATAGAAAAGGCAATCCCTGGCGTAATTAAAATTTGCGACCGTATAAAATTATTTTTTGAATAATTTACTATAGAAAAGGCAATCCCTGGCGCAATTAAAATTTGCGACAGTATAAAATTATTTTTTGAATAATTTACTATAGAAAAGGCAATCCCTGGCGTAATTAAAATTTGCGACAGTATAAAATTATTTTTTGAATAATTTACTATAGAAAAGGCAATCCCTGGCGCAATTAAAATGTGCGACAGTTGAAAATTATTTTTTTGAATAATTTACTATAGAAAAGGCAATCCCTGGCGTAATTAAAATTTTCGACAGTAAACAATTAATATTATGAAAAATGTACTGTAGAAAAGGCAATCCCTGGCGCAATTAAAATTTGCGACAGTAGAAAATTATTTTTTGAAAAATTTACTGTAGAAAAGGCAATCCCTGGCGCAATTAAAATTTGCGACAGTAGAAAATTATTTTTTGAAAAATTTACTGTAGAAAAGGCAATCCCTGGCGCAATTAAAATTTGCGACAGTAAAAAATTATTTTTTGCAAAATTTACTATAGAACAGGCAATCCCTGGCGCACTTAAAATTTGCGACAGTAAAAAATTATTTTGTGAGAAATTTACTATAGAAAAGGCAATCCCTGGCGCACTTAAAATTTGCGACAGTAGAAAATTATTTTTTGAAAAATTCACTATAGAAAAGACAATCCCTGGCGTAATTAAAATTTGCGACAGTATAAAATTATTTTTTGAATAATTTACTATAGAAAAGGCAATCCCTGGCGTAATTAAGATTTGCGACAGTATAAAATTATTTTTTGAATAATTTACTATAGAAAAGGCAATCCCTGGCGCAATTAAAATTTGCGACAGTTGAAAATTATTTTTTGAATAATTTACTATAGAAAAGGCAATCCCTGGCGTAATTAAAATTTTCGACAGTAAACAATTAATATTTTGAAAAATTTACTGTAGAAAAGGCAATCCCTGGCGCAATTAAAATTTGCGACAGTAGAAAATTATTTTTTGAATAATTTACTGTAGAAAAGGCAATCCCTGGCGCAATTAAAATTTGCGACAGTAGAAAATTATTTTTTGAAAAATTTACTGTAGAAAAGGCAATCCCTGGCGCAATTAAAATTTGCGACAGTAGAAAATTATTTTTTGAATAATTTACTATAGAAAAGGCAATCCCTGGCGTAATTAAAATTTGCGACAGTATAAAATTATGTTTTGAATAATTTACTATAGAAAAGGCAATCCATGGCGTAATTAAAATTTGCGACAGTAAAAAATTATTTTGTGAGAAATTTACTATAGAAAAGGCAATCCCTGGCGTAATTAAAATTTGCGACAGTATAAAATTATTTTTTGAATAATTTACTATAGAAAAGGCAATCCCAGGCGCACTTAAAATTTGCGATAGTAAAAAATTATTTTTTGAATAATTTACTATAGAAAAGGCAACCCCTGGCGTAATTAAAATTTGCGACAGTTGAAAATTATTTTTTGAATAATTTACTATAGAAAAGGCAATCCCTGGCGCACTTAAAATTTGCGACAGTAAAAAATTATTTTTTGAATAATTTACTATAGAAAAGGCAATCCCTGGCGTAATTAAAATTTGCGACAGTATAAAATTATTTTTTGAATAATTTACTATAGAAAAGGCAATCCCTGGCGCACTTAAAATTTGTGACAGTAAAAAATTATTTTTTGCAAAATTTACTATAGAACAGGCAATACCTGGCGCACTTAAAATTTGCGACAGTAAAAAATTATTTTTTGAGAAATTTACTATAGAAAAGGCAATCCCTGGCGCACTTAAAATTTGCGACAGTAGAAAATTATTTTTTGAAAAATTCACTATAGAAAAGACAATCCCTGGCGTAATTAAAATTTGCGACAGTATAAAATTATTTTTTGAATAATTTACTATAGAAAAGGCAATCCCTGGCGTAATTAAAATTTGCGACCGTATAAAATTATTTTTTGAATAATTTACTATAGGAAAGGCAATCCCTGGCGCAATTAAAATTTGCGACAGTATAAAATTATTTTTTGAATAATTTACTATAGAAAAGGCAATCCCTGGCGTAATTAAAATTTGCGACAGTATAAAATTATTTTTTGAATAATTTACTATAGAAAAGGCAATCCCTGGCGCAATTAAAATGTGCGACAGTTGAAAATTATTTTTTTGAATAATTTACTATAGAAAAGGCAATCCCTGGCGTAATTAAAATTTTCGACAGTAAACAATTAATATTATGAAAAATGTACTGTAGAAAAGGCAATCCCTGGCGCAATTAAAATTTGCGACAGTAGAAAATTATTTTTTGAAAAATTTACTGTAGAAAAGGCAATCCCTGGCGCAATTAAAATTTGCGACAGTAGAAAATTATTTTTTGAAAAATTTACTGTAGAAAAGGCAATCCCTGGCGCAATTAAAATTTGCGACAGTAGAAAATTATTTTTTGAATTATTTACTATAGAAAAGGCAATCCCTGGCGTAATTAAAATTTGCGACAGTATAAAATTATTTTTTGAATAATTTACTATAGAAAAGGCAATCCCTGGCGTAATTAAAATTTGCGACAGTAAAAAATTATTTTGTGAGAAATTTACTACAGAAAAGGCAATCCCTGGCGTAATTAAAATTTGCGACAGTATAAAATTATTTTTTGAATAATTTACTATAGAAAAGGCAATCCCTGGCGCACTTAAAATTTGCGACAGTAAAAAATTATTTTTTGAATAATTTACTATAGAAAAGGCAATCCCTGGCGTAATTAAAATTTGCGACAGTTGAAAATTATTTTTTGAATAATTTACTATAGAAAAGGCAATCCCTGGCGCAATTAAAATTTGCGACAGTAAAAAATTATTTTTTGAATAATTTACTATAGAAAAGGCAATCCCTGGCGTAATTAAAATTTGCGACAGTATAACATTATTTTTTGAATAATTTACTATAGAAAAGGCAATCCCTGGCGTAATTAAAATTTGCGACAGTATAAAATTATTTTTTGAATAATTTACTATAAAAAAGGCAATCCCTGGCGCACTTAAAATTTGCGACAGTAAAAAATTATTTTTTGAATAATTTACTATAGAAAAGCAATCCCTGGCGTAATTAAAATTTGCGACAGTATAAAATTATTTTTTGAATAATTTACTATAGAAAAGGCAATCCCTGGCGCACTTAAAATTTGCGACAGTTGAAAATTATTTTTTGAATAATTTACTATAGGATAGGCAATCCCTGGCGTAATTAAAATTTGCGACAGTAGAAAATTATTTTTTGAATAATTTACTATTGAAAAGGCAATCCTTGGCGCAATTAAAATTTGCGACAGTAAAAAATTATTTTTTGCAAAATTTACTTTAGAAAAGTCAATCTCTGGCGCACTTAAAATTTGCGACAGTAAAAAATTATTTTGTGAGAAATTTACTATAGAAAAGGCAAACCCTGGCGCACTTAACATTTGCGCCAGTAGAAAATTATTTTTTGAAAAATTTACTATAGAAAAGGCAATCCCTGGCGTAATTAAAATTTGCGACAGTATAAAATTATTTTTTGAATAATTTACTATAGAAAAGGCAATCCCTGGTGCAATTAAAATTTCCGACAGTAGAAAATTATTTTTTGAATAATTTACTATAGAAAAGGCAATCCCTGGCGTAATTAAAATTTGCGACAGTAAAAAATTATTTTTTGCAAAATTTACTATAGAAAAGGCAATCCCTGGCGCAATTAAAATTTGCGACAGTAGAATATTATTTTTTGAATAATTTACTATAGAAAAGGCAATCCCTGGCGTAATTAAAATTTGCGACAGTAAAAAATTATTTTTTGCAAAATTTACTATAGAAAAGGCAATCCCTGGCGTAATTAAAATTTTCGACAGTAAAAAATTAATATTTTGAAAAATTTACTGTAGAAAAGGCAATCCCTGGCGCAATTAAAATTTGCGACAGTAGAAAATTATTTTTTGAATAATTTACTGTAGAAAAGGCAATCCCTGGCGCAATTAAAATTTGCGACAGTAGAAAATTATTTTTTGAAAAATTTACTATAGAAAAGGCAATCCCTGGCGTAATTAAAATTTGCGACAGTATAAAATTATTTTTTGAATAATTTACTATAGAAAAGGCAATCCCTGGCGCAATTAAAATTTGCGACAGTAGAAAATTATTTTTTGAATAATTTACGATAGAAAAGGCAATCCCTGGCGTAATTAAAATTTGCGACAGTATAAAATTATTTTTTGAATAATTTACTATAGAAAAGGCAATCCCTGGCGTAATTAAAATTTGCGACAGTATAAAATTATTTTTTGAATAATTTACTATAGAAAAGGCAATCCCTGGCGTAATTAAAATTTGCGACAGTAGAAAATTATTCTTTGAATAATTTACTATAGAAAAGGCAATCCCTGGCGTAATTAAAATTTGCGACAGTAAAAAATTGTTTTGTGAGAAATTTACTATAGAAAAGGCAATCCCTGGCGTAATTAAAATTTGCGACAGTAAAAAATTATTTTTTGAATAATTTACTATAGAAAAGGCAATCCCTGGCGTAATTAAAATTTGCGACAGTAGAAAATTATTTTTTGAATAATTTACTATAGAAAAGGCAATCCCTGGCGTATTTAAAATTTGCGACAGTAAAAAATTATTTTTTGAATAATTTACTATAGAAAAGGCAATCCCTGGCGTATTTAAAATTTGCGACAGTAAGAAATTAATTTGTGAGAAATTTACTATAGAAAAGGCAATCCCTGGGATATTTAAAATTTGCGACAGTAAAAAATTATTTTTTGAATAATTTACTATAGAAAAGGCAATCCCTGGCGTAATTAAAATTTGCGACAGTATAAAATTATTTTTTGAATAATTTACTATAGAAAAGACAATCCCTGGCGTAATTAAAATTTGCGACAGTAAAAAATTATTTTTTGAATAATTTACTATAGAAAAGGCAATCCCTGGCGTATTTAAAATTTGCGACAGTAAGAAATTAATTTGTGAGAAATTTACTATAGAAAAGGCAATCCCTGGGATATTTAAAATTTGCGACAGTAAAAAATTATTTTTTGAATAATTTACTATAGAAAAGGCGTATTTAAAATTTGCGACAGTAAAAAATTAATTTGTGAGAAATTTACTATAGAAAAGGCAATCCCTGGGATATTTAAAATTTGCGACAGTAAAAAATTATTTTTTTTGCAAAATTTACTATAGAAAAGGCAATCCCTGGCGCAATTACAATTTGCGACAGTAGAAAATTATTTTTTGAATAATTTACTATAGAAAAGGCAATCCCTGGCGTAATTAAAATTTGCGACAGTAGAAAATTATTTTTTGAATAATTTACTATAGAAAAGGCAATCCCTGGCGTATTTAAAATTTGCGACAGTAAAAAATTATTTTTTGAATAATTTACTATAGAAAAGGCAATCCCTGGCGCACTTAAAATTTGCGACAGTAAAAAATTATTTTTTGAATAATTTACTATAGAAATGGCAATCCCTGGCGTAATTAAAATTTGCGACAGTAAAAAATTATTTTTTGAATAATTTACTATAGAAAAGGCAATCCCTGGCGCAATTACAATTTGCGACAGTAGAAAATTATTTTTTGAATAATTTACTATAGAAAAGGCAATCCCTGGCGTATTTAAAATTTGCGACAGTATAAAATTATTTTTTGAATAATTTACTATAGAAAAGGCAATCCCTGGCGTAATTAAAATTTGCGACAGTAGAATATTATTTTTTGAATAATTTACTATAGAAAAGGCAATCCCTGGCGTAATTAAAATTTGCGACAGTAAAAAATTATTTTTTGAATAATTTACTATAGAAAAGGCAATCCCTGGCGTATTTAAAATTTGCGACAGTAAAAAATTATTTTTTGAATAATTTACTATAGAAAAGGCAATCCCTGGCGTATTTAAAATTTGCGACAGTAAGAAATTAATTTGTAAGAAATTTACTATAGAAAAGGCAATCCCTGGGATATTTAAAATTTGCGACAGTAAAAAATTATTTTTTGAATAATTTACTATAGAAAAGGCAATCCCTGGCGTAATTAAAATTTGCGACAGTATAAAATTATTTTTTGAATAATTTACTATAGAAAAGGCAATCCCTGGCGTATTTAAAATTTGCGACAGTAAGAAATTAATTTGTGAGAAATTTACTATAGAAAAGGCAATCCCTGGGATATTTAAAATTTGCGACAGTAAAAAATTATTTTTTGAATAATTTACTATAGAAAAGGCGTATTTAAAATTTGCGACAGTAAAAAATTAATTTGTGAGAAATTTACTATAGAAAAGGCAATCCCTGGGATATTTAAAATTTGCGACAGTAAAAAATTATTTTTTTTTGCTAAATTTACTATAGAAAAGGCAATCCCTGGCGCAATTACAATTTGCGACAGTATAAAATTATTTTTTGAATAATTTACTATAGAAAAGGCAATCCCTGGCGTAATTAAAATTTGCGACAGTAAAAAATTATTTTTTGAATAATTTACTATAGAAAAGGCAATCCCTGGCGTATTTAAAATTTGCGACAGTAAGAAATTAATTTGTGAGAAATTTACTATAGAAAAGGCAATCCCTGGGATATTTAAAATTTGCGACAGTAAAAAATTATTTTTTGAATAATTTACTATAGAAAAGGCGTATTTAAAATTTGCGACAGTAAAAAATTATTTTTTGAATAATTTACTATAGAAATGGCAATCCCTGGCGTAATTAAAATTTGCGACAGTAAAAAATTATTTTTTGAATAATTTACTATAGAAAAGGCAATCCCTGGCGCAATTACAATTTGCGACAGTAGAAAATTATTTTTTGAATAATTTACTATAGAAAAGGCAATCCCTGGCGTATTTAAAATTTGCGACAGTATAAAATTATTTTTTAAATAATTTACTATAGAAAAGGCAATCCCTGGCGTAATTAAAATTTGCGACAGTAGAATATTATTTTTTGAATAATTTACTATAGAAAAGGCAATCCCTGGCGTAATTAAAATTTGCGACAGTAAAAAATTATTTTTTGAATAATTTACTATAGAAAAGGCAATCCCTGGTGCAATTACAATTTGCGACAATAGAAAATTATTTTTTGAATAATTTACTATAGAAAAGGCAATCCCTGGCGTAATTAAAATTTGCGACAGTAGAAAATTATTTTTTGAATAATTTACTATAGAAAAGGCAATCCCTGGCGTATTTAAAATTTGCGACAGTAAAAAATTATTTTTTGAATAATTTACTATAGAAAAGGCAATCCCTGGCGTATTTAAAATTTGCGACAGTAAGAAATTAATTTGTGAGAAATTTACTATAGAAAAGGCAATCCCTGGGATATTTAAAATTTGCGACAGTAAAAAATTATTTTTTGAATAATTTACTATAGAAAAGGCGTATTTAAAATTTGCGACAGTAAAAAATTAATTTGTGAGAAATTTACTATAGAAAAGGCAATCCCTGGGATATTTAAAATTTGCGACAGTAAAAAATTATTTTTTTTGCAAAATTTACTATAGAAAAGGCAATCCTTGGCGTAATTAAAATTTGCGACAGTAAAAAATTATTTTTTGAATAATTTACTATAGAAAAGGCAATCCCTGGCGTAATTAAAATTTGCGACAATAAAAAATTATTTTTTGAATAATTTACTATAGAAAAGGCAATCCCTGGCGCACTTAAAATTTGCGACAGTAAAAAATTATTTTTTGAATAATTTACTATAGAAAAGGCAATCCCTGGGATATTTAAAATTTGCGACAGTAAAAAATTATTTTTTGAATAATTTACTATAGAAAAGGCGTATTTAAAATTTGCGGCAGTAAAAAATTAATTTGTGAGAAATTTACTATAGAAAAAGCAATCCCTGGGATATTTAAAATTTGCGACAGTAAAAAATTATTTTTTTTGCAAATTTTACTATAGAAAAGGCAATCCCTGGCGTAATTAAAATTTGCGACAGTATAAAATTATTTTTTGAATAATTTACTATAGAAAAGGCAATCCCTGGTGCAATTAAAATTTCCGACAGTAGAAAATTATTTTTTGAATAATTTACTATAGAAAAGGCAATCCCTGGCGTAATTAAAATTTGCGACAGTAAAAAATTATTTTTTGCAAAATTTACTATAGAAAAGGCAATCCCTGGCGCAATTAAAATTTGCGACAGTAGAATATTATTTTTTGAATAATTTACTATAGAAAAGGCAATCCCTGGCGTAATTAAAATTTGCGACAGTAAAAAATTATTTTTTGCAAAATTTACTATAGAAAAGGTAATCCCTGGCGTAATTAAAATTTTCGACAGTAAAAAATTAATATTTTGAAAAATTTACTGTAGAAAAGGCAATCCCTGGCGCAATTAAAATTTGCGACAGTAGAAAATTATTTTTTGAATAATTTACTGTAGAAAAGGCAATCCCTGGCGCAATTAAAATTTGCGACAGTAGAAAATTATTTTTTGAAAAATTTACTATAGAAAAGGCAATCCCTGGCGTAATTAAAATTTGCGACAGTATAAAATTATTTTTTGAATAATTTACTATAGAAAAGGCAATCCCTGGCGCAATTAAAATTTGCGACAGTAGAAAATTATTTTTTGAATAATTTACGATAGAAAAGGCAATCCCTGGCGTAATTAAAATTTGCGACAGTATAAAATTATTTTTTGAATAATTTACTATAGAAAAGGCAATCCCTGGCGTAATTAAAATTTGCGACAGTATAAAATTATTTTTTGAATAATTTACTATAGAAAAGGCAATCCCTGGCGTAATTAAAATTTGCGACAGTAGAAAATTATTTTTTGAATAATTTACTATAGAAAAGGCAATCCCTGGCGTAATTAAAATTTGCGACAGTAAAAAATTGTTTTGTGAGAAATTTACTATAGAAAAGGCAATCCCTGGCGTAATTAAAATTTGCGACAGTAAAAAATTATTTTTTGAATAATTTACTATAGAAAAGGCAATCCCTGGCGTAATTAAAATTTGCGACAGTAGAAAATTATTTTTTGAATAATTTACTATAGAAAAGGCAATCCCTGGCGTATTTAAAATTTGCGACAGTAAAAAATTATTTTTTGAATAATTTACTATAGAAAAGGCAATCCCTGGCGTATTTAAAATTTGCGACAGTAAGAAATTAATTTGTGAGAAATTTACTATAGAAAAGGCAATCCCTGGGATATTTAAAATTTGCGACAGTAAAAAATTATTTTTTGAATAATTTACTATAGAAAAGGCAATCCCTGGCGTAATTAAAATTTGCGACAGTATAAAATTATTTTTTGAATAATTTACTATAGAAAAGGCAATCCCTGGCGTAATTAAAATTTGCGACAGTAAAAAATTATTTTTTGAATAATTTACTATAGAAAAGGCAATCCCTGGCGTATTTAAAATTTGCGACAGTAAGAAATTAATTTGTGAGAAATTTACTATAAAAAGGCAATCCCTGGGATATTTAAAATTTGCGACAGTAAAAAATTATTTTTTGAATAATTTACTATAGAAAAGGCGTATTTAAAATTTGCGACAGTAAAAAATTAATTTGTGAGAAATTTACTATAGAAAAGGCAATCCCTGGGATATTTAAAATTTGCGACAGTAAAAAATTATTTTTTTTGCAAAATTTACTATAGAAAAGGCAATCCCTGGCGCAATTACAATTTGCGACAATAGAAAATTATTTTTTGAATAATTTACTATAGAAAAGGCAATCCCTGGCGTAATTAAAATTTGCGACAGTAGAAAATTATTTTTTGAATAATTTACTATAGAAAAGGCAATCCCTGGCGTATTTAAAATTTGCGACAGTAAAAAATTATTTTTTGAATAATTTACTATAGAAAAGGCAATCCCTGGCGCACTTAAAATTTGCGACAGTAAAAAATTATTTTTTGAATAATTTACTATAGAAATGGCAATCCCTGGCGTAATTAAAATTTGCGACAGTAAAAAATTATTTTTTGAATAATTTACTATAGAAAAGGCAATCCCTGGCGCAATTACAATTTGCGACAGTAGAAAATTATTTTTTGAATAATTTACTATAGAAAAGGCAATCCCTGGCGTATTTAAAATTTGCGACAGTATAAAATTATTTTTTGAATAATTTACTATAGAAAAGGCAATCCCTGGCGTAATTAAAATTTGCGACAGTAGAATATTATTTTTTGAATAATTTACTATAGAAAAGGCAATCCCTGGCGTAATTAAAATTTGCGACAGTAAAAAATTATTTTTTGAATAATTTACTATAGAAAAGGCAATCCCTGGCGTATTTAAAATTTGCGACAGTAAAAAATTATTTTTTGAATAATTTACTATAGAAAAGGCAATCCCTGGCGTATTTAAAATTTGCGACAGTAAGAAATTAATTTGTAAGAAATTTACTATAGAAAAGGCAATCCCTGGGATATTTAAAATTTGCGACAGTAAAAAATTATTTTTTGAATAATTTACTATAGAAAAGGCAATCCCTGGCGTAATTAAAATTTGCGACAGTATAAAATTATTTTTTGAATAATTTACTATAGAAAAGGCAATCCCTGGCGTAATTAAAATTTGCGACAGTAAAAAATTATTTTTTGAATAATTTACTATAGAAAAGGCAATCCCTGGCGTATTTAAAATTTGCGACAGTAAGAAATTAATTTGTGAGAAATTTACTATAGAAAAGGCAATCCCTGGGATATTTAAAATTTGCGACAGTAAAAAATTATTTTTTGAATAATTTACTATAGAAAAGGCGTATTTAAAATTTGCGACAGTAAAAAATTAATTTGTGAGAAATTTACTATAGAAAAGGCAATCCCTGGGATATTTAAAATTTGCGACAGTAAAAAATTATTTTTTTTGCAAAATTTACTATAGAAAAGGCAATCCCTTGCGCAATTACAATTTGCGACAGTAGAAAATTATTTTTTGAATAATTTACTATAGAAAAGGCAATCCCTGGCGTAATTAAAATTTGCGACAGTAGAAAATTATTTTTTGAATAATTTACTATAGAAAAGGCAATCCCTGGCGTATTTAAAATTTGCGACAGTAAAAAATTATTTTTTGAATAATTTACTATAGAAAAGGCAATCCCTGGCGCACTTAAAATTTGCGACAGTAAAAAATTATTTTTTGAATAATTTACTATAGAAATGGCAATCCCTGGCGTAATTAAAATTTGCGACAGTAAAAAATTATTTTTTGAATAATTTACTATAGAAAAGGCAATCCCTGGCGCAATTACAATTTGCGACAGTAGAAAATTATTTTTTGAATAATTTACTATAGAAAAGGCAATCCCTGGCGTATTTAAAATTTGCGACAGTATAAAATTATTTTTTAAATAATTTACTATAGAAAAGGCAATCCCTGGCGTAATTAAAATTTGCGACAGTAGAATATTATTTTTTGAATAATTTACTATAGAAAAGGCAATCCCTGGCGTAATTAAAATTTGCGACAGTAAAAAATTATTTTTTGAATAATTTACTATAGAAAAGGCAATCCCTGGTGCAATTACAATTTGCGACAATAGAAAATTATTTTTTGAATAATTTACTATAGAAAAGGCAATCCCTGGCGTAATTAAAATTTGCGACAGTAGAAAATTATTTTTTGAATAATTTACTATAGAAAAGGCAATCCCTGGCGTATTTAAAATTTGCGACAGTAAAAAATTATTTTTTGAATAATTTACTATAGAAAAGGCAATCCCTGGCGTATTTAAAATTTGCGACAGTAAGAAATTAATTTGTGAGAAATTTACTATAGAAAAGGCAATCCCTGGGATATTTAAAATTTGCGACAGTAAAAAATTATTTTTTGAATAATTTACTATAGAAAAGGCGTATTTAAAATTTGCGACAGTAAAAAATTAATTTGTGAGAAATTTACTATAGAAAAGGCAATCCCTGGGATATTTAAAATTTGCGACAGTAAAAAATTATTTTTTTTGCAAAATTTACTATAGAAAAGGCAATCCTTGGCGTAATTAAAATTTGCGACAGTAAAAAATTATTTTTTGAATAATTTACTATAGAAAAGGCAATCCCTGGCGTAATTAAAATTTGCGACAATAAAAAATTATTTTTTGAATAATTTACTATAGAAAAGGCAATCCCTGGCGCACTTAAAATTTGCGACAGTAAAAAATTATTTTTTGAATAATTTACTATAGAAAAGGCAATCCCTGGCGTAATTAAAATTTGCGACAGTAGAAAATTATTTTTTGAATAATTTACTATAGAAAAGGCAATCCCTGGCGTATTTAAAATTTGCGACAGTAAGAAATTAATTTGTGAGAAATTAACTATAGAAAAGGCAATCCCTGGGATATTTAAAATTTGCGACAGTAAAAAATTATTTTTTGAATAATTTACTATAGAAAAGGCAATCCCTGGCGTAATTAAAATTTGCGACAGTAGAAAATTATTTTTTGAATAATTTACTATAGAAAAGGCAATCCCTGGCGCAATTACAATTTGCGACAGTAGAAAATTATTTTTTGAATAATTTACTATAGAAAAGGCAATCCCTGGCGTAATTAAAATTTGCGACAGTAGAAAATTATTTTTTGAATAATTTACTATAGAAAAGGCAATCCCTGGCGTATTTAAAATTTGCGACAGTAAAAAATTATTTTTTGAATAATTTACTATAGAAAAGGCAATCCCTGGCGTATTTAAAATTTGCGACAGTAAGAAATTAATTTGTGAGAAATTTACTATAGAAAAGGCAATCCCTGGGATATTTAAAATTTGCGACAGTAAAAAATTATTTTTTGAATAATTTACTATAGAAAAGGCGTATTTAAAATTTGCGACAGTAAAAAATTAATTTGTGAGAAATTTACTATAGAAAAGGCAATCCCTGGGATATTTAAAATTTGCGACAGTAAAAAATTATTTTTTTTGCAAAATTTACTATAGAAAAGGCAATCCCTGGCGTAATTAAAATTTGCGACAGTAAAAAATTATTTTTTGAATAATTTACTATAGAAAAGGCAATCCCTGGCGTAATTAAAATTTGCGACAGTAAAAAATTATTTTTTGAATAATTTACTATAGAAAAGGCAATCCCTGGCGCACTTAAAATTTGCGACAGTAAAAAATTATTTTTTGAATAATTTACTATAGAAAAGGCAATCCCTGGCGTAATTAAAATTTGCGACAGTAAAAAATTATTTTTTGAATAATTTACTATAGAAAAGGCAATCCCTGGCGCAATTACAATTTGCGATAGTAGAAAATTATTTTTTTAAATAATTTACTATAGAAAAGGCAATCCCTGGCGTAATTAAAATTTGCGACAGTAGAAAATTATTTTTTGAATAATTTACTATAGAAAAGGCAATCCCTGGCGTATTTAAAATTTGCGACAGTAAAAAATTATTTTTTGAATAATTTACTATAGAAAAGGCAATCCCTGGCGTAATTAAAGTTTGCGACAGTATAAAATTATTTTTTGAATAATTTACTATAGAAAAGGTAATCCCTGGCGTAATTAAAATTTGCGACAGTAAAAAATTATTTTTTGAATAATTTACTATAGAAAAAGCAATCCCTGGCGCAATTACAATTTGCGACAGTAGAAAATTATTTTTTGAATAATTTACTATAGAAAAGGCAATCCCTGGCGTAATTAAAATTTGCGACAGTAGAAAATTATTTTTTGAATAATTTACTATAGAAAAGGCAATCCCTGGCGTATTTAAAATTTGCGACAGTAAAAAATTATTTTTTGAATAATTTACTATAGAAAAGGCAATCCCTGGCGCACTTAAAATTTGCGACAGTAAAAAATTATTTTTTGAATAATTTACTATAGAAATGGCAATCCCTGGCGTAATTAAAATTTGCGACAGTAAAAAATTAGTTTTTGAATAATTTACTATAGAAAAGGCAATCCCTGGCGCAATTACAATTTGCGACAGTAGAAAATTATTTTTTGAATAATTTACTATAGAAAAGGCAATCCCTGGCGTAATTAAATTTTGCGACAGTAGAAAATTATTTTTTGAATAACTTACTATAGAAAAGGCAATCCCTGGCGGATTTGAAATTTGCGACAGTAAAAAATTATTTTTTGAATAATTTACTATAGAAAAGGCAATCCCTGGCGTATTTAAAATTTGCGACAGTAAAAAATTAATTTGTGAGATATTTACTATAGAAAAGGCAATCCCTGGGATATTTAAAATTTGCGACAGTAAAAAATTATTTTTTGAATAATTTACTATAGAAAAGGCAATCCCTGGCATATTTAAAATTTGCGACAGTAAGAAATTAATTTGTGAGAAATTTACTATAGAAAAGGCAATCCCTGGGATATTTAAAATTTGCGACAGTAAAAAATTATTTTTTGAATAATTTACTATAGAAAAGGCAATCCCTGGCATATTTAAAATTTGCGACAGTAAGAAATTAATTTGTGAGAAATTTACTATAGAAAAGGCAATCCCTGGGATATTTAAAATTTGCGACAGTAAAAAATTATTTTTTGAATAATTTACTATAGAAAAGGCAATCCCTGGCATATTTAAAATTTGCGACAGTAAGAAATTAATTTGTGAGAAATTTACTATAGAAAAGGCAATCCCTGGGATATTTAAAATTTGCGACAGTAAAAAATTATTTTTTGAATAATTTACTATAGAAAAGGCAATCCCTGGCGGATTTGAAATTTGCGACAGAAAAAAATTAATTTGTGAGAAATTTACTATAGAAAAGGCAATCCCTGGCGTAATTAAAATTTGCGACAGTAGAAAATTATTTTTTGAATAATTTACTATAGAAAAGGCAATCCCTGGCGCACTTAAAATTTGCGACAGTATAAAATTATTTTTTGAATAATTTACTATAGAAAAGGCAATCCCTGGCGTAATTAAAATTTGCGACAGTAGAAAATTATTTTTTGAATAATTTACTATAGAAAAGGCAATCCCTGGCGCAATTACAATTTGCGATAGTAGAAAATTATTTTTTTAAATAATTTACTATAGAAAAGGCAATCCCTGGCGTAATTAAAATTTGCGACAGTAGAAAATTATTTTTTGAATAATTTACTATAGAAAAGGTAATCCCTGGCGTAATTAAAATTTGCGACAGTAAAAAATTATTTTTTGAATAATTTACTATAGAAAAAGCAATCCCTGGCGCAATTACAATTTGCGACAGTAGAAAATTATTTTTTGAATAATTTACTATAGAAAAGGCAATCCCTGGCGTAATTAAAATTTGCGACAGTAGAAAATTATTTTTTGAATAATTTACTATAGAAAAGGCAATCCCTGGCGTATTTAAAATTTGCGACAGTAAAAAATTATTTTTTGAATAATTTACTATAGAAAAGGCAATCCCTGGCGCACTTAAAATTTGCGACAGTAAAAAATTATTTTTTGAATAATTTACTATAGAAATGGCAATCCCTGGCGTAATTAAAATTTGCGACAGTAAAAAATTAGTTTTTGAATAATTTACTATAGAAAAGGCAATCCCTGGCGCAATTACAATTTGCGACAGTAGAAAATTATTTTTTGAATAATTTACTATAGAAAAGGCAATCCCTGGCGTAATTAAATTTTGCGACAGTAGAAAATTATTTTTTGAATAACTTACTATAGAAAAGGCAATCCCTGGCGGATTTGAAATTTGCGACAGTAAAAAATTATTTTTTGAATAATTTACTATAGAAAAGGCAATCCCTGGCGTATTTAAAATTTGCGACAGTAAAAAATTAATTTGTGAGATATTTACTATAGAAAAGGCAATCCCTGGGATATTTAAAATTTGCGACAGTAAAAAATTATTTTTTGAATAATTTACTATAGAAAAGGCAATCCCTGGCATATTTAAAATTTGCGACAGTAAGAAATTAATTTGTGAGAAATTTACTATAGAAAAGGCAATCCCTGGGATATTTAAAATTTGCGACAGTAAAAAATTATTTTTTGAATAATTTACTATAGAAAAGGCAATCCCTGGCATATTTAAAATTTGCGACAGTAAGAAATTAATTTGTGAGAAATTTACTATAGAAAAGGCAATCCCTGGGATATTTAAAATTTGCGACAGTAAAAAATTATTTTTTGAATAATTTACTATAGAAAAGGCAATCCCTGGCATATTTAAAATTTGCGACAGTAAGAAATTAATTTGTGAGAAATTTACTATAGAAAAGGCAATCCCTGGGATATTTAAAATTTGCGACAGTAAAAAATTATTTTTTGAATAATTTACTATAGAAAAGGCAATCCCTGGCGGATTTGAAATTTGCGACAGAAAAAAATTAATTTGTGAGAAATTTACTATAGAAAAGGCAATCCCTGGCGTAATTAAAATTTGCGACAGTAGAAAATTATTTTTTGAATAATTTACTATAGAAAAGGCAATCCCTGGCGCACTTAAAATTTGCGACAGTATAAAATTATTTTTTGAATAATTTACTATAGAAAAGGCAATCCCTGGCGTAATTAAAATTTGCGACAGTAGAAAATTATTTTTTGAATAATTTACTATAGAAAAGGCAATCCCTGGCGCAATTACAATTTGCGATAGTAGAAAATTATTTTTTTAAATAATTTACTATAGAAAAGGCAATCCCTGGCGTAATTAAAATTTGCGACAGTAGAAAATTATTTTTTGAATAATTTACTATAGAAAAGGCAATCCCTGGCGTATTTAAAATTTGCGACAGTAAAAAATTATTTTTTGAATAATTTACTATAGAAAAGGCAATCCCTGGCGTAATTAAAGTTTGCGACAGTATAAAATTATTTTTTGAATAATTTACTATAGAAAAGGTAATCCCTGGCGTAATTAAAATTTGCGACAGTAAAAAATTATTTTTTGAATAATTTACTATAGAAAAAGCAATCCCTGGCGCAATTACAATTTTCGACAGTAGAAAATTATTTTTTGAATAATTTACTATAGAAAAGGCAATCCCTGGCGTAATTAAAATTTGCGACAGTAGAAAATTATTTTTTGAATAATTTACTATAGAAAAGGCAATCCCTGGCGTATTTAAAATTTGCGACAGTAAAAAATATTTTTTGAATAATTTACTATAGAAAAGGCAATCCCTGGCGCACTTAAAATTTGCGACAGTAAAAAATTATTTTTTGAATAATTTACTATAGAAATGGCAATCCCTGGCGTAATTAAAATTTGCGACAGTAAAAAATTATTTTTTGAATAATTTACTATAGAAAAGGCAATCCCTGGCGCAATTACAATTTGCGACAGTAGAAAATTATTTTTTGAATAATTTACTATAGAAAAGGCAATCCCTGGCGTAATTAAATTTTGCGACAGTAGAAAATTATTTTTTTGAATAATTTACTATAGAAAAGGCAATCCCTGGCGGATTTGAAATTTGCGACAGTAAAAAATTATTTTTTGAATAATTTACTATAGAAAAGGCAATCCCTGGCGTATTTAAAATTTGCGACAGTAAAAAATTAATTTGTGAGATATTTACTATAGAAAAGGCAATCCCTGGGATATTTAAAATTTGCGACAGTAAAAAATTATTTTTTGAATAATTTACTATAGAAAAGGCAATCCTGGCATATTTAAAATTTGCGACAGTAAGAAATTAATTTGTGAGAAATTTACTATAGAAAAGGCAATCCCTGGGATATTTAAAATTTGCGACAGTAAAAAAATTATTTTTTGAATAATTTACTATAGAAAAGGCAATCCCTGGCATATTTAAAATTTGCGACAGTAAGAAATTAATTTGTGAGAAATTTACTATAGAAAAGGCAATCCCTGGGATATTTAAAATTTGCGACAGTAAAAAATTATTTTTTGAAAAATTTACTATAGAAAAGGCAATCCCTGGCATATTTAAAATTTGCGACAGTAAGAAATTAATTTGTGAGAAATTTACTATAGAAAAGGCAATCCCTGGGATATTTAAAATTTGCGACAGTAAAAAATTATTTTTTGAATAATTTACTATAGAAAAGGCAATCCCTGGCGGATTTGAAATTTGCGACAGAAAAAAATTAATTTGTGAGAAATTTACTATAGAAAAGGCAATCCCTGGCGTAATTAAAATTTGCGACAGTAGAAAATTATTTTTTGAATAATTTACTATAGAAAAGGCAATCCCTGGCGCACTTAAAATTTGCGACAGTGTAAAATTATTTTTTGAATAATTTACTATAGAAAAGGCAATCCCTGGCGTAATTAAAATTTGCGACAGTAGAAAATTATTTTTTGAATAATTTACTATAGAAAAGGCAATCCCTGGCGGATTTGAAATTTGCGACAGTAAAAAATTATTTTTTGAATAATTTACTATAGAAAGGCAATCCCTGGCGCAATTACAATTTGTGACAGTAGAAAATTATTTTTTGAATAATTTACTATGGAAAAGGCAATCCCTGGCGTAATTAAAATTTGCGACAGCAGAAAATTATTTTTTGAATAATTTACTATAGAAAAGGCAATCCCTGGCGTATTTAAAATTTGCGACAGTAAAAAATTATTTTTTGAATAATTTACTATAGAAAAAGGCAATCCCTGGCGTAATTAAAATTTGCGACAGTATAAAATTATTTTTTGAATAATTTACTATAGAAAAGGCAATCCCTGGCGCAATTAAAATTTGCGACAGTAAAAAATTATTTTTTGAATAATTTACTATAGAAACGGCAATCCCTGGCGGATTTGAAATTTGCGACAGTAAAAAATTATTTTTTGAATAATTTACTATAGAAAAGGCAAATACCTGGCGTATTTAAAATTTGCGACAGTAAAAAACTAATTTGTGAGAAATTTACTATAGAAAAGGCAATCCCTGGGATATTTAAAATTTGCGACAGTAAAAAATTAATTTGTGAGAAATTTACTATAGAAAAGGCAATCCCTGGCGTAATTAAAATTTGCGACAGTAGAAAATTATTTTTTGAATAATTTACTATAGAAACGGCAATCCCTGGCGTATTTAAAATTTGCGACAGTAAAAAATTATTTTTGAATAATTTACTATAGAAAAGGCAATCCCTGGCATAATTAAAATTTGCGACAGTATAAAATTATTATTTGAATAATTTACTATAGAAAAGGCAATCCCTGGCGTAATTAAAATTTGCGACAGTAAAATATTATTTTTTGAATAATTTACTATAGAAAAAGCAATCCCTGGCGCAATTACAATTTGCGACAGTAGAAAATTATTTTTTGAATAATTTACTATAGAAAAGGCAATCGCTGGCGTAATTAAAATTTGCGACAGTAGAAAATTATTTTTTGAATAATTTACTATAGAAAAGGCAATCCCTGGCGTATTTAAAATTTGCGACAGTAAAAAATTATTTTTTGAATAATTTACTATAGAAAAGGCAATCCCTGTCGCACTTAAAATTTGCGACAGTAAAAAATTATTTTTTGAATAATTTACTATAGAAAAGGCAATCCCTGGCGTAATTAAAATTTGCGACAGTAAAAAATTATTTTTTGAATAATTTACTATAGAAAAGGCAATCCCTGGCGCAATTACAATTTGCGACAGTAGAAAATTATTTTTTGAATAATTTACTATAGAAAAGGCAATCCCTGGCGTAATTAAATTTTGCGACAGTAGAAAATTATTTTTTGAATAATTTACTATAGAAAAGGCAATCCCTGGCGGATTTGAAATTGCGACAGTAAAAAATTATTTTTGAATAATTTACTATAGAAAAGGCAATCCCTGGCGTATTTAAAATTTGCGACAGTAAAAAATTAATTTGTGAGATATTTACTATAGAAAAGGCAATCCCTGGGATATTTAAAATTTGCGACAGTAAAAAATTATTTTTTGAATAATTTACTATAGAAAAGGCAATCCTGGCGGATTTGAAATTTGCGACAGTAAAAAATTAATTTGTGAGAAATTTACTATAGAAAAGGCAATCCCTGGCGTAATTAAAATTTGCGACAGTAGAAAATTATTTTTTGAATAATTTACTATAGAAAAGGCAATCCCTGGCGTAATTAAATTTTGCGACAGTAGAAAAATTATTTTTTGAATAATTTACTATAGAAAAGGCAATCCCTGGCGGATTTGAAATTTGCGACAGTAAAAAATTATTTTTTGAATAATTTACTATAGAAAAGGCAATCCCTGGCGTATTTAAAATTTGCGACAGTAAAAATTAATTTGTGAGATATTTACTATAGAAAAGGCAATCCCTGGGATATTTAAAATTTGCGACAGTAAAAAATTATTTTTTGAATAATTTACTATAGAAAAGGCAATCCCTGGCGTATTTAAAATTTGCGACAGTAAGAAATTAATTTGTGAGAAATTTACTATAGAAAAGGCAATCCCTGGGATATTTAAAATTTGCGACAGAAAAAAATTATTTTTTGAATAATTTACTATAGAAAAGGCAATCCCTGGCGTAATTAAAATTTGCGAGAGTAAAAAATTAATTTGTGAGAAATTTACTATAGAAAAGGCAATCCCTGGTATATTTAAAATTTGCGACAGTAAAAAAATTATTTTTTTGCAAAATTTACTATAGAAAAGGCAATCCCTGGCGTAATTAAAATTTGCGACAGTAGAAAATTATTTTTTGAATAATTTACTATAGAAAAGGCAATCCCTGGCGTATTTAAAATTTGCGACAGTATAAAATTATTTTTTGAATAATTTACGATAGAAAAGGCAAGCCCTGGCGTAATTAAAATTTGCGACAGTAGAAAATTATTTTTTGAATAATTTACTATAGAAAAGGCAATCCCTGGCGTAATTAAAATTTGCGACAGTATAAAATTATTTGTGAATAATTTACGATAGAAAAGGCAAGCCCTGGCGTAATTAAAATTTGCGACAGTAAAAAATTATTTTTTGCAAAATTTACTATAGAAAAGGCAATCCCTGGCGTAATTAAAATTTGCCACAGTTGAAAATTATTTTTTGAATAATTTACTATAGAAAAGGCAATCCCTGGCGCAATTAAAATTTGCGACAGTAAAAAATTATTTTTTGCAAAATTTACTATAGAAAAGGCAATCCCTGGCGTAACTAAAATTTGCGACAGTATAAAATTATTTTTTGAATAATTTACTATAGAAAAGGCAATCCCTGGCTTATTTAAAATTTGCGACAGTAAAAAATTATTTTTTGCAAAATTTACTATAGAAAAGCCAATCCCTGGCGCAATTAAAATTTGCGACAGTAAAAAATTATTTTTTGAATAATTGACTATAGAAAAGGCAATCCCTGGCGTAATTAAAATTTGCGACAGTTGAAAATTATTTTTTGAATAATTTACTATAGAAAAGGCAATCCCTGGCGTAATTAAAATTTGCGACAGTTGAAAATTATTTTTTGAATAATTTACTATAGAAAAGGCAATCCCTGGCGCAATTAAAATTTGCGACAGTAAAAATTATTTTTTGCAAAATTTACTATAGAAAAGGCAATCCCTGGCGTAACTAAAATTTGCGACAGTATAAAAATATTTTTTGAATAATTTACTATAGAAAAGGCAATCCCTGGCGTATTTAAAATTTGCGACAGTAAAAAATTATTTTTTGCAAAATTTACTATAGAAATGCCAATCCCTGGCGCAATTAAAATTTGCGACAGTAAAAAATTATTTTTTGAATAATTGACTATAGAAAAGGCAATCCCTGGCGTAATTAAAATTTGCGACAGGTGAAAATTATTTTTTGAATAATTTACTATAGAAAAGGCAATCCCTGGCGTAATTAAAATTTGCGACAGTATAAAATTATTTTTTGAATAATTTACTATAGAAAAGGCAATCCCCGGCTTAATTAAAATTTGCGACAGTATAAAATTATTTTTTGAATAATTTACTATAGAAAAGGCAATCCCTGGCGTAATTAGAATTTGCGACAGTATAAAATTATTTTTTGAATAATTTACTAAAGAAAAGGCAATCCCTGGCGTAATTAAAATTTGCGACAGTATAAAATTATATTTTGAATAATTTACTATAGAAAAGGCAATCCCTGACGCAATTAAAATTTGCGACAGTATAAAATTATTTTTTGAATAATTTACTAAAGAAAAGGCAATCCCTGGCGTAATTAAAATTTGCGACAGTAGAAAATTATTTTTTGAATAATTTACTATAGAAAAGGCAATCCCTGGCGTATTTAAAATTTGCGAGAGTATAAAATTATTTTTTGAATAATTTACTATAGAAAAGGCAATCCCTGGCGTAATTAAAATTTGCGACAGTAGAATATTATTTTTTGAATAATTTACTATAGAAAAGGCAATCCCTGGCGTAATTAAAATTTGCGACAGTAAAAAATTATTTTTTGAATAATTTACTAGAGAAGAGGCAATCCCTGGCGTATTTAAAATTTGCGACAGTAAAAAATTATTTTTTGAATAATTTACTATAGAAAAGGCAATCCCTGGCGTATTTAAAATTTGCGACAGTAAGAAATTAATTTGTGAGAAATTTACTATAGAAAAGGCAATCCCTGGGATATTTAAAATTTGCGACAGTAAAAAATTATTTTTTGAATAATTTACTATAGAAAAGGCAATCCCTGGCGTATTTAAAATTTGCGACAGTAAAAAATTAATTTGTGAGAAATTTACTATAGAAAAGGCAATCCCTGGGATATTTAAAATTTGCGACAGTAAAAAATTATTTTTTTTGCAAAATTTACTATAGAAAAGGCAATCCCTGGCGTAATTAAAATTTGCGACAGTAAAAAATTATTTTTTGAATAATTTACTATAGAAAAGGCAATCCCTGGCGTAATTAAAATTTGCGACCGTAAAAAATTATTTTTTGAATAATTTACTATAGAAAAGGCAATCCCTGGCGCACTTAAAATTTGCGACAGTTAAAAATTATTTTTTGAATAATTTACTATAGAAAAGGCAATCCCTGGCGTAATTAAAATTTGCGACAGTAAAAAATTATTTTTTGAATAATTTACTATAGAAAAGGCAATCCCTGGCGCAATTACAATTTGCGATAGTAGAAAATTATTTTTTTAAATAATTTACTATAGAAAAGGCAATCCCTGGCGTAATTAAAATTTGCGACAGTAGAAAATTATTTTTTGAATAATTTACTATAGAAAAGGCAATCCCTGGCGTATTTAAAATTTGCGACAGTAAAAAATTATTTTTTGAATAATTTACTATAGAAAAGGCAATCCCTGGCGTAATTAAAGTTTGCGACAGTATAAAATTATTTTTGAATAATTTACTATAGAAAAGGTAATCCCTGGCGTAATTAAAATTTGCGACAGTAAAAAATTATTTTTTGAATAATTTACTATAGAAAAAGCAATCCCTGGCGCAATTACAATTTGCGACAGTAGAAAATTATTTTTTGAATAATTTACTATAGAAAAGGCAATCCCTGACGCAATTAAAATTTGCGACAGTATAAAATTATTTTTTGAATAATTTACTAAAGAAAAGGCAATCCCTGGCGTAATTAAAATTTGCGACGGTAGAAAATTATTTTTTGAATAATTTACTATAGAAAAGGCAACCCCTGGCGTATTTAAAATTTGCGAGAGTATAAAATTATTTTTTGAATAATTTACTATAGAAAAGGCAATCCCTGGCGTAATTAAAATTTGCGACAGTATAAAATTATATTTTGAATAATTTACTATAGAAAAGGCAATCCCTGACGCAATTAAAATTTGCGACAGTATAAAATTATTTTTTGAATAATTTACTAAAGAAAAGGCAATCCCTGGCGTAATTAAAATTTGCGACAGTAGAAAATTATTTTTTGAATAATTTACTAAAGAAAAGGCAATCCCTGGCGTAATTAAAATTTGCGACAGTAGAAAATTATTTTTTGAATAATTTACTATAGAAAAGGCAATCCCTGGCGTAATTAAAATTTGCGACAGTATAAAATTATATTTTGAATAATTTACTATAGAAAAGGCTATCCCTGACGCAATTAAAATTTGCGACAGTATAAAATTATTTTTTGAATAATTTACTATAGAAAAGGCAATCCCTGACGCAATTAAAATTTGCGACAGTATAAAATTATTTTTTGAATAATTTACTAAAGAAAAGGCAATCCCTGGCGTAATTAAAATTTGCGACAGTAGAAAATTATTTTTTGAATAATTTACTATAGAAAAGGCAATCCCTGGCGTAATTAAAATTTGCGACAGTAAAAAATTATTTTTTGAATAATTTACTATAGAAAAGGCAATCCCTGGCGCACTTAAAATTTGCGACAGTTAAAAATTATTTTTTGAATAATTTACTATAGAAAAGGCAATCCCTGGCGTATTTAAAATTTGCGACAGTAAAAAATTATTTTTTGCAAAATTTACTATAGAAATGCCAATCCCTGGCGCAATTAAAATTTGCGACAGTAAAAAATTATTTTTTGAATAATTGACTATAGAAAAGGCAATCCCTGGCGTAATTAAAATTTGCGACAGGTGAAAATTATTTTTTGAATAATTTACTATAGAAAAGGCAATCCCTGGCGTAATTAAAATTTGCGACAGTATAAAATTATTTTTTGAATAATTTACTATAGAAAAGGCAATCCCCGGCTTAATTAAAATTTGCGACAGTATAAAATTATTTTTTGAATAATTTACTATAGAAAAGGCAATCCCTGGCGTAATTAGAATTTGCGACAGTATAAAATTATTTTTTGAATAATTTACTAAAGAAAAGGCAATCCCTGGCGTAATTAAAATTTGCGACAGTATAAAATTATATTTTGAATAATTTACTATAGAAAATGCAATCCCTGACGCAATTAAAATTTGCGACAGTATAAAATTATTTTTTGAATAATTTACTAAAGAAAAGGCAATCCCTGGCGTAATTAAAATTTGCGACAATAGAAAATTATTTTTTGAATAATTTACTATAGAAAAGGCAATCCCTGGCGTATTTAAAATTTGCGAGAGTATAAAATTATTTTTTGAATAATTTACTATAGAAAAGGCAATCCCTGGCGTAATTAAAATTTGCGACAGTAGAATATTATTTTTTGAATAATTTACTATAGAAAAGGCAATCCCTGGCGTAATTAAAATTTGCGACAGTATAAAATTATTTTTTGAATAATTTACTATAGAAAAGGCAATCCCTGGCGTAATTAAAATTTGCGACAGTATAAAATTATTTTTTGAATAATTTACTATAAAAAGGGCAATCCCTGGCGTAATTAAAATTTGCGACAGTAAAAAATTATTTTTTGAATAATTTACTATAGAAAAGGCAATCCCTGGCGTATTTAAAATTTGCGACAGTAAAAAATTATTTTTTGAATAATTTACTATAGAAAAGGCAATCCCTGGCGTATTTAAAATTTGCGACAGTAAGAAATTAATTTGTGAGAAATTTACTATAGAAAAGGCAATCCCTGGGATATTTAAAATTTGCGACAGTAAAAAATTATTTTTTGAATAATTTACTATAGAAAAGGCAATCCCTGGCGTATTTAAAATTTGCGACAGTAAAAAATTAATTTGTGAGAAATTTACTATAGAAAAGGCAATCCCTGGGATATTTAAAATTTGCGACAGTAAAAAATTATTTTTTTTGCAAAATTTACTATAGAAAAGGCAATCCCTGGCGTAATTAAAATTTGCGACAGTAAAAAATTATTTTTTGAATAATTTACTATAGAAAAGGCAATCCCTGGCGTAATTAAAATTTGCGACAGTAAAAAATTATTTTTTGAATAATTTACTATAGAAAAGGCAATCCCTGGCGCACTTAAAATTTGCGACAGTTAAAAATTATTTTTTGAATAATTTACTATAGAAAAGGCAATCCCTGGCGTAATTAAAATTTGCGACAGTAAAAAATTATTTTTTGAATAATTTACTATAGAAAAGGCAATCCCTGGCGCAATTACAATTTGCGATAGTAGAAAATTATTTTTTTAAATAATTTACTATAGAAAAGGCAATCCCTGGCGTAATTAAAATTTGCGACAGTAGAAAATTATTTTTTGAATAATTTACTATAGAAAAGGCAATCCCTGGCGTATTTAAAATTTGCGACAGTAAAAAATTATTTTTTGAATAATTTACTATAGAAAAGGCAATCCCTGGCGTAATTAAAGTTTGCGACAGTATAAAATTATTTTTTGAATAATTTACTATAGAAAAGGTAATCCCTGGCGTAATTAAAATTTGCGACAGTAAAAAATTATTTTTTGAATAATTTACTATAGAAAAAGCAATCCCTGGCGCAATTACAATTTGCGACAGTAGAAAATTATTTTTTGAATAATTTACTATAGAAAAGGCAATCCCTGGCGTAATTAAAATTTGCGACAGTAGAAAATTATTTTTTGAATAATTTACTATAGAAAAGGCAATCCCTGGCGTATTTAAAATTTGCGACAGTAAAAAATTATTTTTTGAATAATTTACTATAGAAAAGGCAATCCCTGGCGCACTTAAAATTTGCGACAGTAAAAAATTATTTTTTGAATAATTTACTATAGAAATGGCAATCCCTGGCGTAATTAAAATTTGCGACAGTAAAAAATTATTTTTTGAATAATTTACTATAGAAAAGGCAATCCCTGGCGCAATTACAATTTCCGACAGTAGAAAATTATTTTTTGAATAATTTACTATAGAAAAGGCAATCCCTGGCGTATTTAAAATTTGCGACAGTATAAAATTATTTTTTGAATAATTTACTATAGAAAAGGCAATCCCTGGCGTAATTAAAATTTGCGACAGTAGAATATTATTTTTTGAATAATTTACTATAGAAAAGGCAATCCCTGGCGTAATTAAAATTTGCGACAGTATAAAATTATTTTTTGAATAATTTACTATAGAAAAGGCAATCCCTGGCGTAATTAAAATTTGCGACAGTATAAAATTATTTTTTGAATAATTTACTATAGAAAGGGCAATCCCTGGCGTAATTAAAATTTGCGACAGCAAAAAAATTATTTTTTGAATAATTTACTATAGAAAAGGCAATCCCTGGCGCAATTACAATTTGCGACAGTAGAAAATTATTTTTTGAATAATTTACTATAGAAAAGGCAATCCCTGGCGTAATTAAAATTTGCGACAGTAGAAAATTATTTTTTGAATAATTTACTATAGAAAAGGCAATCCCTGGCGTATTTAAAATTTGCGACAGTAAAAAATTATTTTTTGAATAATTTACTATAGAAAAGGCAATCCCTGGCGTATTTAAAATTTGCGACAGTAAGAAATTAATTTGTGAGAAATTAACTATAGAAAAGGCAATCCTTGGGATATTTAAAATTTGCGACAGTAAAAAATTATTTTTTGAATAATTTACTATAGAAAAGGCAATCCCTGGCGTAATTAAAATTTGCGACAGTAGAAAATTATTTTTTGAATAATTTACTATAGAAAAGGCAATCCCTGGCGTATTTAAAATTTGCGACAGTAAAAAATTATTTTTTGAATAATTTACTATAGAAAAGGCAATCCCTGGCGCACTTAAAATTTGCGACAGTAAAAAATTATTTTTTGAATAATTTACTATAGAAATGGCAATCCCTGGCGTAATTAAAATTTGCGACAGTATAAAATTATTTTTTGAATTATTTACTAAAGAAAAGGCAATCCCTGGCGTAATTAAAATTTGCGACAGTAGAAAATTATTTTTTGAATAATTTACTATAGAAAAGGCAATCCCTGGCGTATTTAAAATTTGCGACAGTATAAAATTATTTTTTGAATAATTTACTATAGAAAAGGCAATCCCTGGCGTAATTAAAATTTGCGACAGTAGAATATTATTATTTGAATAATTTACTATAGAAAAGGCAATCCCTGGCGTAATTAAAATTTGCGACAGTATAAAATTATTTTTTGAATAATTTACTATAGAAAAGGCAATCCCTGGCATAATTAAAATTTGCGACAGTATAAAATTATTTTTTGAATAATTTACTATAGAAAGGGCAATCCCTGGCGTAATTAAAATTTGCGACAGTAAAAAATTATTTTTTGAATAATTTACTATAGAAAAGGCAATCCCTGGCGCAATTACAATTTGCGACAGTAGAAAATTATTTTTTGAATAATTTACTATAGAAAAGGCAATCGCTGGCGTAATTAAAATTTGCGACAGTAGAAAATTATTTTTTGAATAATTTACTATAGAAAAGGCAATCCCTGGCGTATTTAAAATTTGCGACAGTAAAAAATTATTTTTTGAATAATTTACTATAGAAAAGGCAATCCCTGGCGTATTTAAAATTTGCGACAGTAAGAAATTAATTTGTGAGAAATTTACTATAGAAAAGGCAATCCCTGGGATATTTAAAATTTGCGACAGTAAAAAATTATTTTTTGAATAATTTACTATAGAAAAGGCGTATTTAAAATTTGCGACAGTAAAAAATTAATTTGTGAGAAATTTACTATAGAAAAGGCAATCCCTGGGATATTTAAAATTTGCAACAGTAAAAAATTATTTTTTTTGCAAAATTTACTATAGAAAAGGCAATCCCTGGCGTAATTAAAATTTGCGACAGTAAAAAATTATTTTTTGAATAATTTACTATAGAAAAGGCAATCCCTGGCGTAATTAAAATTTGCGACAGTAAAAAATTATTTTTTGAATAATTTACTATAGAAAAGGCAATCCCTGGCGCACTTAAAATTTGCGACAGTAAAAAATTATTTTTTGAATAATTTACTATAGAAAAGGCAATCCCTGGCGTAATTAAAAGTTGCGACAGTAAAAAATTATTTTTTGAATAATTTACTATAGAAAAGGCAATCCCTGGCGCAATTACAATTTGCGATAGTAGAAAATTATTTTTTTAAATAATTTACTATAGAAAAGGCAATCCCTGGCGTAATTAAAATTTGCGACAGTAGAAAATTATTTTTTGAATAATTTACTATAGAAAAGGCAATCCCTGGCGTATTTAAAATTTGCGACAGTAAAAAATTATTTTTTGAATAATTTACTATAGAAAAGGCAATCCCTGGCGTAATTAAAGTTTGCGACAGTATAAAATTATTTTTTGAATAATTTACTATAGAAAAGGTAATCCCTGGTGTAATTAAAATTTGCGACAGTAAAAAATTATTTTTTGAATAATTTACTATAGAAAAAGCAATCCCTGGCGCAATTACAATTTGCGACAGTAGAAAATTATTTTTTGAATAATTTACTATAGAAAAGGCAATCCCTGGCGTAATTAAAATTTGCGACAGTAGAAAATTATTTTTTGAATAATTTACTATAGAAAAGGCAATCCCTGGCGTATTTAAAATTTGCGACAGTAAAAAATTATTTTTTGAATAATTTACTATAGAAAAGGCAATCCATGGCGCACTTAAAATTTGCGACAGTAAAAAATTATTTTTTGAATAATTTACTATAGAAAAGGCAATCCCTGGCGTAATTAAATTTTGCGACAGTAGACAATTATTTTTTGAATAATTTACTATAGAAAAGGCAATCCCTGGCGGATTTGAAATTTGCGACAGTAAAAAATTATTTTTTGAATAATTTACTATAGAAAAGGCAATCCCTGGCGTATTTAAAATTTGCGACAGTAAAAAATTAATTTGTGAGATATTTACTATAGAAAAGGCAATCCCTGGGATATTTAAAATTTGCGACAGTAAAAAATTATTTTTTGAATAATTTACTATAGAAAAGGCAATCCCTGGCGGATTTGAAATTTGCGACAGAAAAAAATTAATTTGTGAGAAATTTACTATAGAAAAGGCAATCCCTGGCGTAATTAAAATTTGCGACAGTAGAAAATTATTTTTTGAATAATTTACTATAGAAAAGGCAATCCCTGGCGCACTTAAAATTTGCGACAGTATAAAATTATTTTTTGAATAATTTACTATAGAAAAGGCAATCCCTGGCGTAATTAAAATTTGCGACAGTAGAAAATTATTTTTTGAATAATTTACTATAGAAAAGGCAATCCCTGGCGGATTTGAAATTTGCGACAGTAAAAATTATTTTTTGAATAATTTACTATAGAAAAGGCAATCCCTGGCGTATTTAAAATTTGCGACAGTAAAAAATTAATTTGTGAGAAATTTACTATAGAAAAGGCAATCCCTGGGATATTTAAAATTTGCGACAGTAAAAAATTATTTTTTGAATAATTTACTATAGAAAAGGCAATCCCTGGCATATTTAAAATTTGCGACAGTAAGAAATTAATTTGTGAGAAATTTACTATAGAAAAGGCAATCCCTGGGATATTTAAAATTTGCGACAGTAAAAAATTATTTTTTGAATAATTTACTATAGAAAAGGCAATCCCTGGCGTATTTAAAATTTGCGACAGTAAGAAATTAATTTGTGAGAAATTTACTATAGAAAAGGCAATCCCTGGGATATTTAAAATTTGCGACAGTAAAAAATTATTTTTTGAATAATTTACTATAGAAAAGGCAATCCCTGGCGCAATTACAATTTGCGACAGTAGAAAATTATTTTTTGAATAATTTACTATAGAAAAGGCAATCCCTGGCGTAATTAAAATTTGCGACAGTAGAAAATAATTTTTTGAATAATTTACTATAGAAAAGGCAATCCCTGGCGTATTTAAAATTTGCGACAGTAAAAAATTATTTTTTGAATAATTTACTATAGAAAAGGCAATCCCTGGCGTAATTAAAATTTGCGACAGTATAAAATTATTTTTTGAATAATTTACTATAGAAAAGGCAATCCCTGGCGCAATTAAAATTTGCGACAGTAAAAAATTATTTTTTGCAAAATTTACTATAGAAAAGGCAATCCCTGGCGTAATTAAAATTTGCGACAGTTGAAAATTATTTTTTGAATAATTTACTATAGAAAAGGCAATCCCTGGCGCAATTAAAATTTGCGACAGTAAAAAATTATTTTTTGCAAAATTTACTATAGAAAAGGCAATCCCTGGCGTAACTAAAATTTGCGACAGTATAAAATTATTTTTTGAATAATTTACTATAGAAAAGGCAATCCCTGGCGTATTTAAAATTTGCGACAGTAAAAAATTATTTTTTGCAAAATTTACTATAGAAAAGCCAATCCCTGGCGCAATTAAAATTTGCGACATTAAAAAATTATTTTTTGAATAATTTACTATAGAAAAGGCAATCCCTGGCGTAATTAAAATTTGCGACAGTTGAAAATTATTTTTTGAATAATTTACTATAGAAAAGGCAATCCCTGGCGTAATTAAAATTTGCGACAATAAAAAATTATTTTTTGAATAATTTACTATAGAAAAGGCAATCCCTGGCGCACTTAAAATTTGCGACAGTATAAAAATATTTTTTGAATAATTTACTATAGAAAAGGCAATCCCTGGCGTAACTAAAATTTGCGACAGTATAAAATTATTTTTTGAATAATTTACTATAGAAAAGGCAATCCCTGGCGTATTTAAAATTTGCGACAGTAAAAAATTATTTTTTGCAAAATTTACTATAGAAAAGGCAATCCCTGGGATATTTAAAATTTGCGACAGTAAAAAATTATTTTTTGAATAATTTACTATAGAAAAGGCAATCCCTGGCATAATTAAAATTTGCGACAGTAAGAAATTAATTTGTGAGAAATTTACTATAGAAAAGGCAATCCCTGGGATATTTAAAATTTGCGACAGTAAAAAATTATTTTTTGAATAATTTACTATAGAAAAGGCAATCCCTGGCGTATTTAAAATTTGCGACAGTAAGAAATTAATTTGTGAGAAATTTACTATAGAAAAGGCAATCCCTGGGATATTTAAAATTTGCGACAGTAAAAAATTATTTTTTGAATAATTTACTATAGAAAAGGCAATCCCTGGCGCAATTACAATTTGCGACAGTAGAAAATTATTTTTTGAATAATTTACTATAGAAAAGGCAATCCCTGGCGTAATTAAAATTTGCGACAGTAGAAAATAATTTTTTGAATAATTTACTATAGAAAAGGCAATCCCTGGCGTATTTAAAATTTGCGACAGTAAAAAATTATTTTTTGAATAATTTACTATAGAAAAGGCAATCCCTGGCGTAATTAAAATTTGCGACAGTATAAAATTATTTTTTGAATAATTTACTATAGAAAAGGCAATCCCTGGCGCAATTAAAATTTGCGACAGTAAAAAATTATTTTTTGCAAAATTTACTATAGAAAAGGCAATCCCTGGCGTAATTAAAATTTGCGACAGTTGAAAATTATTTTTTGAATAATTTACTATAGAAAAGGCAATCCCTGGCGCAATTAAAATTTGCGACAGTAAAAAATTATTTTTTGCAAAATTTACTATAGAAAAGGCAATCCCTGGCGTAACTAAAATTTGCGACAGTATAAAATTATTTTTTGAATAATTTACTATAGACAAGGCAATCCCTGGCGTATTTAAAATTTGCGACAGTAAAAAATTATTTTTTTGCAAAATTTACTATAGAAAAGCCAATCCCTGGCGCAATTAAAATTTGCGACATTAAAAAATTATTTTTTGAATAATTTACTATAGAAAAGGCAATCCCTGGCGTAATTAAAATTTGCGACAGTTGAAAATTATTTTTTGAATAATTTACTATAGAAAAGGCAATCCCTGGCGTAATTAAAATTTGCGACAATAAAAAATTATTTTTTGAATAATTTACTATAGAAAAGGCAATCCCTGGCGCACTTAAAATTTGCGACAGTATAAAAATATTTTTTGAATAATTTACTATAGAAAAGGCAATCCCTGGCGTAATTAAAATTTGCGACAGTATAAAATTATTTTTTGAATAATTTACTATAGAAAAGGCAATCCCTGGCGCAATTACAATTTGCGACAGTAGAAAATTATTTTTTGAATAATTTACTATAGAAAAGGCAATCCCTGGCGTAATTAAAATTTGCGACAGTAGAAAATAATTTTTTGAATAATTTACTATAGAAAAGGCAATCCCTGGCGTATTTAAAATTTGCGACAGTAAAAAATTATTTTTTGCAAAATTTACTATAGAAAAGGCAATCCCTGGCGTAATTAAAATTTGCGACAGTTGAAAATTATTTTTTGAATAATTTACTATAGAAAAGGCAATCCCTGGCGCACTTAAAATTTGCGACAGTATAAAAATATTTTTTGAATAATTTACTATAGAAAAGGCAATCCCTGGCGTAATTAAAATTTGCGACAGTATAAAATTATTTTTTGAATAATTTACTATAGAAAAGGCAATCCCTGGCGCAATTACAATTTGCGACAGTAGAAAATTATTTTTTGAATAATTTACTATAGAAAAGGCAATCCCTGGCGTAATTAAAATTTGCGACAGTATAAAATTATTTTTTGAATAATTTACTATAGAAAAGGCAATCCCTGGCGCAATTACAATTTGCGACAGTAGAAAATTATTTTTTGAATAATTTACTATAGAAAAGGCAATCCCTGGCGTATTTAAAATTTGCGACAGTAAAAAATTATTTTTTGCAAAATTTACTATAGAAAAGGCAATCCCTGGCGTAATTAAAATTTGCGACAGTTGAAAATTATTTTTTGAATAATTTACTATAGAAAAGGCAATCCCTGGCGCACTTAAAATTTGCGACAGTATAAAAATATTTTTTGAATAATTTACTATAGAAAAGGCAATCCCTGGCGTAATTAAAATTTGCGACAGTATAAAATTATTTTTTGAATAATTTACTATAGAAAAGGCAATCCCTGGCGCAATTACAATTTGCGACAGTAGAAAATTATTTTTTGAATAATTTACTATAGAAAAGGCAATCCCTGGCGTAATTAAAATTTGCGACAGTATAAAATTATTTTTTGAATAATTTACTATAGAAAAGGCAATCCCTGGCGTAATTAAAATTTGCGACAGTTGAAAATTATTTTTTGAATAATTTACTATAGAAAAGGCAATCCCTGGCGCACTTAAAATTTGCGACAGTATAAAAATATTTTTTGAATAATTTACTATAGAAAAGGCAATCCCTGGCGTAATTAAAATTTGCGACAGTATAAAATTATTTTTTGAATAATTTACTATAGAAAAGGCAATCCCTGGCGCAATTACAATTTGCGACAGTAGAAAATTATTTTTTGAATAATTTACTATAGAAAAGGCAATCCCTGGCGTAATTAAAATTTGCGACAGTATAAAATTATTTTTTGAATAATTTACTATAGAAAAGGCAATCCCTGGCGCAATTACAATTTGCGACAGTAGAAAATTATTTTTTGAATAATTTACTATAGAAAAGGCAATCCCTGGCGTATTTAAAATTTGCGACAGTAAAAAATTATTTTTTGCAAAATTTACTATAGAAAAGGCAATCCCTGGGATATTTAAAATTTGCGACAGTAAAAAATTATTTTTTGAATAATTTACTATAGAAAAGGCAATCCCTGGCATAATTAAAATTTGCGACAGTAAGAAATTAATTTGTGAGAAATTTACTATAGAAAAGGCAATCCCTGGGATATTTAAAATTTGCGACAGTAAAAAATTATTTTTTGAATAATTTACTATAGAAAAGGCAATCCCTGGCGTATTTAAAATTTGCGACAGTAAGAAATTAATTTGTGAGAAATTTACTATAGAAAAGGCAATCCCTGGGATATTTAAAATTTGCGACAGTAAAAAATTATTTTTTGAATAATTTACTATAGAAAAGGCAATCCCTGGCGCAATTACAATTTGCGACAGTAGAAAATTATTTTTTGAATAATTTACTATAGAAAAGGCAATCCCTGGCGTAATTAAAATTTGCGACAGTAGAAAATAATTTTTTGAATAATTTACTATAGAAAAGGCAATCCCTGGCGTATTTAAAATTTGCGACAGTAAAAAATTATTTTTTGAATAATTTACTATAGAAAAGGCAATCCCTGGCGTAATTAAAATTTGCGACAGTATAAAATTATTTTTTGAATAATTTACTATAGAAAAGGCAATCCCTGGCGCAATTAAAATTTGCGACAGTAAAAAATTATTTTTTGCAAAATTTACTATAGAAAAGGCAATCCCTGGCGTAATTAAAATTTGCGACAGTTGAAAATTATTTTTTGAATAATTTACTATAGAAAAGGCAATCCCTGGCGCAATTAAAATTTGCGACAGTAAAAAATTATTTTTTGCAAAATTTACTATAGAAAAGGCAATCCCTGGCGTAACTAAAATTTGCGACAGTATAAAATTATTTTTTGAATAATTTACTATAGACAAGGCAATCCCTGGCGTATTTAAAATTTGCGACAGTAAAAAATTATTTTTTTGCAAAATTTACTATAGAAAAGCCAATCCCTGGCGCAATTAAAATTTGCGACATTAAAAAATTATTTTTTGAATAATTTACTATAGAAAAGGCAATCCCTGGCGTAATTAAAATTTGCGACAGTTGAAAATTATTTTTTGAATAATTTACTATAGAAAAGGCAATCCCTGGCGTAATTAAAATTTGCGACAATAAAAAATTATTTTTTGAATAATTTACTATAGAAAAGGCAATCCCTGGCGCACTTAAAATTTGCGACAGTATAAAAATATTTTTTGAATAATTTACTATAGAAAAGGCAATCCCTGGCGTAATTAAAATTTGCGACAGTATAAAATTATTTTTTGAATAATTTACTATAGAAAAGGCAATCCCTGGCGGACTTAAAATTTGCGACAGTAAAAAATTATTTTTTGAATAATTTACTATAGAAAAGGCAATCCCTGGCGTAATTAAAATTTGCGACAGTAGAAAATTATTTTTTGAATAATTTACTATAGAAAAGGCAATCCCTGGCGCACTTAAAATTTGCGACAGTAAAAAATTGTTTTTTGAATAATTTACTATAGAAAAGGCAATCCCTGGGATATTTAAATTTGCGACAGTAGAAAATTATTTTTTGAATAATTTACTATAGAAAAGGCAATCCCTGGCGTATTTAAAATTTGCGACAGTAAAAAATTAATATTTTGAAAAATTTACTGTAGAAAAGGCAATCCCTGGGATATGTAAAATTTGCGACAGTAAAAAATTATTTTTTGAATAATTTACTGTAGAAAAGGCAATCCCTGGGATATTTAAAATTTGCGACAGTAAAAAATTATTTTTTGAATAATTTACTATAGAAAAGGCGTATTTAAAATTTGCGAAAGTAAAAAATTAATTTGTGAGAAATTTACTATAGAAAAGGCAATCCCTGGGATATTTAAAATTTGCGACAGTAAAAAATTATTTTTTTTGCAAAATTTACTATAGAAAAGGCAATCCCTGGCGTAATTAAAATTTGCGACAGTAAAAAATTATTTTTTGAATAATTTACTATAGAAAAGGCAATCCCTGGCGTAATTAAAATTTGCGACAGTAAAAAATTATTTTTTGAATAATTTACTATAGAAAAGGCAATCCCTGGCGCACTTAAAATTTGCGACAGTAAAAAATTATTTTTTGAATAATTTACTATAGAAAAGGCAATCCCTGGCGTAATTAAAATTTGCGACAGTAAAAAATTATTTTTTGAATAATTTACTATAGAAAAGGCAATCCCTGGCGCAATTACAATTTGCGATAGTAGAAAATTATTTTTTTAAATAATTTACTATAGAAAAGGCAATCCCTGGCGTAATTAAAATTTGCGACAGTAGAAAATTATTTTTTGAATAATTTACTATAGAAAAGGCAATCCCTGGCGTATTTAAAATTTGCGACAGTAAAAAATTATTTTTTGAATAATTTACTATAGAAAAGGCAATCCCTGGCGTAATTAAAGTTTGCGACAGTATAAAATTATGTTTTGAATAATTTACTATAGAAAAGGTAATCCCTGGCGTAATTAAAATTTGCGACAGTAAAAAATTATTTTTTGAATAATTTACTATAGAAAAAGCAATCCCTGGCGCAATTACAATTTGCGACAGTAGAAAATTATTTTTTGAATAATTTACTATAGAAAAGGCAATCCCTGGCGTAATTAAAATTTGCGACAGTAGAAAATTATTTTTTGAATAATTTACTATAGAAAAGGCAATCCCTGGCGTAATTAAATTTTGCGACAGTAGAAAATTATTTTTTGAATAATTTTCTATAGAAAAGGCAATCCCTGGCGGATTTGAAATTTGCGACAGTAAAAAATTATTTTTTGAATAATTTACTATAGAAAAGGCAATCCCTGGCGTATTTAAAATTTGCGACAGTAAAAAATTAATTTGTGAGATATTTACTATAGAAAAGGCAATCCCTGGGATATTTAAAATTTGCGACAGTAAAAAATTATTTTTTGAATAATTTACTATAGAAAAGGCAATCCCTGGCGGATTTGAAATTTGCGACAGAAAAAAATTAGTTTGTGAGAAATTTACTATAGAAAAGGCAATCCCTGGCGTAATTAAAATTTGCGACAGTAGAAAATTATTTTTTGAATAATTTACTATAGAAAAGGCAATCCCTGGCGCACTTAAAATTTGCGACAGTATAAAATTATTTTTTGAATAATTTACTATAGAAAAGGCAATCCCTGGCGTAATTAAAATTTGCGACAGTAGAAAATTATTTTTTGAATAATTTACTATAGAAAAGGCAATCCCTGGCGGATTTGAAATTTGCGACAGTAAAAAATTATTTTTTGAATAATTTACTATAGAAAAGGCAATCCCTGGCGTATTTAAAATTTGCGACAGTAAAAAATTAATTTGTGAGAAATTTACTATAGAAAAGGCAATCCCTTTGATATTTAAAATTTGCGACAGTAAAAAATTATTTTTTGAATAATTTACTATAGAAAAGGCAATCCCTGGCATATTTAAAATTTGCTACAGTAAGAAATTAATTTGTGAGAAATTTACTATAGAAAAGGCAATCCCTGGGATATTTAAAATTTGCGACAGTAAAAAATTATTTTTTGAATAATTTACTATAGAAAAGGCAATCCCTGGCGTATTTAAAATTTCCGACAGTAAAAAATTAATATTTTGAAAAATTTACTGTAGAAAAGGCAATCCCTGGGATATTTAAAATTTGCGACAGTAAAAAATTATTTTTTGAATAATTTACTGTAGAAAAGGCAATCCCTGGGATATTTAAAATTTGCGACAGTAAAAAATTATTTTTTGAATAATTTACTATAGAAAAGGCGTATTTAAAATTTGCGACAGTAAAAAATTAATTTGTGAGAAATTTACTATAGAAAAGGCAATCCCTGGGATATTTAAAATTTGCGACAGTAAAAAATTATTTTTTGAATAATTTACTATAGAAAAGGCAATCCCTGCATATTTAAAATTTGCGACAGTAAGAAATTAATTTGTGAGAAATTTACTATAGAAAAGGCAATCCCTGGGATATTTAAAATTTGCGACAGTAAAAAATTATTTTTTGAATAATTTACTATAGAAAAGGCAATCCCTGGCGTATTTAAAATTTGCGACAGTAAGAAATTAATTTGTGAGAAATTTACTATAGAAAAGGCAATCCCTGGGATATTTAAAATTTGCGACAGTAAAAAATTATTTTTTGAATAATTTACTATAGAAAAGGCAATCCCTGGCGCAATTACAATTTGCGACAGTAAAAAATTATTTTTTGAATAATTTACTATAGAAAAGGCAATCCCTGGCGTAATTAAAATTTGCGACAGTAAAAAATTATTTTTTGAATAATTTACTATAGAAAAGGCAATCCCTGGCGCAATTACAATTTGCGACAGTAGAAAATTATTTTTTGAATAATTTACTATAGAAAAGGCAATCCCTGGCGTAATTAAAATTTGCGACAGTAGAAAATTATTTTTTGAATAATTTACTATAGAAAAGGCAATCCCTGGCGTAATTAAAATTTGCGACAGTAGAAAATTATTTTTTGAATAATTTACTATAGAAAAGGCAATCCCTGGCGCACTTAAAATTTGCGACAGTAAAAAATTGTTTTTTGAATAATTTACTATAGAAAAGGCAATCCCTGGGATATTTAAATTTGCGACAGTAGAAAATTATTTTTTGAATAATTTACTATAGAAAAGGCAATCCCTGGCGTATTTAAAATTTGCGACAGTAAAAAATTAATATTTTGAAAAATTTACTGTAGAAAAGGCAATCCCTGGGATATTTAAAATTTGCGACAGTAAAAAATTATTTTTTGAATAATTTACTGTAGAAAAGGCAATCCCTGGGATATTTAAAATTTGCGACAGTAAAAAATTATTTTTTGAATAATTTACTATAGAAAAGGCGTATTTAAAATTTGCGACAGTAAAAAATTAATTTGTGAGAAATTTACTATAGAAAAGGCAATCCCTGGGATATTTAAAATTTGCGACAGTAAAAAATTATTTTTTTTGCAAAATTTACTATAGAAAAGGCAATCCCTGGGATATTTAAATTTGCGACAGTAGAAAATTATTTTTTGAATAATTTACTATAGAAAAGGCAATCCCTGGCGTAATTAAAATTTGCGACAGTAAAAAATTATTTTTTGAATAATTTACTATAGAAAAGGCAATCCCTGGCGCACTTAAAATTTGCGGCAGTAAAAAATTATTTTTTGAATAATTTACTATAGAAAAGGCAATCCCTGGCGTAATTAAAATTTGCGACAGTAAAAAATTATTTTTTGAATAATTTACTATAGAAAAGGCAATCCCTGGCGCAATTACAATTTGCGATAGTAGAAAATTATTTTTTTAAATAATTTACTATAGAAAAGGCAATCCCTGGCGTAATTAAAATTTGCGACAGTAGAAAATTATTTTTTGAATAATTTACTATAGAAAAGGCAATCCCTGGCGTATTTAAAATTTGCGACAGTAAAAAATTATTTTTTGAATAATTTACTATAGAAAAGGCAATCCCTGGCGTAATTAAAGTTTGCGACAGTATAAAATTATGTTTTGAATAATTTACTATAGAAAAGGTAATCCCTGGCGTAATTAAAATTTGCGACAGTAAAAAATTATTTTTTGAATAATTTACTATAGAAAAAGCAATCCCTGGCGCAATTACAATTTGCGACAGTAGAAAATTATTTTTTGAATAATTTACTATAGAAAAGGCAATCCCTGGCGTAATTAAAATTTGCGACAGTAGAAAATTATTTTTTGAATAATTTACTATAGAAAAGGCAATCCCTGGCGTATTTAAAATTTGCGACAGCAAAAAATTATTTTTTGAATAATTTACTATAGAAAAGGCAATCCCTGGCGCACTTAAAATTTGCGACAGTAAAAAATTATTTTTTGAATAATTTACTATAGAAATGGCAATCCCTGGCGTAATTAAAATTTGCGACAGTAAAAAAATTATTTTTTGAATAATTTACTATAGAAAAGGCAATCCCTGGCGCAATTACAATTTGCGACAGTAGAAAATTATTTTTTGAATAATTTACTATAGAAAAGGCAATCCCTGGCGTAATTAAATTTTGCGACAGTAGAAAATTATTTTTTGAATAATTTACTATAGAAAAGCAATCCCTGGCGGATTTCAAATTTGCGACAGTAAAAAATTATTTTTTGAATAATTTACTATAGAAAAGGCAATCCCTGGCGTATTTAAAATTTGCGACAGAAAAAAATTAATTTGTGAGATATTTACTATAGAAAAGGCAATCCCTGGGATATTTAAAATTTGCGACAGTAAAAAAATATTTTTTGAATAATTTACTATAGAAAAGGCAATCCCTGGCGGATTTGAAATTTGCGACAGAAAAAAATTAATTTGTGAGAAATTTACTATAGAAAAGGCAATCCCTGGCGTAATTAAAATTTGCGACAGTAGAAAATTATTTTTTGAATAATTTACTATAGAAAAGGCAATCCCTGGCGCAATTAAAATTTGCGACAGTATAAAATTATTTTTGAATAATTTACTATAGAAAAGGCAATCCCTGGCGTAATTAAAATTTGCGACAGTAGAAAATTATTTTTTGAATAATTTACTATAGAAAAGGCAATCCCTGGCGGATTTGAAATTAGCGACAGTAAAAAATTATTTTTTGAATAATTTACTATAGAAAAGGCAATCCCTGGCGTATTTAAAATTTGCGACAGTAAAAAATTAATTTGTGAGAAATTTACTATAGAAAAGGCAATCCCTGGGATATTTAAAATTTGCGACAGTAAAAAATTATTTTTTGAATAATTTACTATAGAAAAGGCAATCCCTGGCATATTTAAAATTTGCGACAGTAAGAAATTAATTTGTGAGAAATTTACTATAGAAAAAGGCAATCCCTGGGATATTTAAAATTTGCGACAGTAGAAAATTATTTTTTGAATAATTTGACTATAGAAAAGGCAATCCCTGGCGTTTTTAAAATTTGCGACAGTAAGAAATTAATTTGTGAGAAATTTACTATAGAAAAGGCAATCCCTGGGATATTTAAAATTTGCGACAGTAAAAAATTATTTTTGAATAATTTACTATAGAAAAGGCAATCCCTGGCGTAATTAAAATTTGCGACAGTAGAAAATTATTTTTTGAATAATTTACTATAGAAAAGGCAATCCCTGGCGTATTTAAAATTTGCGACAGTAAAAAATTATTTTTTGAATAATTTACTATAGAAAAGGCAATCCCTGGCGTAATTAAAATTTGCGACAGTATAAAATTATTTTTTGAATAATTTTACTATAGAAAAGGCAATCCCTGGCGTATTTAAAATTTGCGACAGAAAAAAATTAATTTGTGAGATATTTACTATAGAAAAGGCAATCCCTGGGATATTTAAAATTTGCGACAGTAAAAAATTATTTTTTGAATAATTTACTATAGAAAAGGCAATCCCTGGCGGATTTGAAATTTGCGACAGAAAAAAATTAATTTGTGAGAAATTTACTATAGAAAAGGCAATCCCTGGCGTAATTAAAATTTGCGACAGTAGAAAATTATTTTTTGAATAATTTACTATAGAAAAGGCAATCCCTGGCGCACTCAAAATTTGCGACAGTATAAAATTATTTTTTGAATAATTTACTATAGAAAAGGCAATCCCTGGCGTAATTAAAATTTGCGACAGTAGAAAATTATTTTTTGAATAATTTACTATAGAAAAGGCAATCCCCTGGCGGATTTGAAATTTGCGACAGTAAAAAATTATTTTTTGAATAATTTACTATAGAAAAGGCAATCCCTGGCGTATTTAAAATTTGCGACAGTAAAAAATTAATTTGTGAGAAATTTACTATAGAAAAGGCAATCCCTGGGATATTTAAAATTTGCGACAGTAAAAAATTATTTTTTGAATAATTTACTATAGAAAAGGCAATCCCTGGCATATTTAAAATTTGCGACAGTAAGAAATTAATTTGTGAGAAATTTACTATAGAAAAAGGCAATCCCTGGGATATTTAAAATTTGCGACAGTAAAAAATTATTTTTTGAATAATTTACTATAGAAAAGGCAATCCCTGGCGTATTTAAAATTTGCGACAGTAAGAAATTAATTTGTGAGAAATTTACTATAGAAAAGGCAATCCCTGGGATATTTAAAATTTGCGACAGTAAAAAATTATTTTTTGAATAATTTACTATAGAAAAGGCAATCCCTGGCGTAATTAAAATTTGCGACAGTAGAAAATTATTTTTTGAATAATTTACTATAGAAAAGGCAATCCCTGGCGTATTTAAAATTTGCGACAGTAAAAAATTATTTTTTGAATAATTTACTATAGAAAAGGCAATCCCTGGCGTAATTAAAATTTGCGACAGTATAAAATTATTTTTTGAATAATTTACTATAGAAAAGGCAATCCCTGGCGCAATTAAAATTTGCGACAGTAAAAAATTATTTTTTTGCAAAATTTACTATAGAAAAGGCAATCCCTGGCGTAATTAAAATTTGCGACGGTTGAAAATTATTTTTTGAATAATTTACTATATAAAAGGCAATCCCTGGCGCAATTAAAATTTGCGACAGTAAAAAATTATTTTTTGCAAAATTTACTATAGAAAAGGCAATCCCTGGCGTAACGAAAATTTGCGACAGTATAAAATTATTTTTTGAATAATTTACTATAGAAAAGGCAATCCCTGGCGTATTTAAAATTTGCGACAGTAAAAATTATTTTTTGCAAAATTTACTATAGAAAAGCCAATCCCTGGCGCAATTAAAATTTGCGACATTAAAAAATTATTTTTTGAATAATTGACTATGGAAAAGGCAATCCCTGGCGTAATTAAAATTTGCGACAGTTGAAAATTATTTTTTGAATAATTTACTATAGAAAAGGCAATCCCTGGCGTAATTAAAATTTGCGACAGTATAAAATTATTTTTTGAATAATTTACTATAGAAAAGGCAATCCCTGGCGTAATTAAAATTTGCGACAGTTGAAAATTATTTTTTGAATAATTTACTATAGAAAAGGCAATCCCTGGCGTAATTAAAATTTGCGACAATAAAAAATTATTTTTTGAATAATTTACTATAGAAAAGGCAATCCCTGGCGCACCTAAAATTTGCGACAGTATAAAATTATTTTTTGAATAATTTACTAAAGAAAAGGCAATCCCTGGCGTAATTAAAATTTGCGACAGTATAAAATTATTTTTTGAATAATTTACTATAGAAATGGCAATCCCTGGCGGACTTAAAATTTGCGACAGTAAAAAATTATTTTTTGAATAATTTACTATAGAAAAGGCAATCCCTGGCGTAATTCAAATTTGCGACAGTAGAAAATTATTTTTTGAATAATTTACTATAGAAAAGGCAATCCCTGGCGCACTTAAAATTTGCGACAGTAAAAAATTGTTTTTTGAATAATTTACTATAGAAAAGGCAATCCCTGGGATATTTAAATTTGCGACAGTAGAAAATTATTTTTTGAATAATTTACTATAGAAAAGGCAATCCCTGGCGTATTTAAAATTTGCGACAGTAAAAAATTAATATTTTGAAAAATTTACTGTAGAAAAGGCAATCCCTGGCGCACTTAAAATTTGCGACAGTAAAAAATTATTTTTTGAATAATTTACTGTAGAAAAGGCAATCCCTGGGATATTTAAAATTTGCGACAGTTGAAAATTATTTTTTGAATAATTTACTGTAGAAAAGGCAATCCCTGCGGATTTGAAATTTGCGACAGTAAAAAATTATTTTTTGAATAATTTACTATAGAAAAGGCAATCCCTGGCGCACTTAAAATTTGCGACAGTAAAAAATTATTTTTTGAATAATTTACTATAGAAAAGTCAATCCCTGGCGTGATTAAAATTTGCGACAGTTGAAAATTATTTTTTGAATAATTTACTATAGAAAAGGCAATCCCTGGGATAATTAAAATTTGCGACAGTAAAAAATTATTTTTTGAATAATTTACTATAGAAAAGGCAATACCTGGCGTAATTAAAATTTGCGACATTTGAAAATTATTTTTTGAATAATTTACTATAGAAAAGGCAATCCCTGGCGTAATTAAAATTTGCGACAGAAAAAAATTATTTTTTGAAAAATTTACTATCGAAAAGGCAATCCCTGGCGTAATTAAAATTTGCGACAGTAGAAAATTATTTTTTGAATAATTTACTATAGAAAAGCCAATCCCTGGCGTAGTTAAAATTTGCGACAGTATAAAATTATTTTTGAATAATTTACTATAGAAAAGGCAATCCCTGGCGTAATTAAAATTTGCGACAATAAAAAATTATTTTTGAATAATTTACTATAGAAAAGGCAATCCCTGGCGCACTTAAAATTTGCGACAGTATAAAATTATTTTTTGAATAATTTACTATAGAAAAGGCAATCCCTGGCGTAATTAAAATTTGCGACAGTATAAAATTATTTTTTGAATAATTTACTATAGAAAAGGCAATCCCTGGCGGACTTAAAATTTGCGACAGTAAAAAATTATTTTTTGAATAATTTACTATAGAAAAGGCAATCCCCTGGCGTAATTAAAATTTGCGACAGTAGAAAATTATTTTTTGAATAATTTACTATAGAAAAGGCAATCCCTGGCGCACTTAAAATTTGCGACAGTAGAAAATTGTTTTTTGAATAATTTACTATAGAAAAGGCAATCCCTGGGATATTTAAATTTGCGACAGTTGAAAATTATTTTTTGAATAATTTACTGTAGAAAAGGCAATCCCTGGCGGATTTGAAATTTGCGACAGTAAAAAATTATTTTTTGAATAATTTACTATAGAAAAGGCAATCCCTGGCGCACTTAAAATTTGCGACAGTAAAAAATTATTTTTTGAATAATTTACTATAGAAAGGTCAATCCCTGGCGTAATTAAAATTTGCGACAGTTGAAAATTATTTTTTGAATAATTTACTATAGAAAAGGCAATCCCTGGGATAATTAAAATTTGCGACAGTAAAAAATTATTTTTTGAATAATTTACTATAGAAAAGGCAATACCTGGCGTAATTAAAATTTGCGACATTTGAAAATTATTTTTTGAATAATTTACTATAGAAAAGGCAATCCCTGGCGTAATTAAAATTTGCGACAGTAAAAAAATTATTTTTTGAAAAATTTACTATCGAAAAGGCAATCCCTGGCGTAATTAAAATTTGCGACAGTAGAAAATTATTTTTTGAATAATTTACTATAGAAAAGGCAATCCCTGGCGTAGTTAAAATTTGCGACAGTATAAAATTATTTTTTGAATAATTTACTATAGAAAAGGCAATCCCTGGCGTAATTAAAATTTGCGACAGTATAAAATATTTTTTTGAATAATTTACTATAGATAAGGCAATCTCTGGCGCAATTAAAATTTGCGACAGTAAAAAATTATTTTTTGCAAAATTTACTATAGAAAAGACAATCCCCGGCGTAATTAAAATTGGCGGACAGTATAAAATTATTTTTTGAATAATTTACTATAGAAAAGGCAATCTCTGGCGTATTTAAAATTTGCGACAGTAAAAAATTATTTTTTGCAAAATTTACTATAGAAAAGGCAATCGCTGGCGCAATTAAAATTTGCGACAGTAAAAAATTATTTTTTGAATAATTTACTATAGAAAAGGCAATCCCTGGCGTAATTAAAATTTGCGACAGTTGAAAATTATTTTTTGCATAATTTACTATAGAAAAGGCAATCCCTGGGATATTTAAATTTGCGACAGTAGAAAATTATTTTTTGAATAATTTACTATAGAAAAGGCAATCCCTGGCGTATTTAAAATTTGCGACAGTAAAAAATTTATATTTTGAAAAATTTACTGTAGAAAAGGCAATCCCTGGGATATTTAAAATTTGCGACAGTAAAAAATTATTTTTTGAATAATTTACTGTAGAAAAGGCAATCCCTGGGATATTTAAAATTTGCGACAGTAGAAAATTATTTTTTGAATAATTTACTATAGAAAAGGCAATCCCTGCGTAATTAAAATTTGCGACAGTAGAAAATTATTTTTTGAATAATTTACTATAGAAAAGGCAATCCCTGGCGCACTTAAAATTTGCGACAGTAAAAAATTGTTTTTTGAATAATTTACTATAGAAAAGGCAATCCCTGGGATATTTAAATTTGCGACAGTAGAAAATTATTTTTTGAATAATTTACTATAGAAAAGGCAATCCCTGGCGTATTTAAAATTTGCGACAGTAAAAAATTAATATTTTGAAAAATTTACTGTAGAAAAGGCAATCCCTGGGATATTTAAAATTTGCGACAGTAAAAAAATTATTTTTTGAATAATTTACTGTAGAAAAGGCAATCCCTGGGATATTTAAAATTTGCGACAGTAAAAAATTATTTTTTGAATATTTTACTATAGAAAAGGCGTATTTAAAATTTGCGACAGTAAAAAATTAATTTGTGAGAAATTTACTATAGAAAAGGCAATCCCTGGGATATTTAAAATTTGCGACAGTAAAAAATTATTTTTTTTGCAAAATTTACTATAGAAAAGGCAATCCCTGGCGTAATTAAAATTTGCGACAGTAAAAAATTATTTTTGAATAATTTACTATAGAAAAGGCAATCCCTGGCGTAATTAAAATTTGCGACAGTAAAAAATTATTTTTTGAATAATTTACTATAGAAAAGGCAATCCCTGGCGCACTTAAAATTTGCGACAGTAAAAAATTATTTTTTGAATAATTTACTATAGAAAAGGCAATCCCTGGCGTAATTAAAATTTGCGACAGTAAAAAATTATTTTTTGAATAATTTACTATAGAAAAGGCAATCCCTGGCGCAATTACAATTTGCGATAGTAGAAAATTATTTTTTTAAATAATTTACTATAGAAAAGGCAATCCCTGGCGTAATTAAAATTTGCGACAGTAGAAAATTATTTTTTGAATAATTTACTATAGAAAAGGCAATCCCTGGCGTATTTAAAATTTGCGACAGTAAAAAATTATTTTTTGAATAATTTACTATAGAAAAGGCAATCCCTGGCGTAATTAAAGTTTGCGACAGTATAAAATTATGTTTTGAATAATTTACTATAGAAAAGGTAATCCCTGGCGTAATTAAAATTTGCGACAGTAAAAATTATTTTTTGAATAATTTACTATAGAAAAAGCAATCCCTGGCGCAATTACAATTTGCGACAGTAGAAAATTATTTTTTGAATAATTTACTATAGAAAAGGCAATCCCTGGCGTAATTAAAATTTGCGACAGTAGAAAATTATTTTTTGAATAATTTACTATAGAAAAGGCAATCCCTGGCGTATTTAAAATTTGCGACAGTAAAAAATTATTTTTTGAATAATTTACTATAGAAAAGGCAATCCCTGGCGCACTTAAAATTTGCGACAGTAAAAAATTATTTTTGAATAATTTACTATAGAAATGGCAATCCCTGGCGTAATTAAAATTTGCGACAGTAAAAAATTATTTTTTGAATAATTTACTATAGAAAAGGCAATCCCTGGCGCAATTACAATTTGCGACAGTAGAAAATTATTTTTTGAATAATTTACTATAGAAAAGGCAATCCCTGGCGTAATTAAATTTTGCGACAGTAGAAAATTATTTTTTGAATAATTTACTATAGAAAAGGCAATCCCTGGCGGATTTGAAATTTGCGACAGTAAAAAATTATTTTTTGAATAATTTACTATAGAAAAGGCAATCCCTGGCGTAATTAAAATTTGCGACAGTAGAAAATTATTTTTTGAATAATTTACTATAGAAAAGGCAATCCCTGGCGCACTTAAAATTTGCGACAGTATAAAATTATTTTTGAATAATTTACTATAGAAAAGGCAATCCCTGGCGTAATTAAAATTTGCGACAGTAGAAAATTATTTTTGAATAATTTACTATAGAAAAGGCAATCCCTGGCGGATTTGAAATTTGCGACAGTAAAAAATTATTTTTTGAATAATTTACTATAGAAAAGGCAATCCCTGGCGTATTTAAAATTTGCGACAGTAAAAAATTAATTTGTGAGAAATTTACTATAGAAAAGGCAATCCCTGGGATATTTAAAATTTGCGACAGTAAAAAATTATTTTTTGAATAATTTACTATAGAAAAGGCAATCCCTGGCATATTTAAAATTTGCGACAGTAAGAAATTAATTTGTGAGAAATTTACTATAGAAAAAGGCAATCCCTGGGATATTTAAAATTTGCGACAGTAAAAAATTATTTTTTGAATAATTTACTATAGAAAAGGCAATCCCTGGCGTATTTAAAATTTGCGACAGTAAGAAATTAATTTGTGAGAAATTTACTATAGAAAAGGCAATCCCTGGGATATTTAAAATTTGCGACAGTAAAAAATTATTTTTTGAATAATTTACTATAGAAAAGGCAATCCCTGGCGCAATTACAATTTGCGACAGTAGAAAATTATTTTTTGAATAATTTACTATAGAAAAGGCAATCCCTGGCGTAATTAAAATTTGCGACAGTAGAAAATTATTTTTTGAATAATTTACTATAGAAAAGGCAATCCCTGGCGTATTTAAAAATTTGCGACAGTAAAAAATTATTTTTTGAATAATTTACTATAGAAAAGGCAATCCCTGGCGTAATTAAAATTTGCGACAGTATAAAATTATTTTTTGAATAATTTACTATAGAAAAGGCAATCCCTGGCGTATTTAAAATTTGCGACAGAAAAAAATTAATTTGTGAGATATTTACTATAGAAAAGGCAATCCCTGGGATATTTAAAATTTGCGACAGTAAAAAATTATTTTTTGAATAATTTACTATAGAAAAGGCAATCCCTGGCGTAATTAAAATTTGCGACAGTAGAAAATTATTTTTTGAATAATTTACTATAGAAAAGGCAATCCCTGGCGTATTTAAAATTTGCGACAGTAAAAAATTATTTTTTGAATAATTTACTATAGAAAAGGCAATCCCTGGCGTAATTAAAATTTGCGACAGTATAAAATTATTTTTTGAATAATTTACTATAGAAAAGGCAATCCCTGGCGCAATTAAAATTTGCGACAGTAAAAAATTATTTTTTGCAAAAATTTACTATAGAAAAGGCAATCCCTGGCGTAATTAAAATTTGCGACAGTTGAAAATTATTTTTTGAATAATTTACTATAGAAAAGGCAATCCCTGGCGCAATTAAAATTTGCGACAGTAAAAAATTATTTTTTGCAAAATTTACTATAGAAAAGGCAATCCCTGGCGTAACGAAAATTTGCGACAGTATAAAATTATTTTTTGAATAATTTACTATAGAAAAGGCAATCCCTGGCGTATTTAAAATTTGCGACAGTAAAAAATTATTTTTTGCAAAATTTACTATAGAAAAGCCAATCCCTGGCGCAATTAAAATTTGCGACATTAAAAAATTATTTTTTGAATAATTGACTATGGAAAAGGCAATCCCTGGCGTAATTAAAATTTGCGACAGTTGAAAATTATTTTTTGAATAATTTACTATAGAAAAGGCAATCCCTGGCGTAATTAAAATTTGCGACAGTATAAAATTATTTTTTGAATAATTTACTATAGAAAAGGCAATCCCTGGCGTAATTAAAATTTGCGACAGTTGAAAATTATTTTTTGAATAATTTACTATAGAAAAGGCAATCCCTGGCGTAATTAAAATTTGCGACAATAAAAAATTATTTTTTGAATAATTTACTATAGAAAAGGCAATCCCTGGCGCACCTAAAATTTGCGACAGTATAAAATTATTTTTTGAATAATTTACTATAGAAAAGGCAATCCCTGGCGTAATTAAAATTTGCGACAGTATAAAATTATTTTTTGAATAATTTACTATAGAAATGGCAATCCCTGGCGGACTTAAAATTTGCGACAGTAAAAAATTATTTTTTGAATAATTTACTATAGAAAAGGCAATCCCTGGCGTAATTAAAATTTGCGACAGTAGAAAATTATTTTTTGAATAATTTACTATAGAAAAGGCAATCCCTGGCGCACTTAAAATTTGCGACAGTAAAAAATTGTTTTTTGAATAATTTACTATAGAAAAGGCAATCCCTGGGATATTTAAATTTGCGACAGTAGAAAATTATTTTTTGAATAATTTACTATAGAAAAGGCAATCCCTGGCGTATTTAAAATTTGCGACAGTAAAAAATTAATATTTTGAAAAATTTACTGTAGAAAAGGCAATCCCTGGCGCACTTAAAATTTGCGACAGTAAAAAATTATTTTTTGAATAATTTACTGTAGAAAAGGCAATCCCTGGGATATTTAAAATTTGCGACAGTTGAAAATTATTTTTTGAATAATTTACTGTAGAAAAGGCAATCCCTGGCGGATTTGAAATTTGCGACAGTAAAAAATTATTTTTTGAATAATTTACTATAGAAAAGGCAATCCCTGGCGCACTTAAAATTTGCGACAGTAAAAAATTATTTTTTGAATAATTTACTATAGAAAAGTCAATCCCTGGCGTGATTAAAATTTGCGACAGTTGAAAATTATTTTTTGAATAATTTACTATAGAAAAGGCAATCCCTGGGATAATTAAAATTTGCGACAGTAAAAAATTATTTTTTGAATAATTTACTATAGAAAAGGCAATACCTGGCGTAATTAAAATTTGCGACATTTGAAAATTATTTTTTGAATAATTTACTATAGAAAAGGCAATCCCTGGCGTAATTAAAATTTGCGACAGTAAAAAATTATTTTTTGAAAAATTTACTATCGAAAAGGCAATCCCTGGCGTAATTAAAATTTGCGACAGTAGAAAATTATTTTTTGAATAATTTACTATAGAAAAGCCAATCCCTGGCGTAGTTAAAATTTGCGACAGTATAAAATTATTTTTTGAATAATTTACTATAGAAAAGGCAATCCCTGGCGTAATTAAAATTTGCGACAATAAAAAATTATTTTTTGAATAATTTACTATAGAAAAGGCAATCCCTGGCGCACTTAAAATTTGCGACAGTATAAAATTATTTTTTGAATAATTTACTATAGAAAAGGCAATCCCTGGCGTAATTAAAATTTGCGACAGTATAAAATTATTTTTTGAATAATTTACTATAGAAAAGGCAATCCCTGGCGGACTTAAAATTTGCGACAGTAAAAAATTATTTTTTGAATAATTTACTATAGAAAAGGCAATCCCTGGCGTAATTAAAATTTGCGACAGTAGAAAATTATTTTTTGAATAATTTACTATAGAAAAGGCAATCCCTGGCGCACTTAAAATTTGCGACAGTAGAAAATTGTTTTTTGAATAATTTACTATAGAAAAGGCAATCCCTGGGATATTTAAATTTGCGACAGTAGAAAATTATTTTTTGAATAATTTACTATAGAAAAGGCAATCCCTGGCGTATTTAAAATTTGTGACAGTAAAAAATTAATATTTTGAAAAATTTACTGTAGAAAAGGCAATCCCTGGCGCACTTAAAATTTGCGACAGTAAAAAATTATTTTTTGAATAATTTACTGTAGAAAAGGCAATCCCTGGGATATTTAAAATTTGCGACAGTTGAAAATTATTTTTTGAATAATTTACTGTAGAAAAGGCAATCCCTGGCGGATTTGAAATTTGCGACAGTAAAAAATTATTTTTTGAATAATTTACTATAGAAAAGGCAATCCCTGGCGCACTTAAAATTTGCGACAGTAAAAAATTATTTTTTGAATAATTTACTATAGAAAGGTCAATCCCTGGCGTAATTAAAATTTGCGATAGTTGAAAATTATTTTTTGAATAATTTACTATAGAAAAGGCAATCCCTGGGATAATTAAAATTTGCGACAGTAAAAAATTATTTTTTGAATAATTTACTATAGAAAAGGCAATACCTGGCGTAATTAAAATTTGCGACATTTGAAAATTATTTTTTGAATAATTTACTATAGAAAAGGCAATCCCTGGCGTAATTAAAATTTGCGACAGTAAAAAATTATTTTTTGAAAAATTTACTATCGAAAAGGCAATCCCTGGCGTAATTAAAATTTGCGACAGTAGAAAATTATTTTTTGAATAATTTACTATAGAAAAGGCAATCCCTGGCGTAGTTAAAATTTGCGACAGTATAAAATTATTTTTTGAATAATTTACTATAGAAAAGGCAATCCCTGGCGTAATTAAAATTTGCGACAGTATAAAATAATTTTTTGAATAATTTACTATAGATAAGGCAATCTCTGGCGCAATTAAAATTTGCGACAGTAAAAAATTATTTTTTGCAAAATTTACTATAGAAAAGACAATCCCTGGCGTAATTAAAATTGGCGACAGTATAAAATTATTTTTTGAATAATTTACTATAGAAAAGGCAATCTCTGGCGTATTTAAAATTTGCGACAGTAAAAAATTATTTTTTGCAAAATTTACTATAGAAAAGGCAATCGCTGGCGCAATTAAAATTTGCGACAGTAAAAAATTATTTTTTGAATAATTTACTATAGAAAAGGCAATCCCTGGCGTAATTAAAATTTGCGACAGTTGAAAATTATTTTTTGAATAATTTACTATAGAAAAGGCGATCCCTGGGATATTTAAATTTGCGACAGTAGAAAATTATTTTTTGAATAATTTACTATAGAAAAGGCAATCCCTGGCGTATTTAAAATTTGCGACAGTAAAAAATTTATATTTTGAAAAATTTACTGTAGAAAAGGCAATCCCTGGGATATTTAAAATTTGCGACAGTAAAAAATTATTTTTTGAATAATTTACTGTAGGAAAGGCAATCCCTGGGATATTTAAAATTTGCGACAGTAGAAAATTATTTTTTGAATAATTTACTATAGAAAAGGCAATCCCTGGCGTAATTAAAATTTGCGACAGTAGAAAATTATTTTTTGAATAATTTACTATAGAAAAGGCAATCCCTGGCGCACTTAAAATTTGCGACAGTAAAAAATTGTTTTTTGAATAATTTACTATAGAAAAGGCAATCCCTGGGATATTTAAATTTGCGACAGTAGAAAATTATTTTTTGAATAATTTACTATAGAAAAGGCAATCCCTGGCGTATTTAAAATTTGCGACAGTAAAAAATTAATATTTTGAAAAATTTACTGTAGAAAAGGCAATCCCTGGGATATTTAAAATTTGCGACAGTAAAAAATTATTTTTTGAATAATTTACTGTAGAAAAGGCAATCCCTGGGATATTTAAAATTTGCGACAGTAAAAAATTATTTTTTGAATATTTTACTATAGAAAAGGCGTATTTAAAATTTGCGACAGTAAAAAATTAATTTGTGAGAAATTTACTATAGAAAAGGCAATCCCTGGGATATTTAAAATTTGCGACAGTAAAAAATTATTTTTTTTGCAAAATTTACTATAGAAAAGGCAATCCCTGGCGTAATTAAAATTTGCGACAGTAAAAAATTATTTTTTGAATAATTTACTATAGAAAAGGCAATCCCTGGCGTAATTAAAATTTGCGACAGTAAAAAATTATTTTTTGAATAATTTACTATAGAAAAGGCAATCCCTGGCGCACTTAAAATTTGCGACAGTAAAAAATTATTTTTTGAATAATTTACTATAGAAAAGGCAATCCCTGGCGTAATTAAAATTTGCGACAGTAAAAAATTATTTTTTGAATAATTTACTATAGAAAAGGCAATCCCTGGCGCAATTACAATTTGCGATAGTAGAAAATTATTTTTTTAAATAATTTACTATAGAAAAGGCAATCCCTGGCGTAATTAAAATTTGCGACAGTAGAAAATTATTTTTTGAATAATTTACTATAGAAAAGGCAATCCCTGGCGTATTTAAAATTTGCGACAGTAAAAAATTATTTTTTGAATAATTTACTATAGAAAAGGCAATCCCTGGCGTAATTAAAGTTTGCGACAGTATAAAATTATGTTTTGAATAATTTACTATAGAAAAGGTAATCCCTGGCGTAATTAAAATTTGCGACAGTAAAAAATTATTTTTTGAATAATTTACTATAGAAAAAGCAATCCCTGGCGCAATTACAATTTGCGACAGTAGAAAATTATTTTTTGAATAATTTACTATAGAAAAGGCAATCCTTGGCGTAATTAAAATTTGCGACAGTAGAAAATTATTTTTTGAATAATTTACTATAGAAAAGGCAATCCCTGGCGTATTTAAAATTTGCGACAGTAAAAAATTATTTTTTGAATAATTTACTATAGAAAAGGCAATCCCTGGCGCACTTAAAATTTGCGACAGTAAAAAATTATTTTTTGAATAATTTACTATAGAAATGGCAATCCCTGGCGTAATTAAAATTTGCGACAGTAAAAAATTATTTTTTGAATAATTTACTATAGAAAAGGCAATCCCTGGCGCAATTACAATTTGCGACAGTAGAAAATTATTTTTTGAATAATTTACTATAGAAAAGGCAATCCCTGGCGTAATTAAATTTTGCGACAGTAGAAAATTATTTTTTGAATAATTTACTATAGAAAAGGCAATCCCTGGCGGATTTGAAATTTGCGACAGTAAAAAATTATTTTTTGAATATTTTACTATAGAAAAGGCAATCCCTGGCGTAATTAAAATTTGCGACAGTAGAAAATTATTTTTTGAATAATTTACTATAGAAAAGGCAATCCCTGGCGCACTTAAAATTTGCGACAGTATAAAATTATTTTTTGAATAATTTACTATAGAAAAGGCAATCCCTGGCGTAATTAAAATTTGCGACAGTAGAAAATTATTTTTTGAATAATTTACTATAGAAAAGGCAATCCCTGGCGGATTTGAAATTTGCGACAGTAAAAAATTATTTTTTGAATAATTTACTATAGAAAAGGCAATCCCTGGCATATTTAAAATTTGCGACAGTAAAAAATTAATTTGTGAGAAATTTACTATAGAAAAGGCAATCCCTGGGATATTTAAAATTTGCGACAGTAAAAAATTATTTTTTGAATAATTTACTATAGAAAAGGCAATCCCTGGCATATTTAAAATTTGCGACAGTAAGAAATTAATTTGTGAGAAATTTACTATAGAAAAAGGCAATCCCTGGGATATTTAAAATTTGCGACAGTAAAAAATTATTTTTTGAATAATTTACTATAGAAAAGGCAATCCCTGGCGTATTTAAAATTTGCGACAGTAAGAAATTAATTTGTGAGAAATTTACTATAGAAAAGGCAATCCCTGGGATATTTAAAATTTGCGACAGTAAAAAATTATTTTTTGAATAATTTACTATAGAAAAGGCAATCCCTGGCGCAATTACAATTTGCGACAGTAGAAAATTATTTTTTGAATAATTTACTATAGAAAAGGCAATCCCTGGCGTAATTAAAATTTGCGACAGTAGAAAATTATTTTTTGAATAATTTACTATAGAAAAGGCAATCCCTGGCGTATTTAAAATTTGCGACAGTAAAAAATTATTTTTTGAATAATTTACTATAGAAAAGGCAATCCCTGGCGTAATTAAAATTTGCGACAGTATAAAATTATTTTTTGAATAATTTACTATAGAAAAGGCAATCCCTGGCGCAATTAAAATTTGCGACAGAAAAAAATTATTTTTTGCAAAATTTACTATAGAAAAGGCAATCCCTGGCGTAATTAAAATTTGCGACAGTTGAAAATTTTTTTTTGAATAATTTACTATAGAAAAGGCAATCCCTGGCGCAATTAAAATTTGCGACAGTAAAAAATTATTTTTTGCAAAATTTACTATAGAAAAGGCAATCCCTGGCGTAACTAAAATTTGCGACAGTATAAAATAATTTTTTGAATAATTTACTATAGAAAAGGCAATCCCTGGCGTATTTAAAATTTGCGACAGTAAAAAATTATTTTTTGCAAAATTTACTATAGAAAAGCCAATCCCTGGCGCAATTAAAATTTGCGACATTAAAAAATTATTTTTTGAATAATTGACTATGGAAAAGGCAATCCCTGGCGTAATTAAAATTTGCGACAGTTGAAAATTATTTTTTGAATAATTTACTATAGAAAAGGCAATCCCTGGCGTAATTAAAATTTGCGACAGTATAAAATTATTTTTTGAATAATTTACTATAGAAAAGGCAATCCCTGGCGTAATTAAAATTTGCGACAGTTGCAAATTATTTTTTGAATAATTTACTATAGAAAAGGCAATCCCTGGCGTAATTAAAATTTGCGACAATAAAAAATTATTTTTTGAATAATTTACTATAGAAAAGGCAATCCCTGGCGCACTTAAAATTTGCGACAGTATAAAATTATTTTTTGAATAATTTACTATAGAAAAGGCAATCCCTGGCGTAATTAAAATTTGCGACAGTATAAAATTATTTTTTGAATAATTTACTATAGAAAAGGCAATCCCTGGCGGACTTAAAATTTGCGACAGTAAAAAATTATTTTTTGAATAATTTACTATAGAAAAGGCAATCCCTGGCGTAATTAAAATTTGCGACAGTAGAAAATTATTTTTTGAATAATTTACTATAGAAAAGGCAATCCCTGGCGCACTTAAAATTTGCGACAGTAAAAAATTGTTTTTTGAATAATTTACTATAGAAAAGGCAATCCCTGGGATATTTAAATTTGCGACAGTAGAAAATTATTTTTTGAATAATTTACTATAGAAAAGGCAATCCCTGGCGTATTTAAAATTTGCGACAGTAAAAAATTAATATTTTGAAAAATTTACTGTAGAAAAGGCAATCCCTGGCGCACTTAAAATTTGCGACAGTAAAAAATTATTTTTTGAATAATTTACTGTAGAAAAGGCAATCCCTGGGATATTTAAAATTTGCGACAGTTGAAAATTATTTTTTGAATAATTTACTGTAGAAAAGGCAATCCCTGGCGGATTTGAAATTTGCGACCGTAAAAAATTATTTTTTGAATAATTTACTATAGAAAAGGCAATCCCTGGCGCACTTAAAATTTGCGACAGTAAAAAATTATTTTTTGAATAATTTACTATAGAAAAGTCAATCCCTGGCGTGATTAAAATTTGCGACAGTTGAAAATTATTTTTTGAATAATTTACTATAGAAAAGGCAATCCCTGGGATAATTAAAATTTGCGACAGTAAAAAATTATTTTTTGAATAATTTACTATAGAAAAGGCAATACCTGGCATAATTAAAATTTGCGACATTTGAAAATTATTTTTTGAATAATTTACTATAGAAAAGGCAATCCCTGGCGTAATTAAAATTTGCGACAGTAAAAAATTATTTTTTGAAAAATTTACTATCGAAAAGGCAATCCCTGGCGTAATTAAAATTTGCGACAGTAGAAAATTATTTTTTGAATAATTTACTATAGAAAAGGCAATCCCTGGCGTATTTAAAATTTGCGACAGTAAAAAATTATTTTTTGAATAATTTACTATAGAAAAGGCAATCCCTGGCGCACTTAAAATTTGCGACAGTAAAAAATTATTTTTTGAATAATTTACTATAGAAATGGCAATCCCTGGCGTAATTAAAATTTGCGACAGTAAAAAATTATTTTTTGAATAATTTACTATAGAAAAGGCAATCCCTGGCGCAATTACAATTTGCGACAGTAGAAAATTATTTTTTGAATAATTTACTATAGAAAAGGCAATCCCTGGCGTAATTAAATTTTGCGACAGTAGAAAATTATTTTTTGAATAATTTACTATAGAAAAGGCAATCCCTGGCGGATTTGAAATTTGCGACAGTAAAAAATTATTTTTTGAATAATTTACTATAGAAAAGGCAATCCCTGGCGTAATTAAAATTTGCGACAGTAGAAAATTATTTTTTGAATAATTTACTATAGAAAAGGCAATCCCTGGCGCACTTAAAATTTGCGACAGTATAAAATTATTTTTTGAATAATTTACTATAGAAAAGGCAATCCCTGGCGTAATTAAAATTTGCGACAGTAGAAAATTATTTTTTGAATAATTTACTATAGAAAAGGCAATCCCTGGCGGATTTGAAATTTGCGACAGTAAAAAATTATTTTTTGAATAATTTACTATAGAAAAGGCAATCCCTGGCGTATTTAAAATTTGCGACAGTAAAAAATTAATTTGTGAGAAATTTACTATAGAAAAGGCAATCCCTGGGATATTTAAAATTTGCGACAGTAAAAAATTATTTTTTGAATAATTTACTATAGAAAAGCCAATCCCTGGCATATTTAAAATTTGCGACAGTAAGAAATTAATTTGTGAGAAATTTACTATAGAAAAAGGCAATCCCTGGGATATTTAAAATTTGCGACAGTAAAAAATTATTTTTTGAATAATTTACTATAGAAAAGGCAATCCCTGGCGTAATTAAAATTTGCGACAGTATAAAATTATTTTTTGAATAATTTACTATAGAAAAGGCAATCCCTGGCGCAATTAAAATTTGCGACAGAAAAAAATTATTTTTTGCAAAATTTACTATAGAAAAGGCAATCCCTGGCGTAATTAAAATTTGCGACAGTTGAAAATTTTTTTTTGAATAATTTACTATAGAAAAGGCAAACCCTGGCGCAATTAAAATTTGCGACAGTAAAAAATTATTTTTTGCAAAATTTACTACAGAAAAGGCAATCCCTGGCGTAACTAAAATTTGCGACAGTATAAAATAATTTTTTGAATAATTTACTATAGAAAAGGCAAACCCTGGCGTATTTAAAATTTGCGACAGTAAAAAATTATTTTTTGCAAAATTTACTATAGAAAAGCCAATCCCTGGCGCAATTAAAATTTGCGACATTAAAAAATTATTTTTTGAATAATTGACTATGGAAAAGGCAATCCCTGGCGTAATTAAAATTTGCGACAGTTGAAAATTATTTTTTGAATAATTTACTATAGAAAAGGCAATCCCTGGCGTAATTAAAATTTGCGACAGTATAAAATTATTTTTTGAATAATTTACTATAGAAAAGGCAATCCCTGGCGTAATTAAAATTTGCGACAGTTGAAAATTATTTTTTGAATAATTTACTATAGAAAAGGCAATCCCTGGCGTAATTAAAATTTGCGACAATAAAAAATTATTTTTTGAATAATTTACTATAGAAAAGGCAATCCCTGGCGCACTTAAAATTTGCGACAGTATAAAATTATTTTTTGAATAATTTACTATAGAAAAGGCAATCCCTGGCGTAATTAAAATTTGCGACAGTATAAAATTATTTTTTGAATAATTTACTATAGAAAAGGCAATCCCTGGCGGACTTAAAATTTGCGACAGTAAAAAATTATTTTTTGAATAATTTACTATAGAAAAGGCAATCCCTGGCGTAATTAAAATTTGCGACAGTAGAAAATTATTTTTTGAATAATTTACTATAGAAAAGGCAATCCCTGGCGCACTTAAAATTTGCGACAGTAAAAAATTGTTTTTTGAATAATTTACTATAGAAAAGGCAATCCCTGGGATATTTAAATTTGCGACAGTAGAAAATTATTTTTTGAATAATTTACTATAGAAAAGGCAATCCCTGGCGTATTTAAAATTTGCGACAGTAAAAAATTAATATTTTGAAAAATTTACTGTAGAAAAGGCAATCCCTGGCGCACTTAAAATTTGCGACAGTAAAAAATTATTTTTTGAATAATTTACTGTAGAAAAGGCAATCCCTGGGATATTTAAAATTTGCGACAGTTGAAAATTATTTTTTGAATAATTTACTGTAGAAAAGGCAATCCCTGGCGGATTTGAAATTTGCGACAGTAAAAAATTATTTTTTGAATAATTTACTATAGAAAAGGCAATCCCTGGCGCACTTAAAATTTGCGACAGTAAAAAATTATTTTTTGAATAATTTACTATAGAAAAGTCAATCCCTGGCGTGATTAAAATTTGCGACAGTTGAAAATTATTTTTTGAATAATTTACTATAGAAAAGGCAATCCCTGGGATAATTAAAATTTGCGACAGTAAAAAATTATTTTTTGAATAATTTACTATAGAAAAGGCAATACCTGGCGTAATTAAAATTTGCGACATTTGAAAATTATTTTTTGAATAATTTACTATAGAAAAGGCAATCCCTGGCGTAATTAAAATTTGCGACAGTAAAAAATTATTTTTTGAAAAATTTACTATCGAAAAGGCAATCCCTGGCGTAATTAAAATTTGCGACAGTAGAAAATTATTTTTTGAATAATTTACTATAGAAAAGGCAATCCCTGGCGTAGTTAAAATTTGCGACAGTATAAAATTATTTTTTGAATAATTTACTATAGAAAAGGCAATCCCTGGCGTAATTAAAATTTGCGACAGTAAAAAATTATTTTTTGCAAAATTTACTATAGAAAAGCCAATCCCTGGCGCAATTAAAATTTGCGACATTAAAAAATTATTTTTTGTATAATTGACTATGGAAAAGGCAATCCCTGGCGTAATTAAAATTTGCGACAGTTGAAAATTATTTTTTGAATAATTTACTATAGAAAAGGCAATCCCTGGCGTAATTAAAATTTGCGACAGTATAAAATTATTTTTTGAATAATTTACTATAGAAAAGGCAATCCCTGGCGTAATTAAAATTTGCGACAGTTGAAAATTATTTTTTGAATAATTTACTATAGAAAAGGCAATCCCTGGCGTAATTAAAATTTGCGACAATAAAAAATTATTTTTTGAATAATTTACTATAGAAAAGGCAATCCCTGGCGCACTTAAAATTTGCGACAGTATAAAATTATTTTTTGAATAATTTACTATAGAAAAGGCAATCCCTGGCGTAATTAAAATTTGCGACAGTATAAAATTATTTTTTGAATAATTTACTATAGAATAGGCAATCCCTGGCGGACTTAAAATTTGCGACAGTAAAAAATTATTTTTTGAATAATTTACTATAGAAAAGGCAATCCCTGGCGTAATTAAAATTTGCGACAGTAGAAAATTATTTTTTGAATAATTTACTATAGAAAAGGCAATCCCTGGCGCACTTAAAATTTGCGACAGTAAAAAATTGTTTTTTGAATAATTTGCTATAGAAAAGGCAATCCCTGGGATATTTAAATTTGCGACAGTAGAAAATTATTTTTTGAATAATTTACTATAGAAAAGGCAATCCCTGGCGTATTTAAAATTTGCGACAGTAAAAAATTAATATTTTGAAAAATTTACTGTAGAAAAGGCAATCCCTGGCGCACTTAAAATTTGCGACAGTAAAAAATTATTTTTTGAATAATTTACTGTAGAAAAGGCAATCCCTGGGATATTTAAAATTTGCGACAATTGAAAATTATTTTTTGAATAATTTACTGTAGAAAAGGCAATCCCTGGTGGATTTGAAATTTGCGACAGTAAAAAATTATTTTTTGAATAATTTACTATAGAAAAGGCAATCCCTGGCGCACTTAAAATTTGCGACAGTAAAAAATTATTTTTTGAATAATTTACTATAGAAAAGTCAATCCCTGGCGTAATTAAAATTTGCGACAGTTGAAAATTATTTTTTGAATAATTTACTATAGAAAAGGCAATCCCTGGGATAATTAAAATTTGCGACAGTAAAAAATTATTTTTTGAATAATTTACTATAGAAAAGGCAATACCTGGCGTAATTAAAATTTGCGACATTTGAAAATTATTTTTTGAATAATTTACTACAGAAAAGGCAATCCCTGGCGTAATTAAAATTTGCGACAGTAAAAAATTATTTTTTGAAAAATTTACTATCGAAAAGGCAATCCCTGGCGTAATTAAAATTTGCGACAGTAGAAAATTATTTTTTGAATAATTTACTATAGAAAAGGCAATCCCTGGCGTAGTTAAAATTTGCGACAGTATAAAATTATTTTTTGAATAATTTACTATAGAAAAGGCAATCCCTGGCGTAATTAAAATTTGCGACAGTATAAAATAATTTTTTGAATAATTTACTATAGATAAGGCAATCTCTGGCGCAATTAAAATTTGCGACAGTAAAAAATTATTTTTTGCAAAATTTACTATAGAAAAGACAATCCCTGGCGTAATTAAAATTGGCGACAGTATAAAATTATTTTTTGAATAATTTACTATAGAAAAGGCAATCTCTGGCGTATTTAAAATTTGCGACAGTAAAAAATTATTTTTTGCAAAATTTACTATAGAAAAGGCAATCGCTGGCGCAATTAAAATTTGCGACAGTAAAAAATTATTTTTTGAATAATTTACTATAGAAAAGGCAATCCCTGGCGTAATTAAAATTTGCGACAGTTGAAAATTATTTTTTGAATAATTTACTATAGAAAAGGCAATCCCTGGCGTAATTAAAATTTGCGACAGTATAAAATTATTTTTTGAATAATTTACTATAGAAAAGGCAATCCCTGGCGCAATTAAAATTTGCAACAGTAAAAAATTATTTTTTGCAAAATTTACTGTAGAAAAGGCAATCCCTGGCGTAATTAAAATTTGCGACAGTAGAAAATTATTTTTTGAATAATTTACTATAGAAAAGGCAATCCCTGGCGTAATTAAAATTTGCGACAGTAAAAAATTATTTTTTGAATAATTTACTATAGAAAAGGCAATCCCTGGCGTAATTAAAATTTGCGACAGTAGAAAATTATTTTTTGAATAATTTACTATAGAAAAGGCAATCCCTGGCGTATTTAAAATTTGCGACAGTAAAAAATTATTTTTTGAATAATTTACTATAGAAAAGGCAATCCCTGGCGGATTTGAAATTTGCGACAGTAGAAAATTATTTTTTGAATAATTTACTATAGAAAAGGCAATCCCTGGCGCAATTAAAATTTGCGACAGTAGAAAATTATTTTTTGAATAATTTACTATATAAAAGGCAATCCCTGGCGCACTTAAAATTTGCGACAGTATAAAATTATTTTTTGAATAATTTACTATAGAAAGGCAATCCCTGGCGCAATTAAAATTTGCGACAGTAAAAAATTATTTTTTGAATAATTTACTATAGAAAAGGCAATCCCTGGCGCACTTAAAATTTGCGACAGTATAAAATTATTTTTTGAATAATTTAGTATAGAAAAGGCAATCCCTGGCGCAATTAAAATTTGCGACAGTATAAAATTATTTTTTGAATAATTTACTATAGAAAAGGCAATCCCTGGCGTAATTAAAATTTGCGACAGTTGAAAATTATTTTTGAATAATTTACTATAGAAAAGGCAATCCCTGGCGTAGTTAAAATTTGCGACAGTAGAAAATTATTTTTTGAATAATTTACTATAGAAAAGGCATCCTTGAGGCAATTAAAATTTGCGACAGTAGAAAATTATTTTTTGAATAATTTACTATAGAAAAGGCAATCCCTGGAGTAATTAAAATTTGCGACAGTAGAAAATTAATTTGTGAAAAATTTACCTGGCGAAATTGAAATTTGCGAGAGTAAAAAATTATTTTTTGAATAATTTACTATAGAAAAGGCAATCCCTGGCGTAATTAAAATTTGCGACAGTATAAAATTATTTTTTGAATAATTTACTATAGAAAAGGCAATCCCTGGCGCAATTAAAATTTGCGACAGTAGAAAATTATTTTTTGAATAATTTACTATAGAAAAGGCAATCCCTGGCGTAATTAAAATATGCGACAGTATAAAATTATTTTTTGAATAATTTACTATAGAAAAGGCAATCCCTGGCGCAATTAAAATTTGCGACAGTAGAAAATTATTTTTTGAATAATTTACTATAGAACAAGCAATCCCTGGCGTAATTAAAATTTGCGACAGTTGAAAATTATTTTTTGAATAATTTACTATAGAAAAGGCAATCCTGGCGTAATTAAAATTTGCGACAGTTGAAAATTATTTTTTGAATAATATACTATAGAAAAGGCAATCCCTGGCGCAATTACAATTTGCGACAGTAAAAAATTATTTTTTGAATAATTTACTATAGAAAAGGCAATCCCTGGCGCACTTAAAATTTGCGACAGTAAAAAATTATTTTTTTAATAATTAACTATAGAAAAGGCAATCCCTGGCGTAATTAAAATTTGCTACAGTATAAAATTATTTTTTGAATAATTTACTATAGAAAAGGCAATCCCTGGCGTAATTAAAATTTGGGACAGTATAAAATTATTTTTTGAATAATTTACTATAGAAAAGGCAATCCCTGGCGTAATTAAAATTTGCGACAGTATAAAATTATTTTTTGAATAATTTACTATAGAAAAGGCAATCCCTGGCGTAATTAAAATTTGCGACAGTAGAAAATTATTTTTTGAATAATTTACTATAGAAAAGGCAATCCCTGGCGTAATTAAAATTTGCGACAGTATAAAATTATTTTTTGAATAATTTTCTATATAAAAGACAATCCTTGGCGTATTTAAAATTTGCGACAGTAAAAAATTATTTTTTGAATAATTTACTATAGAAAAGGCAATCCCTGACGGATTTGAAATTTGCGACAGTAGAAAATTATTTTTTGAATAATTTACTATAGAAAAGGCAATCCCTGGCGCAATTAAAATTTGCGACAGTATAAAATTATTTTTTGCAAAATTTACTGTAGAAAAGGCAATCCCTGGCGGATTTGAAATTTGCGACAGTAAAAAATTATTTTTTGAATAATTTACTATAGAAAAGGCAATCCCTGGCGTAATTAAAATTTGCGACAGTAAAAAATTATTTTTTGAATAATTTACTATAGAAAAGGCAATCCCTAGCGCACTTAAAATTTGCGACAGTATAAAATAATTTTTTGAATAATTTACTATAGAAAAGGCAATCCTTGGCGTAATTAAAATTTGCGACAGTATAAAATTATTTTTTGAATAATTTACTATAGAAAAGGCAATCCCTGGCGTAATTAAAATTTGCGACAGTATAAAATTATTTTTTGAATAATTTACTATAGAAAAGGCAATCCCTGGCGTAATTAAAATTTGCGACAGTATAAAATTATTTTTCGAATAATTTACTATAGAAAAGGCAATCCCTGGCGCAATTAAAATTTGCGACAGTATAAAATTATTTTTTGAATAATTTACTAAAGAAAAGGCAATCCCTGGCGCAATTAAAATTTGCGACAGTAGAAAATTATTTTTTGAATAATTTACTATAGAAAAGGCAATCCCTGGCGTAATTAAAATTTGCGACAGTATAAAATTATTTTTTGAATAATTTACTATAGAAAAGGCAATCCCTGGCATAATTAAAATTTGCGACAGTAGAAAATTATTTTTTGAATAATTTACTATAGAAAAGGCAATCCCTGGCGTAATTAAAATTTGCGACAGTAAAAAATTATTTTTTGAATAATTTACTATAGAAAAGGCAATCCCTGGCGCACTTAAAATTTGCGAAAGCATAAAATTATTTTTTGAATAATTTACTATAAAAAGGGCCATCCCTGGCGTAATTAAAATTTGCGACAGTATAAAATTATTTTTTGAATAATTTACTATAGAAAAGGCAATCCCTGGCGTAATTAAAATTTGCGACAGTAGAAAATTATTTTTTGAATAATTTACTATAGAAAAGGCAATCCCTGGCGTAATTAAAATTTGCGACAGTATAAAATTATTTTTTGAATAATTTTTTATAGAAAAGGCAATCCCTGGCGCACTTAAAATTTGCGACAGTAAAAAATTATTTTTTGAATAATTTACTATAGAAAAGGCAATCCCTGGCGCAATTAAAATTTGCGACAGTAGAAAATTATTTTTTGAATAATTTACTATAGAAAAGGCAATCCCTGGCACACTTAAAATTTGCGACAGTATAAAATTATTTTTTGAATAATTTACTATATAAAAGGCAATCCCTGGCGTAATTAAAATTTGCGACAGTTGGAAAGTATTTTTTGAATAATTTACTATAGAAAAGGCAATCCCTGGCGCAATTAAAATTTGCGACAGTATAAAATTATTTTTTGAATAATTTACTAAAGAAAAGGCAATCCCTGGCATAATTAAAATTTGCGACAGTATAAAATTATTTTTTGAATAATTTACTATAGAAAAGGCAATCCCTGGCATAATTAAAATTTGCGACAGTAGAAAATTATTTTTTGAATAATTTACTATAGAAAAGGCAATCCCTGGAGTAATTAAAATTTGCGACAGTAAAAAATTATTTTTTGAATAATTTACTATAGAAAAGGCAATCCCTGGCGCACTTAAAATTTGCGAAAGCATAAAATTATTTTTTGAATAATTTACTATAAAAAGGGCCATCCCTGGCGTAATTAAAATTTGCGACAGTATAAAATTATTTTTTGAATAATTTACTATAGAAAAGGCAATCCCTGGCGTAATTAAAATTTGCGACAGTAGAAAATTATTTTTTGAATAATTTACTATAGAAAAGGCAATCCCTGGCGTAATTAAAATTTGCGACAGTAGAAAATTATTTTTTGAATAATTTACTATAGAAAAGGCAATCCCTGGCGTAATTAAAATTTGCGACAGTATAAAATTATTTTTTGAATAATTTTCTATAGAAAAGACAATCCTTGGCGTATTTAAAATTTGCGACAGTAAAAAATTATTTTTTGAATAATTTACTATAGAAAAGGCAATCCCTGACGGATTTGAAATTTGCGACAGTAGAAAATTATTTTTTGAATAATTTACTATAGAAAAGGCAATCCCTGGCGCAATTAAAATTTGCGACAGTATAAAATTATTTTTTGCAAAATTTACTGTAGAAAAGGCAATCCCTGGCGGATTTGAAATTTGCGACAGTAAAAAATTATTTTTTGAATAATTTACTATAGAAAAGGCAATCCCTGGCGTAATTAAAATTTGCGACAGTAAAAAATTATTTTTTGAATAATTTACTATAGAAAGGGCAATCCCTGGCGCACTTAAAATTTGCGACAGTATAAAATAATTTTTTGAATAATTTACTATAGAAAAGGCAATCCTTGGCGTAATTAAAATTTGCGACAGTTAAAATTATTTTTTGAATAATTTACTATAGAAAAGGCAATCCCTGGCGTAATTAAAATTTGCGACAGTATAAAATTATTTTTTGAATAATTTACTATAGAAAAGGCAATCCCTGGCGTAATTAAAATTTGCGACAGTATAAAATTATTTTTCGAATAATTTACTATAGAAAAGGCAATCCCTGGCGTAATTAAAATTTGCGACAGTATAAAATTATTTTTTGAATAATTTACTAAAGTAAAGGCAATCCCTGGCGCAATTAAAATTTGCGACAGTAGAAAATTATTTTTTGAATAATTTACTATAGAAAAGGCAATCCCTGGCGTAATTAAAATTTGCGACAGTATAAAATTATTTTTTGAATAATTTACTATAGAAAAGGCAATCCCTGGCATAATTAAAATTTGCGACAGTAGAAAATTATTTTTTGAATAATTTACTATAGAAAAGGCAATCCCTGGCGTAATTAAAATTTGCGACAGTAAAAAATTATTTTTTGAATAATTTACAATAGAAAAGGCAATCCCTGGCGCACTTAAAATTTGCGAAAGCATAAAATTATTTTTTGAATAATTTACTATAAAAAGGGCCATCCCTGGCGTAATTAAAATTTGCGACAGTATAAAATTATTTTTTGAATAATTTACTATAGAAAAGGCAATCCCTGGCGTAATTAAAATTTGCGACAGTAGAAAATTATTTTTTGAATAATTTACTATAGAAAAGGCAATCCCTGGCGTAATTAAAATTTGCGACAGTATAAAATTATTTTTTGAATAATTTTTTATAGAAAAGGCAATCCCTGGCGCACTTAAAATTTGCGACAGTAAAAAATTATTTTTTGAATAATTTACTATAGAAAAGGCAATCCCTGGCGCAATTAAAATTTGCGACAGTAGAAAATTATTTTTTGAATAATTTACTATAGAAAAGGCAATCCCTGGCACACTTAAAATTTGCGACAGTATAAAATTATTTTTTGAATAATTTACTATATAAAAGGCAATCCCTGGCGTAATTAAAATTTGCGACAGTTGAAAATTATTTTTTGAATAATTTACTATAGAAAAGGCAATCCCTGGCGCAATTACAATTTGCGACAGTAAAAAATTATTTTTTGAATAATTTACTATAGAAAAGGCAATCCCTGTCGTAATTAAAATTTGCGACAGTATAAAATTATTTTTTGAATAATTTACTATAGAAAAGGCAATCCCTGGCCCACTTAAAATTTGCGACAGTAAACAATTATTTTTTGAATAATTTACTATAGAAAAGGCAATCCCTGGCGTAATTAAAATTTGCGACAATAGAAAATTATTTTTTGAATAATTTACTATAGAAAAGGCAATCCCTGGCGTAATTAAAATTTGCGACAGTAAAAAATTATTTTTTGAATAATTTACTATAGAAAAGGCAATCCCTGGCGTAATTAAAATTTGCGACAGTAGAAAATTATTTTTTGAATAATTTACTATAGAAAAGGCAATCCCTGGCGCACTTAAAATTTGCGACAGTATAAAATTATTTTTTGAATAATTTACTATAGAAAAGGCAATCCCTGGCGGATTTGAAATTTGTGACAGTAGAAAATTATTTTTTGAATAATTTACTATAGAAAAGGCAATCCCTGGCACAATTAAAATTTGCGACAGTATAAAATTATTTTTTGCAAAATATACTGTAGAAAAGGCAATCCCTGGCGGATTTGAAATTTGCGACAGTAAAAAATTATTTTTTGAATAATTTACTATAGAAAAGGCAATCCCTGGCGTAATTAAAATTTGCGACAGTAAAAAATTATTTTTTTGAATAATTTACTATAGAAAAGGTAATCCCTGGCGCACTTAAAATTTGCGACAGTATAAAATTATTTTTTGAATAATTTACTATAGAAAAGGCAATCCCTGGCGCAATTAAAATTTGCGACAGTATAAAATTATTTTTTGAATAATTTAATATAGAAAAGGCAATCCCTGGCGTAAATAAAATTTGCGACAGTTGAAAATTATTTTTTGAATAATTTACTATAGAAAAGGCAATCCCTGGCGTAATTAAAATTTGCGACAGTAGAAAATTATTTTTTGAATAATTTACTATAGAATAGGCAATCCCTGGCGCAATTAAAATTTGCGACAGTAGAAAATTATTTTTTGAATAATTTACTATAGAAAATGCAATCCCTGGCGTAAGTAAAATTTGCGACAGTAGAAAATTAATTTGTGAAAAATTTACCTGGCGAAATTAAAATTTGCGACAGTAGAAAATTATTTTTTGAATAATTTACTATAGAAAAGGCAATCCCTGGTGCAATTAAAATTTGCGACAGTAAAAAATTATTTTTTGAATAATTTACTATAGAAAAGGCAATCCCTGGCGCACTTAAAATTTGCGACAGTATAAAATTATTTTTTGAATAATTTACTATAGAAAAGGCAATCCCTGGCGTAATTAAAATTTGCGACAGTATAAAATTATTTTTTGAATAATTTACTATAGAAAAGGCAATCCCTGGCATAATTATAATTTGCGACAGTAGAAAATTATTTTTTGAATAATTTACTATAGAAAAGGCAATCCCTGGCGTAATTAAAATTTGCGACAGTAGAAAATTATTTTTTGAATAATTTACTATAGAAAAGGCAATCCCTGGCGTAATTAAAATTTGCGACAGTATAAAATTATTTTTTGAATAATTTACTATAGAAAAGGCAATCCCTGGTGTAATTAAAATTTGCGACAGTATAAAATTATTTTTTGAATACTTAACTATAGAAAAGGCAATCCCTGGCGCAATTAAAATTTGCGACAGTAGAAAATTATTTTTTGAATAATTTACTATAGAAAAGGCAATCCCTTGCGCAATTAAAATTTGCGACAGTAGAAAATTATTTTTTGAATAATTTACTATAGAAAAGGCAATCCCTGGCGTAATTAAAATTTGCGACAGTATAAAATTATTTTTTGAATAATTTACTATAGAAAAGGCAATCCCTGGCGCAATTAAAATTTGCGACAGTATAAAATTATTTTTTGAATAATTTACTATAGAAAAGGCAATCCCTGGCGCACTTAAAATTTGCGACAGTAGAAAATTATTTTTTGAATAATTTACTATAGAAAAGGCAATCCCTGGCGTAATTAAAATTTGCGACAGTATAAAATTATTTTGTGAATAATTTACTATAGAAAAGGCAATCCCTGGCGTAATTAAAATTTGCGACAGTAGAAAATTATTTTTTGAATAATTTACTATAGAAAAGGCAATCCCTGGCGCACTTAAAATTTGCGACAGTATAAAATTATTTTTTGAATAATTTACTATAGAAAAGGCAATCCCTGGCGTAATTAAAATTTGCGACAGTATAAAATTATTTTTTGAATAATTTACTATAGAAAAGGCAATCCCTGGCGTAATTAAAATTTGCGACAGTAAAAAATTATTTTTTTAATAATTTACTATAGAAAAGGCAATCCCTGGCGCACTTAAAATTTGCGACAGTATAAAATTATTTTTTGAATAATTTACTATAGAAAAGGCAATCCCTGGCGCACTTAAAATGTGCGACAGTATAAAATTATTTTTTGAATAATTTACTATAGAAAAGGCAATCCCTGGCGCAATTAAAATTTGCGACAGTATAAAATTATTTTTTGAATAATTTACTATAGAAAGGGCAATCCCTGGCGTAATTAAAATTTGCGACAGTAGAAAATTATTTCTTGAATAATTTACTATAGAAAAGGCAATCCGTGGCGTAATTAAAATTTGCGACAGTATAAAATTATTTTTTGAATAATTTACTATAGAAAAGGCAATCCCTGGCGCAATTAAAATTTGCGACAGTAGAAAATTAGTTTTTGAATAATTTACTATAGAAAAGGCAATCCCTGGCGTAAATAAAATTTGCGACAGTAGAAAATTAATTTCTGAAAAATATACCTGGCGAAATTGAAATTTGCGAGAGTAAAAAATTATTTTTTGAATAATTTACTATAGAAAAGGCAATCCCTGGCGTAATTAAAATTTGCGACAGTATAAAATTATTTTTTGAATAATTTACTATAGAAAAGGCAATCCCTGGCGCAATTAAAATTTGCGACAGTAGAAAATTATTTTTTGAATAATTTACTATAGAAAAGGCAATCCCTGTCGTAATTAAAATTTGCGACAGTATAAAATTATTTTTTGAATAATTTACTATAGAAAAGGCAATCCCTGGCGCAATGAAAATTTGCGACAGTATAAAATTATTTTTTGAATAATTTACTATAGAAAAGGCAATCCCTGGCGTAATTAAAATTTGCGACAGTTGAAACTTATTTTTTGAATAATTTACTATAGGAAAGGCAATCCCTGGGATATTTAAAATTTGCGACAGTAGAAAATTATTTTTTGAATAATTTACTATAGAAAAGTCAATCCCTGGCGTAATTAAAATTTGCGACAGTATAAAATTATTTTTTGAATAATTTACTATAGAAAAGGCAATCCCTGGCGTAATTAAAATTTCCGACAGTATAAAATTATTTTTTGAATAATTTACTATAGAAAAGGCAATCCCTGGCGTAATTAAAATTTGCGACAGTAGAAAATTATTTTTTGAATAATTTACTATAGAAAAGGCAATCCCTGGCGTAATTAAAATTTGCGACAGTAAAAAATTATTTTTTTAATAATTTACTATAGAAAAGGCAATCCCTGGCGCACTTAAAATTTGCGACAGTATAAAATTATTTTTTGAATAATTTACTATAGAAAAGGCAATCCCTGGCGCACTTAAAATGTGCGACAGTATAAAATTATTTTTTGAATAATTTACTATAGAAAAGGCAATCCCTGGCGCAATTAAAATTTGCGACAGTATAAAATTATTTTTTGAATAATTTACTATAGAAAGGGCAATCCCTGGCGTAATTAAAATTTGCGACAGTAGAAAATTATTTCTTGAATAATTTACTATAGAAAAGGCAATCCGTGGCGTAATTAAAATTTGCGACAGTATAAAATTATTTTTTGAATAATTTACTATAGAAAAGGCAATCCCTGGCGCAATTAAAATTTGCGACAGTAGAAAATTAGTTTTTGAATAATTTACTATAGAAAAGGCAATCCCTGGCGTAAATAAAATTTGCGACAGTAGAAAATTAATTTCTGAAAAATATACCTGGCGAAATTGAAATTTGCGAGAGTAAAAAATTATTTTTTGAATAATTTACTATAGAAAAGGCAATCCCTGGCGTAATTAAAATTTGCGACAGTATAAAATTATTTTTTGAATAATTTACTATAGAAAAGGCAATCCCTGGCGCAATTAAAATTTGCGACAGTAGAAAATTATTTTTTGAATAATTTACTATAGAAAAGGCAATCCCTGTCGTAATTAAAATTTGCGACAGTATAAAATTATTTTTTGAATAATTTACTATAGAAAAGGCAATCCCTGGCGCAATGAAAATTTGCGACAGTATAAAATTATTTTTTGAATAATTTACTATAGAAAAGGCAATCCCTGGCGTAATTAAAATTTGCGACAGTTGAAACTTATTTTTTGAATAATTTACTATAGGAAAGGCAATCCCTGGGATATTTAAAATTTGCGACAGTAGAAAATTATTTTTTGAATAATTTACTATAGAAAAGGCAATCCCTGGCGCAATTAAAATTTGCGACAGTATAAAATTATTTTTTGAATAATTTACTATAGAAAAGGCAATCCCTGGCGTAATTAAAATTTGCGACAGTATAAAATTATTTTTTGAATAATTTACTATAGAAAAGGCAATCCCTGGCGTAATTAAAATTTGCGACAGTATTAAATTATTTTTTGAATAATTTACTATAGAAAAGGCAAACCCTGGGATATTTAAAATTTATTTGCGACAGTAGAAAATTATTTTTTGAATAATTTACTATAGAAAAGGCAATCCCTGGCGTAATTAAAATTTGCGACAGTATAAAATTATTTTTTGAATAATTTACTATAGAAAAAGCAATCCCTGGCGTAATTAAAATTTGCGACAGTATAAAATTATTTTTTGAATAATTTACTATAGAAAAGGCAATCCCTGGCGCAATTAAAATTTTGCGACAGTATAAAATTATTTTTTGAATAATTTACTATAGAAAAGGCAATCCCTGGCGTAATTAAAATTTGCGACAGTATAAAATTATTTTTTGAATAATTTACTATAGAAAAGGCAATCCCTGGCGCAATGAAAATTTGCGACAGTATAAAATTATTTTTTGAATAATTTACTACAGAAAAGGCAATCCCTGGCGTAATTAAAATTTGCGACAGTTGAAACTTATTTTTTGAATAATTTACTATAGGAAAGGCAATCCCTGGGATATTTAAAATTTGCGACAGTAGAAAATTATTTTTTGAATAATTTACTATAGAAACGGCAATACCTGGCGCAATTAAAATTTGCGACAGTATAAAATTATTTTTTGAATAATTTACTATAGAAAAGGCAATCCCTGGCGTAATTAAAATTTGCGACAGTATAAAATTATTTTTTGAATAATTTACTATAGAAAAGGCAATCCCTGGCGTAATTAAAATTTGCGACAGTAAAAAATTATTTTTTGAATAATTTACTATAGAAAAGGCAATCCCTGGCGCAATTACAATATGCGACAGTAGAAAATTATTTTTTGAATAATTTACTATAGAAAAGGCAATCCCTGGCGTAATTAAAATTTGCGACAGTATAAAATTATTTTTTGAATAATTTACTATAGAAACGGCAATCCCTGGCGCAATTAAAATTTGCAACAGTAAAAAATTATTTTTTGCAAAATTTACTGTAGAAAAGGCAATCCCTGGCGGATTTGAAATTTGCGACAGTAAAATATTATTTTTTGAATAATTTACTATAGAAAAGGCAATCCCTGGCGCAATTAAAATTTGCGACAGTTGAAAATTATTTTTTTGCAAAATTTACTATAGAAAAGGCAATCCCTGGCGTATTTAAAATTTGCGACAGTAAAAAATTATTTTTTGAATAATTTACTATAGAAAAGGCAATCCCTGGCGCACTTAAAATTTGCGACAGTAGAAAATTATTTTTTGAATAATTTACTATAGAAGAGGCAATCCCTGGGATATTTAAAATTTGCGACAGTAAAAAATTATTTTTTGAATAATTTACTATAGAAAAGGCAATCCCTGGCGTAATTAAAATTTGCGACAGTATAAAATTATTTTTTGAATAATTTACTATAGAAAAGGCAATCCGTGGCGGATTTGAAATTTGCGACAGTATAAAATTATTTTTTTAATAATTTACTATAGAAGAGGCAATCCCTGGCGTAATTAAAATTTGCGACAGTAAAAAATTATTTTTTGAATAATTTACTATAGAAAAGGCAATCCGTGGCGGATTTGAAATTTGCGACAGTATAAAATTATTTTTTGAATAATTTACTATAGAAGAGGCAATCCCTGGCGTAATTAAAATTTGCGACAGTAAAAAATTATTTTTTGAATAATTTACTATAGAAAAGGCAATCCCTGGCGCAATTAAAATTTGCGACAGTAGAAAATTATTTTTTGAATAATTTACTATAGAAAAGGCAATCCCTGGCGTAATTAAAATTTGCGACAGTAGAAAATTAATTTGTGAAAAATTTACTATAGAAAAGGCAATCCCTGGCGCAATTAAAATTTGCGACAGTATAAAATTATTTTTTGAATAATTTACTATAGAAAAGGCAATCCCTGGCGTAATTAAAACTTGCGATAGTAAAAAATTATTTTTTGAATAATTTACTATAGAAAAGGCAATCCGTGGCGGATTTGAAATTTGCGACAGTATAAAATTATTTTTTGAATAATTTACTATAGAAGAGGCAATCCCTGGCGTAATTAACATTTGCGACAGTAAAAAATTATTTTTTGAATAATTTACTATAGAAAAGGCAATCCCTGCGCAATTAAAATTTGCGACAGTAAAAAATTATTTTTTGAATATTTTACTATAGAAAAGGCAATCCCTGGCGTAATTAAAATTTGCGACAGTAGAAAATTAATTTGTGAAAAATTTACCTGGCGAAATTGAAATTTGCGAGAGTAAAAAATTATTTTTTGAATAATTTACTATAGAAAAGGCAATCCCTGGCGCAATTAAAATTTGCGACAGTAGAAAATTATTTTTTGAATAATTTACTATAGAAAAGGCAATCCCTGGCGCAATTAAAATTTGCGACAGTAGAAAATTATTTTTTGAATAATTTACTATAGAAAAGGCAATCCCTGGCGTAATTAAAATTTGCGACAGTTGAAAATTATTTTTTGAATAATTTACTACAGAAAAGGCAATCCCTGGCGTAATTAAAATTTGCGACAGTAGAAAATTATTTTTTGAATAATTTACTATAGAAAAGGCAATCCCTGGCGTAATTAAAATTTGCGACAGTAGAAAATTATTTTTTGAATAATTTACTATAGAAAAGGCAATCCCTGGCGTAATTAAAATTTGCGACAGTAAAAAATTATTTTTTTGAATAATTTACTATAGAAAAGGCAATCCCTGGCGCACTTAAAATTTGCGACTGTATAAAATTATTTTTTGAATAATTTACTATAGAAAAGGCAATCCCTGGCGCAATTAAAATTTGCGACAGTATAAAATTATTTTTTGAATAATTTACTATAGAAAAGGCAATCCCTGGCGTAATTAAAATTTGCGACAGTTGAAAATTATTTTTTGAATAATTTACTATAGAAAAGGCAATCCCTGGCGTAATTAAAATTTGCGACAGTAGAAAATTATTTTTTGAATAATTTACTATAGAAAAGGCAATCCCTGGCGCAATTAAAATTTGCGACAGTAGAAAATTATTTTTTGAATAATTTACTATAGAAAAGGCAATCCCTGGCGTAATTAAAATTTGCGACAGTAGAAAATTAATTTGTGAAAAATCTACCTGGCGAAATTAAAATTTGCGACAGTAGAAAATTATTTTTTGAATACTTTACTATAGAAAAGGCAATCCCTGGCGTAATTAAAATTTGCGACAGTAGAAAATTATTTTTTGAATAATTTACTATAGAAAAGGCAATCCCTGGCGTAATTAAAATTTGCGACAGTAAAAAATTATTTTTTTAATAATTTACTATAGAAAAGGCAATCCCTGGCGCACTTAAAATTTGCGACAGTATAAAATTATTTTTTGAATAATTTACTATAGAAAAGGCAATCCCTGGCGTAATTAAAATTTGCGACAGTATAAAATTATTTTTTGAATAATTTACTATAGAAAAGGCAATCCCTGGCGTAATTAAAATTTGCGAAAGTAGAAAATTATTTTTTGAATAATTTACTATAGAAAACGCAATCCGTGGCGTAATTAAAATTTGCGACAGTAGAAAATTATTTTTTTAATAATTTACTATAGAAAAGGCAATCCCTGGCATAAATAAAATTTGCGACAGTTGAAAATTATTTTTTGAATAATTTACTATAGAAAAGGCAATCCCTGGCGCAATTAAAATCTGCGACAGTATAAAATTATTTTTTGAATAATTTACTATAGAAAAGGCAATCCCTGGCGTAATTAAAATTTGCGACAGTAAAAAATTATTTTTTGAATAATTTACTATAGAAACGGCAATCCCTGGCGCAATTACAATTTGCGACAGTAGAAAATTATTTTTTGAATAATTTACTATAGAAAAGGCAATCCCTGGCGCAGTTAAAATTTGCGACAGTTGAAAATTATTTTTTGAATAATTAACTATAGAAAAGGCAATCCCTGGCGCAATTAAAATTTGCGACAGTATAAAATAATTTTTTGAATAATTTACTATAGAAAAGGCAATCCGTGGCGCACTTAAAATTTGCGACAGTAGAAAATTATTTTTTGAATAATTTACTATAGAAAAGGCAATCCCTGGCGTAATTAAAACTTGCGATAGTAAAAAATTATTTTTTGAATAATTTACTATAGAAAAGGCAATCCCTGGCGGATTTGAAATTTGCGACAGTATAAAATTATTTTTTGAATAATTTACTATAGAAAAGGCAATCCCTGGCGTAATTAAAATTTGCGAAAGTAGAAAATTATTTTTTGAATAATTTACTATAGAAAAGGCAATCCCTGGCGCAATTAAAATTTGCGACAGTTGAAAATTATTTTTTTGCTAAATTTACTATAGAAAAGGCAATCCCTGGCGTATTTAAAATTTGCGACAGTAAAAAATTATTTTTTGAATAATTTACTATAGAAAAGGCAATCCCTTGCGCACATAAAATTTGCGACAGTTGAAAATTATTTTTTAAATAATTAACTATAGAAAAGGCAATCCCTGGCGCAATTAAAATTTGCGACAGTATAAAATTATTTTTTGAATAATTTACTATAGAAAAGGCAATCCGTGGCGCACTTAAAATTTGCGACAGTAGAAAATGATTTTTTGAATAATTTACTATAGAAAAGGCAATCCCTGGCGCAATTAAAATTTGCGACAGTATAAAATTATTTTTTGAATAATTTACTATAGAAAAGGCAATCCGTGGCGCACTTAAAATTTGCGACAGTAGAAAATTATTTTTTGAATAATTTACTATAGAAAAGGCAATCCCTGGGATATTTAAAATTTGCGACAGTAAAAAATTATTTTTTGAATAATTTACTATAGAAAAGGCAATCCCTGGCGTAATTAAAATTTGCGACATTATAAAATTATTTTTTGAATAATTTACTATAGAAAAGGCAATACCTGGCGCAATTAAAATTTGCGACAGTAGAAAATTATTTTTTTGAATAATTTACTATAGAAAAGGCAATACCTGGAGTAATTAAAATTTGCGACAGTAGAAAATTAATTTGTGAAAAATTTACTATAGAAAAGGCAATCCCTGGCGCAATTAAAATTTGCGACAGTATAAAATTATTTTTTGAATAATTTACTATAGAAAAGGCAATCCCTGGCGTAATTAAAATTTGCGACAGTAAAAAATTATTTTTTGAATAATTTACTATAGAAACGGCAATCCCTGGCGCAATTACAATTTGCGACAGTAGAAAATTATTTTTTGAATAATTTACTATAGAAAAGGCAATCCCCGGCGTAATTGAAATTTGCGACAGTATAAAATTATATTTTGAATAATTTACTATAGAAAAGGCAATCCCTGGCGTAATTAAAATTTGCGACAGTATAAAATTATTTTTTGAATAATTTACTATAGAAAAGGCAATCCCTGGCGTAATTAAAACTTGCGATAGTAAAAAATTATTTTTTGAATAATTTACTATAGAAAAGGCAATCCCTGGCGGATTTGAAATTTGCGACAGTATAAAATAATTTTTTGAATAATTTACTATAGAAAAGGCAATCCCTGGCGTAATTAAAATTTGCGACAGTAAAAAATTATTTTTTGAATAATTTACTATAGAAAAGGCAATCCCTGGCGCAATTAAAATTTGCGACAGTAGAAAATTATTTTTTGAATAATTTACTATAGAAAAGGCAATCCCTGGCGTAATTAAAATTTGCGACAGTAGAAAATTAATTTGTGAAAAATTTACCTGGCGAAATTGAAATTTGCGAGAGTAAAAAATTATTTTTTGAATAATTTACTATAGAAAAGGCAATCCCTGGCGCAATTAAAATTTGCGACAGTAGAAAATTATTTTTTGAATAATTTACTATAGAAAAGGCAATCCCTGGCGCAATTAAAATTTGCGACAGTAGAAAATTATTTTTTGAATAATGTACTATAGAAAAGGCAATCCCTGGCGTAATTAAAATTTGCGACAGTTGAAAATTATTTTTTGAATAATTTACTACAGAAAAGGCAATCCCTGGCGTAATTAAAATTTGCGACAGTAGAAAATTATTTTTTGAATAAATTACTATAGAAAAGGCAATCCCTGGCGTAATTAAAATTTGCGACAGTAGAAAATTATTTTTTGAATAATTTACTATAGAAAAGGCAATCCCTGGCGTAACTAAAATTTGCGACAGTAAAAAATTATTTTTTTGAATAATTTACTATAGAAAAGGCAATCCCTGGCGCACTTAAAATTTGCGACAGTATAAAATTATTTTTTAAATAATTTACTATAGAAAAGGCAATCCCTGGCGCAATTAAAATTTGCGACAGTATAAAATTATTTTTTGAATAATTTACTATAGAAAAGGCAATCCCTGGCGTAATTAAAATTTGCGACAGTTGAAAATTATTTTTTGAATAATTTACTATAGAAAAGGCAATCCCTGGCGTAATTAAAATTTGCGACAGTAGAAAATTATTTTTTGAATAATTTACTATAGAAAAGGCAATCCCTGGCGCAATTAAAATTTGCGACAGTAGAAAATTATTTTTTGAATAATTTACTATAGAAAAGGCAATCCCTGGCGTAATTAAAATTTGCGACAGTAGAAAATTAATTTGTGAAAAATTTACCTGGCGAAATTAAAATTTGCGACAGTAGAAAATTATTTTTTGAATAATTTACTATAGAAAAGGCAATCCCTGGCGTAATTAAAATTTGCGACAGTAGAAAATTATTTTTTGAATAATTTACTATAGAAAAGGCAATACCTGGCCTAATTAAAATTTGCGACAGTAAAAAATTATTTTTTTAATAATTTACTATAGAAAAGGCAATCCCTGGCGCACTTAAAATTTGCGACAGTATAAAATTATTTTTTGAATAATTTACTATAGAAAAGGCAATCCCTGGCGTAATTAAAATTTGCGACAGTATAAAATTATTTTTTGAATAATTTACTATAGAAAAGGCAATCCCTGGCGTAATTAAAATTTGCGAAAGTAGAAAATTATTTTTTGAATAATTTACTATAGAAAAGGCAATCCCTGGCGTAATTAAAATTTGCGACAGTAGAAAATTATTTTTTTAATAATTTACTATAGAAAAGGCAATCCCTGGCGTAAATAAAATTTGCGACAGTTGAAAATTATTTTTTGAATAATTTACTATAGAAAAGGCAATCCCTGGCGCACTTAAAATTTGCGACAGTATAAAATTATTTTTTGAATAATTTACTATAGAAAAGTCAATCCCTGGCGCAATTAAAATTTGCGACAGTATAAAATTATTTTTTGAATAATTTACTATAGAAAAGGCAATCCCTGGCGTAGTTAAAATTTGCGACAGTAGAAAATTATTTTTTGAATAATTTACTATAGAAAAGGCAATCCCTGGCGTAATTAAAATTTGCGACAGTATAAAATTATTTTTTGAATAATTTACTATAGAAAAGGCAATCCCTGGCGCAATTAAAATTTGCGACAGTAGAAAATTATTTTTTGAATAATTTACTATAGAAAAGGCATTCCCTGGCGTAATTAAAATTTGCGACAGTAGAAAATTAATTTGTGAAAAATTTACCTGGCGAAATTGAAATTTGCGGGAGTAAAAAATTATTTTTTGAATAATTTACTATAGAAAAGGAAATCCCTGGCGCAATTAAAATTTGCGACTGTATAAAATTATTTTTTGAATAATTTACTATAGAAAAGGCAATCCCTGGCGTAATTAAAATTTGCGACAGTATAAAATTATTTTTTGAATAATTTACTATAGAAAAGGCAATCCCTGGCGTAATTAAAATTTGCGACAGTATTAAATTATTTTTTGAATAATTTACTATAGAAAAGGCAATCCCTGGCGCAATTAAAATTTTGCGACAGTATAAAATTATTTTTTGAATAATTTACTATAGAAAAGGCAATCCCTGGCGTAATTAAAATTTGCGACAGTAGAAAATTATTTTTTGAATAATTTACTATAGAAAAGGCAATCCCTGGCGTAATTAAAATTTGCGACAGTATAAAATTATTTTTTGAATAATTTACTATAGAAAAGGCAATCCCTGGCGTAATTAAAATTTGCGACAGTATTAAATTATTTTTTGAATAATTTACTATAGAAAAGGCAATCCCTGGCGCAATTAAAATTTTGCGACAGTATAAAATTATTTTTTGAATAATTTACTATAGAAAAGGCAATCCCTGGCGTAATTAAAATTTGCGACAGTTGAAAATTATTTTTTGAATAATTAACTATAGAAAAGGCAATCCCTGGCGCAATTAAAATTTGCGACAGTATAAAATCATTTTTTGAATAATTTACTATAGAAAAGGCAATCCCTGGCGCACTTAAAATTTGCGACAGTAGAAAATTATTTTTTGAATAATTTACTATAGAAAAGGCAATCCCTGGGATATTTAAAATTTGCGACAGTAAAAAATTATTTTTTGAATATTTTACTATAGAAAAGGCAATCCCTGGCGTAATTAAAATTTGCGACAGTATAAAATTATTTTTTGAATAATTTACTATAGAAAAGGCAATCCCTGGCGCAATTAAAATTTGCGACAGTAGAAAATTATTTTTTGAATAATTTACTATAGAAAAGGCAATCCCTGGAGTAATTAAAATTTGCGACAGTAGAAAATTAATTTGTGAAAAATTTACTATAGAAAAGGCAATCCCTGGCGCAATTAAAATTTGCGACAGTAAAAAATTATTTTTTGAATAATTTACTATAGAAACGGCAATCCCTGGCGCAATTACAATTTGCGACAGTAGAAAATTATTTTTTGAATAATTTACTATAGAAAAGGCAATCCCTGGCGTAATTAAAATTTGCGACAGTATAAAATTATTTTTTGAATAATCTACTATAGAAAAGGCAATCCCTGGCGTAATTAAAATTTGCGACAGTATAAAATTATTTTTTGAATAATTTACTATAGAAAAGGCAATCCCTGGCGTAATTAAAACTTGCGATAGTAAAAAATTATTTTTTGAATAATTTACTACAGAAAAGGCAATCCCTGCCGGATTTGAAATTTGCGACAGTATAAAATTATTTTTTGAATTATTTACTATAGAAAAGGCAATCCCTGGCGTAATTAAAATTTGCGACAGTAAAAAATTATTTTTTGAATAATTTACTATAAAAAAGGCAATCCCTGGCGCAATTAAAATTTGCGACAGTAGAAAATTATTTTTTGAATAATTTACTATAGAAAAGGCAATCCCTGGCGTAATTAAAATTTCCGACAGTAGAAAATTAATTTGTGAAAAATTTACCTGGCGAAATTGAAATTTGCGAGAGTAAAAAATTATTTTTTGAATAATTTACTATAGAAAAGGCAATCCCTGGCGCAATTAAAATTTGCGACAGTAGAAAATTATTTTTTGAATAATTTACTATAGAAAAGGCAATCCCTGGCGCAGTTAAAATTTGCGACAGTAGAAAATTATTTTTTGAATAATTTACTATAGAAAAGGCAATCCCTGGCGTAATTAAAATTTGCGACAGTTGAAAATTATTTTTTGAATAATTTACTACAGAAAAGGCATTCCCTGGCGTAATTAAAATTTGCGACAGTAGAAAATTATTTTTTGAATAATTTACTATAGAAAAGGCAATCCCTGGCGTAATTAAAATTTGCGACAGTAGAAAATTATTTTTTGAATAATTTACTATAGAAAAGGCAATCCCTGGCGTAATTAAAATTTACGACAGTAAAAAATTATTTTTTTGAATAATTTACTATAGAAAAGGCAATCCCTGGCGCACTTAAAATTTGCGACAGTATAAAATTATTTTTTTTATAATTTACTATAGAAAAGGCAATCCCTGGCGCAATTAAAATTTGCGACAGTATAAAATTATTTTTTGAATAATTTACTACAGAAAAGGCAATCCCTGGCGTAATTAAAATTTGCGACAGTTGAAAATTATTTTTTGAATAATTAACTATAGAAAAGGCAATCCCTGGCGCAATTAAAATTTGCGACAGTATAAAATCATTTTTTGAATAATTTACTATAGAAAAGGCAATCCCTGGCGCACTTAAAATTTGCGACAGTAGAAAATTATTTTTTGAATAATTTACTATAGAAAAGGCAATCCCGGGGATATTTAAAATTTGCGACAGTAAAAAATTATTTTTTGAATAATTTACTATAGAAAAGGCAATCCCTGGCGTAATTAAAATTTGCGACAGTATAAAATTATTTTTTGAATAATTTACTATAGAAAAGGCAATCCCTGGCGCAATTAAAATTTGCGACAGTAGAAAATTATTTTTTGAATAATTTACTATAGAAAAGGCAATCCCTGGAGTAATTAAAATTTGCGACAGTAGAAAATTAATTTGTGAAAAATTTACTATAGAAAAGGCAATCCCTGGCGCAATTAAAATTTGCGACAGTAAAAAATATTTTTTGAATAATTTACTATAGAAACGGCAATCCCTGGCGCAATTACAATTTGCGACAGTAGAAAATTATTTTTTGAATAATTTACTATAGAAAAGGCAATCCCTGGCGTAATTAAAATTTGCGACAGTATAAAATTATTTTTTGAATAATCTACTATAGAAAAGGCAATCCCTGGCGTAATTAAAATTTGCGACAGTATAAAATTATTTTTTGAATAATTTACTATAGAAAAGGCAATCCCTGGCGTAATTAAAACTTGCGATAGTAAAAAATTATTTTTTGAATAATTTACTACAGAAAAGGCAATCCCTGCCGGATTTGAAATTTGCGACAGTATAAAATTATTTTTTGAATTATTTACTATAGAAAAGGCAATCCCTGGCGTAATTAAAATTTGCGACAGTAAAAAATTATTTTTTGAATAATTTACTATAAAAAAGGCAATCCCTGGCGCAATTAAAATTTGCGACAGTAGAAAATTATTTTTTGAATAATTTACTATAGAAAAGGCAATCCCTGGCGTAATTAAAATTTCCGACAGTAGAAAATTAATTTGTGAAAAATTTACCTGGCGAAATTGAAATTTGCGAGAGTAAAAAATTATTTTTTGAATAATTTACTATAGAAAAGGCAATCCCTGGCGCAATTAAAATTTGCGACAGTAGAAAATTATTTTTTGAATAATTTACTATAGAAAAGGCAATCCCTGGCGCAATTAAAATTTGCGACAGTAGAAAATTATTTTTTGACTAATTTACTATAGAAAAGGCAATCCCTGGCGTAATTAAAATTTGCGACAGTTGAAAATTATTTTTTGAATAATTTACTACAGAAAAGGCATTCCCTGGCGTAATTAAAATTTGCGACAGTAGAAAATTATTTTTTGAATAATTTACTACAGAAAAGGCAATCCCTGGCGTAATTAAAATTTGCGACAGTAGAAAATTATTTTTTGAATAATTTACTATAGAAAAGGCAATCCCTGGCGTAATTAAAATTTACGACAGTAAAAAATTATTTTTTTGAATAATTTACTATAGAAAAGGCAATCCCTGGCGCACTTAAAATTTGCGACAGTATAAAATTATTTTTTTTATAATTTACTATAGAAAAGGCAATCCCTGGCGCAATTAAAATTTGCGACAGTATAAAATTATTTTTTGAATAATTTACTACAGAAAAGGCAATCCCTGGCGTAATTAAAATTTGCGACAGTTGAAAATTATTTTTTGAATAATTTACTATAGAAAAGGCAATCCCTGGCGTAATTAAAATTTGCGACAGTAAAAAATTATTTTTTTAATAATTTACTATAGAAAAGGCAATCCCTGGCGTAAATAAAATTTGCGACAGTTGAAAATTATTTTTTGAATAATTTACTATAAAAAGGCAATCCCTGGCGCACTTAAAATTTGCGACAGTATTAAATTGTTTTTTGAATAATTTACTATAGAAAAGGCAATCCCTGGCGCAATTAAAATTTGCGACAGTATAAAATTATTTTTTGAATAATTTACTATAGAAAAGGCAATCCCTGGCGTAATTAAAATTTGCGACAGTAGAAAATTATTTTTTGAATAATTTACTATAGAAAAGGCAATCCCTGGCGTAATTAAAATTTGCGACAGTATAAAATTATTTTTTGAATAATTTACTATAGAAAAGGCAATCCCTGGCGCAATTAAAATTTGCGACAGTAGAAAATTATTTTTTGAATAATTTACTATAGAAAAGGCATTCCCTGGCGTAATTAAAATTTGCGACAGTAGAAAATTAATTTGTGAAAAATTTACCTGGCGAAATTGAAATTTGCGGGAGTAAAAAATTATTTTTTGAATAATTTACTATAGAAAAGGCAATCCCTGGCGTAATTAAAATTTGCGACAGTATAAAATTATTTTTTGAATAATTTACTATAGAAAAGGCAATCCCTGGCGCAATTAAAATTTGCGACAATAGAAAATTATTTTTTGAATAATTTACTATAGAAAAGGCAATCCCTGGCGTAATTAAAATTTGCGACAGTATAAAATTATTTTTTGAATAATTTACTATAGAAAAGGCAATCCCTGGCGTAATTAAAATTTGCGACAGTTGAAAATTATTTTTTGAATAATTTACTATAGGAAAGCCAATCCCTGGGATATTTAAAATTTGCGACAGTAGAAAATTATTTTTTGAATAATTTACTATAGAAAAGGCAATCCCTGGCGTAATTAAAATTTGAGACAGTATAAAATTATTTTTTGAATAATTTACTATAGAAAAGGCAATCCCTGGCGTAATTAAAATTTGCGACAGTTGAAAATTATTTTTTGAATAATTTACTACAGAAATGGCATTCCCTGGCGTAATTAAAATTTGCGACAGTAGAAAATTATTTTTTGAATAATTTACTATAGAAAAGGCAATCTCTGGCGTAATTAAAATTTGCGACAGTTGAAAATTATTTTTTGAATAATTTACTATAGAAAAGGCAATCCCTGGCGTAATTAAAATTTGCGACAGTAGAAAATTATTTTTTGAATAATTTACTATAGAAAAGGCAATCCCTGGCGCAATTAAAATTTGCGACAGTATAATTTACTATAGAAAAGGCAATCCCTGGCGTAATTAAAATTTGCGACAGTAGAAAATTAATTTGTGAAATATTTACCTGGCGAAATTAAAATTTGCGACAGTAGAAAATTATTTTTTGAATAATTTACTATAGAAAAGGCAATCCCTGGCGTAATTAAAATTTGCGACAGTAGAAAATTATTTTTTGAATAATTCACTATAGAAAAGGCAATCCCTGGCGTAATTAAAATTTGCGACAGTAAAAAATTATTTTTTTAATAATTTACTATAGAAAAGGCAATCCCTGGCGCACTTAAAATTTGCGACAGTATAAAATTATTTTTTGAATAATTTACTATAGAAAAGGCAATCCCTGGCGTAATTAAAATTTGCGACAGTATAAAATTATTTTTTGAATAATTTACTATAGAAAAGGCAATCCCTGGCGTAATTAAAATTTGCGACAGTATAAAATTATTTTTTGAATAATTTACTATAGAAAAGGCATTCCCTGGCGTAATTAAAATTTGCGACAGTAGAAAATTAATTTGTGAAAAATTTACCTGGCGAAATTGAAATTTGCGGGAGTAAAAAATTATTTTTTGAATAATTTACTATAGAAAAGGCAATCCCTGGCGTAATTAAAATTTGCGACAGTAGAAAATTATTTTTTGAATAATTTACTATAGAAAAGGCAATCCCTGGCGTAATTAAAATTTGCGACAGTAAAAAATTATTTTTTTAATAATTTACTATAGAAAAGGCAATCCCTGGCGCACTTAAAATTTGCGACAGTATAAAATTATTTTTTGAATAATTTACTATAGAAAAGGCAATCCCTGGCGTAATTAAAATTTGCGACAGTATAAAATTATTTTTTGAATAATTTACTATAGAAAAGGCAATCCCTGGCGTAATTAAAATTTGCGACAGTATAAAATTATTTTTTGAATAATTTACTATAGAAAAGGCATTCCCTGGCGTAATTAAAATTTGCGACAGTAGAAAATTAATTTGTGAAAAATTTACCTGGCGAAATTGAAATTTGCGGGAGTAAAAAATTATTTTTTGAATAATTTACTATAGAAAAGGCAATCCCTGGCGTAATTAAAATTTGCGACAGTATAAAATTATTTTTTGAATAATTTACTATAGAAAAGGCAATCCCTGGCGCAATTAAAATTTGCGACAATAGAAAATTATTTTTTGAATAATTTACTATAGAAAAGGCAATCCCTGGCGTAATTAAAATTTGCGACAGTATAAAATTATTTTTTGAATAATTTACTATAGAAAAGGCAATCCCTGGCGTAATTAAAATTTGCGAGAGTTGAAAATTATTTTTTGAATAATTTACTCTAGGAAAGGCAATCCCTGGGATATTTAAAATTTGCGACAGTAGAAAATTATTTTTTGAATAATTTACTATAGAAAAGGCAATCTCTGGCGCAATTAAAATTTGCGACAGTATAAAATTATTTTTTGAATAATTTGCTATAGAAAAGGCAATCCCTGGCGTAATTAAATTTTGCGACAGTATAAAATTATTTTTTGAATAATTTACTATAGAAAAGGCAATCCCTGGCGTAATTAAAATTTGCGACAGTATAAAATTATTTTTTGAATAATTTACTATAGAAAAGGCAATCCCTGGCGCAATTAAAATTTGCAACAGTAAAAAATTATTTTTTGCGAAATTTACTGTAGAAAAGGCAATCCCTGGCGGATTTTAAATTTGCGACAGTAAAAAATTATTTTTTGAATAATTTACTATAGAAAAGGCAATCCCTGGGATATTTAAAATTTGCGACAGTAAAAAATTATTTTTTGAATAATTTACTATAGAAAAGGCAATCCCTGGCGTAATTAAAATTTGCGACAGTATAAAATTATTTTTTGAATAATTTACTATAGAAAAGGCAATCCCTGGCGCAATTAAAATTTGCGACAGTAGAAAATTATTTTTTGAATAATTTACTATAGAAAAGGCAATCCCTGGTGTAATTAAAATTTGCGACAGTAGAAAATTAATTTGTGAAAAATTTACTATAGGAAAGGCAATCCCTGGCGCACTTAAAATTTGCGACAGTAGAAAATTATTTTTTGAATAATTTACTATAGAAAAGGCAATCCCTGGGATATTTAAAATTTGCGACAGTAAAAAATTATTTTTTGAATAATTTACTATAGAAAAGGCAATCCCTGGCGTAATTAAAATTTGCGACAGTATAAAATTATTTTTTGAATAATTTACTATAGAAAAGGCAATCCCTGGCGCAATTAAAATTTGCGACAGTAGAAAATTATTTTTTGAATAATTTACTATAGAAAAGGCAATCCCTGGCGTAATTAAAATTTGCGACAGAAGAAAATTAATTTGTGAAAAATTTACTATAGAAAAGGCAATCCCTGGCGCAATTAAAATTTGCGACAGTATAAAATTATTTTTTGAATAATTTACTATAGAAAAGGCAATCCCTGGCGTAATTAAAATTTGCGACAGTAAAAAATTATTTTTTGAATAATTTACTATAGAAAAGGCAATCCCTGGCGCAATTACAATTTGCGACAGTAGAAAATTATTTTTTGAATAATTTACTATAGAAAAGGCAATCCCTGGCGTAATTAAAAATTGCGACAGTATAAAATTATTTTTTGAATAACTTACTATAGAAAAGGCAATCCCTGGCGTAATTAAAATTTGCGACAGTATAAAATTATTTTTTGAATAATTTACTATAGAAAAGGCAATCTCTGGCGTAATTAAAACTTGCGATAGTAAAAAATTATTTTTTGAATAATTTACTATAGAAAAGGCAATCCCTGGCGGATTTGAAATTTGCGACAGTATAAAATTATTTTTTGAATAATTTACTATAGAAAAGGCAATCCCTGGCGTAATTAAAATTTGCGACAGTAAAAAATTATTTTTTGAATAATTTACTATAGAAACGGCAATCCCTGGCGCAATTAAAATTTGCGACAGTAGAAAATTATTTTTTGAATAATTTACTATAGAAAAGGCAATCCCTGGCGTAATTAAAATTTGCGACAGTAGAAAATTAATTTGTGAAAAATTTACCTGGCGAAATTGAAATTTGCGAGAGTAAAAAATTATTGTTTGAATAATTTACTATAGAAAAGGCAATCCCTGGCGCAATTAAAATTTGCGACAGTAGAAAATTATTTTTTGAATAATTTACTATAGAAAAGGCAATCCCTGGCGCAATTAAAATTTGCGACAGTAGAAAATTATTTTTTGAATAATTTACTATAGAAAAGGCAATCCCTGGCGTAATTAAAATTTGCGACAGTTGAAAATTATTTTTTGAATAATTTACTATAGAAAAGGCAATCCCTGGCGTAATTAAAATTTGCGACAGTAGAAAATTATTTTTTGAATAATTTACTATAGAAAAGGCAATCCCTGGCGTAGTTAAAATTTGCGACAGTAGAAAATTATTTTTTGAATAATTTACTATAGAAAAGGCAATCCCTGGCGTAATTAAAATTTGCGACAGTATAAAATTATTTTTTGAATAATTTACTATAGAAAAGGCAATTCCTGGCGTAATTAAAATTTGCGACAGTAGAACATTATTTTTTGAATAATTTACTATAGAAAAGGCAATCCCTGGCGCAATTACAATTTGCGACAGTAAAAAATTATTTTTTGAATAATTTACTATAGAAAAGGCAATCCCTGGCGTAATTAAAATTTGCGACAGTATAAAATTATTTTTTGAATAATCTACCTGGCGAAATTGAAATTTGCGACAGTAAAAAATTATTTTTTGAATAATTTACTATAGAAAAGGCAATCCCTGGCGCACTTAAAATTTGCGACAATAGAAAATTATTTTTTGAATAATTTACTATAGAAAATGCAATCCCTGGCGTAATTAAAATTTGCGACAGTAGAAAATTATTTTTTGAATAATTTACTATAGAAAAGGCAATCCCTGGCGTAATTAAAATTTGCGACAGTATAAAATTATTTTTTGAATAATTTACTATAGAAAAGGCCATCCCTGGCGCAATTAAAATTTGCGACAGTAGAAAATTATTTTTTGAATAATTTACTATAGAAAAGGCAATCCCTGGCGTAATTAAAATTTGCGACAGTAGAAAATTATTTTTTGAATAATTTACTATAGAAAAAGCAATCCCTGGCGCAATTAAAATTTGCGACAGTAGAAAATTAATTTGTGAGACATTTACTATAGAAAAGGCAATCCCTGGCGTAATTAAAATTTGCGACAGTAGAAAATTATTTTTTGAATAATTTACTATAGAAAAGGCAATCCCTGGCGTAATTAAAATTTGCGACAGTAGAAAATTAATTTGTGAAAAATTTACCTGGCGAAATTGAAATTTGCGAGAGTAAAAAAATATTTTTTGAATAATTTACTATAGAAAAGGCAATCCCTGGCGCAATTAAAATTTGCGACAGTAGAAAATTATTTTTTGAATAATTTACTATAGAAAAGGCAATTCCTGGCGTAATTAAAATTTGCGACAGTATAAAATTATTTTTTGAATAATTTACTATAGAAAAGGCAATCCCTGGCGCAATTAAAATTTGCGACAGTAGAAAATTATTTTTTGAATAATTTACTATAGAAAAGGCAACCCCTGGCGCAATTAAAATTTGCGACAGTAGAAAATTATTTTTTGAATAATTTACTATAGAAAAGGCAATCCCTGGCGTAATTAAAATTTGCGACAGTATAAAATTATTTTTTGAATAATTTACTATAGAAAAGGCAATCCCTGGCGCAATTAAAATTTGCGACAGTAGAAAATTATTTTTTGAATAATTCACTATAGAAAACGCAATCCCTGGCGTAATTAAAATTTGCGACAGTAGAAAATTATTTTTTGAAAAGTTTACTATAGAAAAGGCAATCCCTGGCGCAATTAAAATTTGCGACAGTATAAAATTATTTTTTGAATAATTTACTATAGAAAAGGCAATCCCTGGCGTAATTAAAATTTGCGACAGTAGAAAATTATTTTTTGAATAATTTACTATAGAAAAGGCAATCCCTGGCGTAATTAAAATTTGCGACAGTAGAAAATTATTTTTTGAATAATTTACTATAGAAAAGGCAATACCTGGCGTAATTAAAATTTGCGACAGTACAAAATTATTTTTTGAATAATTTACTATAGAAAAGGCAATCCCTGGCGTAATTAAAATTTGCGACAGTATAAAATTATTTTTTGAATAATTTACTATAGAAAAGGCAATCCCTGGCGTAATTAAAATTTGCGACAGTAGAAAATTATTTTTTGAATAATTTACTATAGAAAAGGCAATACCTGGCGTAATTAAAATTTGCGACAGTATAAAATTATTTTTTGAATAATTTACTATAGAAAAGGCAATCCCTGGCGCAATTAAAATTTGCGACAGTAGAAAATTATTTTTTGAATAATTTACTATAGAAAAGGCAATCCTTGGCGTAGTTAAAATTTGCGACAGTAGAAAATTATTTTTTGAATAATTTACTATAGAAAAGGCAATCCCTGGCGTAATTAAAATTTGCGACAGTAGAAAATTATTTTTTGAATAATTTACTATAGAAAAGGCAATCCCTGGCGTAATTAAAATTTGCGACAGTATAAAATTATTTTTTGAATAATTTACTATAGAAAAGGCAACCCCTGGCGCACTTAAAATTTGCGACAGTAAAAAATTATTTTTTGAATAATTTACTAAAAAAAGGCAATCCCTGGCGTAATTAAAATTTGCGACAGTAGAAAATTATTTTTTGAATAATTTACTATAGAAAAGGCAATCCCTGGCGTAATTAAAATTTGCGACAGTAGAAAATTATTTTTTGAATAATTTACTATAGAAAAGGCAATCCCTGGCGCACTTAAAATTTGCGACAGTATAAAATTATTTTTTGAATAATTTACTATAGAAAAGGCAATCCCTGGCGTAATTAAAATTTGCGACAGTATAAAATTATTTTTTGAATAATTTACTATAGAAAAGGCAATCCCTGGCGCAATTAAAATTTGCGACAGTAGAAAATTATTTTTTGAATAATTTACTATAGAAAAGGCAATCCCTGGCGTTACTAAAATTTGCGACATTATAAAATTATTTTTTGAATAATTTACTATAGAAAAGGCAATCCCTGGCGCAATTAAAATTTGCGACAGTAGAAAATTATTTTTTGATTAATTTACTATAGAAAAGGCAATCCCTGGCGCACTTAAAATTTGCGACAGTAGAAAATTATTTTTTGAATAATTTACTATAGAAAAGACAATCCCTGGCGTAATTAAAATTTGCGACAGTATAAAATTATTTTTTGGATAATTTACTATAGAAAAGGCAATCCCTGGCGTAATTAAAACTTGCGATAGTAAAAAATAATTTTTTGAATAATTTACTATAGAAAAGGCAATCCCTGGCGTAATTAAAATTTGCGACAGTATAAAATAATTTTTTGAATAATTTACTAAAGAAAAGGCAATCCCTGGCGCACTTAAAATTTGCGACAGTAAAAATTATTTTTTGAATAATTTACTATAGAAAAGGCAATCCCTGGCGTAATTAAAATTTGCGACAGTAGAAAATTATTTTTTGAATGATTTACTATAGAAAAGGCAATCCCTGGCGTAATTAAAATTTGCGACAGTAGAAAATTATTTTTTGAATAATTGACTATAGGAAAGGCAATCCCTGGCGTAATTAAAATTTGCGACAGTAGAAAATTAATTTGTGAAAAATTTACCTGGCGAAATTGAAATTTGCGAGAGTAAAAAATTATTGTTTGAATAATTTACTATAGAAAAGGCAATCCCTGGCGCAATTAAAATTTGCGACAGTAGAAAATTATTTTTTGAATAATTTACTATAGAAAAGGCAATCCCTGGCGCAATTAAAATTTGCGACAGTAGAAAATTATTTTTTGAATAATTTACTATAGAAAAGGCAATCCCTGGCGTAATTAAAATTTGCGACAGTTGAAAATTATTTTTTGAATAATTTACTATAGAAAAGGCAATCCCTGGCGTAATTAAAATTTGCGACAGTAGAAAATTATTTTTTGAATAATTTACTATAGAAAAGGCAATCCCTGGCGTAGTTAAAATTTGCGACAGTAGAAAATTATTTTTTGAATAATTTACTATAGAAAAGGCAATCCCTGGCGTAATTAAAATTTGCGACAGTATAAAATTATTTTTTGAATAATTTACTATAGAAAAGGCAATTCCTGGCGTAATTAAAATTTGCGACAGTAGAACATTATTTTTTGAATAATTTACTATAGAAAAGGCAATCCCTGGCGCAATTACAATTTGCGACAGTAAAAAATTATTTTTTGAATAATTTACTATAGAAAAGGCAATCCCTGGCGTAATTAAAATTTGCGACAGTATAAAATTATTTTTTGAATAATCTACCTGGCGAAATTGAAATTTGCGACAGTAAAAAATTATTTTTTGAATAATTTACTATAGAAAAGGCAATCCCTGGCGCACTTAAAATTTGCGACAATAGAAAATTATTTTTTGAATAATTTACTATAGAAAATGCAATCCCTGGCGTAATTAAAATTTGCGACAGTAGAAAATTATATTTTGAATAATTTACTATAGAAAAGGCAATCCCTGGCGTAATTAAAATTTGCGACAGTATAAAATTATTTTTTGAATAATTTACTATAGAAAAGGCCATCCCTGGCGCAATTAAAATTTGCGACAGTAGAAAATTATTTTTTGAATAATTTACTATAGAAAAGGCAATCCCTGGCGTAATTAAAATTTGCGACAGTAGAAAATTATTTTTTGAATAATTTACTATAGAAAAAGCAATCCCTGGCGCAATTAAAATTTGCGACAGTAGAAAATTAATTTGTGAGACATTTACTATAGAAAAGGCAATCCCTGGCGTAATTAAAATTTGCGACAGTAGAAAATTATTTTTTGAATAATTTACTATAGAAAAGGCAATCCCTGGCGTAATTAAAATTTGCGACAGTAGAAAATTAATTTGTGAAAAATTTACCTGGCGAAATTGAAATTTGCGAGAGTAAAAAAATATTTTTTGAATAATTTACTATAGAAAAGGCAATCCCTGGCGCAATTAAAATTTGCGACAGTAGAAAATTATTTTTTGAATAATTTACTATAGAAAAGGCAATTCCTGGCGTAATTAAAATTTGCGACAGTATAAAATTATTTTTTGAATAATTTACTATAGAAAAGGCAATCCCTGGCGCAATTAAAATTTGCGACAGTAGAAAATTATTTTTTGAATAATTTACTATAGAAAAGGCAACCCCTGGCGCAATTAAAATTTGCGACAGTAGAAAATTATTTTTTGAATAATTTACTATAGAAAAGGCAATCCCTGGCGTAATTAAAATTTGCGACAGTATAAAATTATTTTTTGAATAATTTACTATAGAAAAGGCAATCCCTGGCGCAATTAAAATTTGCGACAGTAGAAAATTATTTTTTGAATAATTTACTATAGAAAACGCAATCCCTGGCGTAATTAAAATTTGCGACAGTAGAAAATTATTTTTTGAAAAGTTTACTATAGAAAAGGCAATCCCTGGCGCAATTAAAATTTGCGACAGTATAAAATTATTTTTTGAATAATTTACTATAGAAAAGGCAATCCCTGGCGTAATTAAAATTTGCGACAGTAGAAAATTATTTTTTGAATAATTTACTATAGAAAAGGCAATCCCTGGCGTAATTAAAATTTGCGACAGTAGAAAATTATTTTTTGAATATATTACTATAGAAAAGGCAATACCTGGCGTAATTAAAATTTGCGACAGTATAAAATTATTTTTTGAATAATTTACTATAGAAAAGGCAATCCCTGGCGTAATTAAAATTTGCGACAGTATAAAATTATTTTTTGAATAATTTACTATAGAAAAGGCAATCCCTGGCGTAATTAAAATTTGCGACAGTAGAAAATTATTTTTTGAATAATTTACTATAGAAAAGGCAATACCTGGCGTAATTAAAATTTGCGACAGTATAAAATTATTTTTTGAATAATTTACTATAGAAAAGGCAATCCCTGGCGCAATTAAAATTTGCGACAGTAGAAAATTATTTTTTGAATAATTTACTATAGAAAAGGCAATCCTTGGCGTAGTTAAAATTTGCGACAGTAGAAAATTATTTTTTGAATAATTTACTATAGAAAAGGCAATCCCTGGCGTAATTAAAATTTGCGACAGTAGAAAATTATTTTTTGAATAATTTACTATAGAAAAGGCAATCCCTGGCGTAATTAAAATTTGCGACAGTATAAAATTATTTTTTGAATAATTTACTATAGAAAAGGCAACCCCTGGCGCACTTAAAATTTGCGACAGTAAAAAATTATTTTTTGAATAATTTACTAAAAAAAGGCAATCCCTGGCGTAATTAAAATTTGCGACAGTAGAAAATTATTTTTTGAATAATTTACTATAGAAAAGGCAATCCCTGGCGTAATTAAAATTTGCGACAGTAGAAAATTATTTTTTGAATAATTTACTATAGAAAAGGCAATCCCTGGCGCACTTAAAATTTGCGACAGTATAAAATTATTTTTTGAATAATTTACTATAGAAAAGGCAATCCCTGGCGTAATTAAAATTTGCGACAGTATAAAATTATTTTTTGAATAATTTACTATAGAAAAGGCAATCCCTGGCGCAATTAAAATTTGCGACAGTAGAAAATTATTTTTTGAATAATTTACTATAGAAAAGGCAATCCCTGGCGTTACTAAAATTTGCGACATTATAAAATTATTTTTTGAATAATTTACTATAGAAAAGGCAATCCCTGGCGCAATTAAAATTTGCGACAGTAGAAAATTATTTTTTGATTAATTTACTATAGAAAAGGCAATCCCTGGCGCACTTAAAATTTGCGACAGTAGAAAATTATTTTTTGAATAATTTACTATAGAAAAGACAATCCCTGGCGTAATTAAAATTTGCGACAGTATAAAATTATTTTTTGGATAATTTACTATAGAAAAGGCAATCCCTGGCGTAATTAAAACTTGCGATAGTAAAAAATAATTTTTTGAATAATTTACTATAGAAAAGGCAATCCCTGGCGTAATTAAAATTTGCGACAGTATAAAATTATTTTTTGAATAATTTACTAAAGAAAAGGCAATCCCTGGCGCACTTAAAATTTGCGACAGTAAAAATTATTTTTTGAATAATTTACTATAGAAAAGGCAATCCCTGGCGTAATTAAAATTTGCGACAGTAGAAAATTATTTTTTGAATGATTTACTATAGAAAAGGCAATCCCTGGCGTAATTAAAATTTGCGACAGTAGAAAATTATTTTTTGAATAATTTACTATAGGAAAGGCAATCCCTGGCGCACTTAAAATTTGCGGCAGTATAAAATAATTTTTTGAATAATTTTCTATAGAAAAGGCAATCCCTGGCGTAATTAAATTTTGCGACAGTATAAGATTATTTTTTGAATAATTTACTATAGAAAAGGCAATCCCTGGCGCAATTAAAATTTGCGACAGTAGAAAATTATTTTTTGAATAATTTACTATAGAAAAAGGCAATCCCTGGCGTAATTAAAATTTGCGACAGTATAAAATTATTTTTTGAATAATTTACTATAGAAAAGGCAATCCCTGGCGCAATTAAAATTTGCGACAGTAAAAAATTATTTTTTGAATAATTTACTATAAAAAAGGCAATCCCTGGCGTAATTAAAATTTGCGACAGTATAAAATTATTTTTTGAATAATTTACTATAGAAAAGGCAATCCCTGGCGTAATTAAAATTTGCGACAGTAGAAAATTATTTTTTGAATAATTTACTATAGAAAAGGCAATCCCTGGCGTAATTAAAATTTGCGATAGTAGAAAATTATTTTTTGAATAATTTACTATAGAAAAGGCAAACCCTGGCGTAATTAAAATTTGCGACATTATAAAATTATTTTTTGAATAATTTACTATAGAAAAGGCAATCCCTGGCGCAATTAAAATTTGCGACAGTAGAAAATTATTTTTTGAATAATTTACTATAGAAAAGGCAATCCCTGGCACACTTAAAATTTGCGACAGTAGAAAATTATTTTTTGAATAATTTACTATAGAAAAGGCAATCCCTGGCGTAATTAAAATTTGCGACAGTATAAAATTATTTTTTGAATAATTTATTATAGAAAAGGCAATCCCTGGCGTAATTCAAACTTGCGATAGTAAAAAATAATTTTTTGAATAATTTACTATAGAAAAGGCAATCCCTGGCGTAATTAAAATATGCGACAGTATAAAATTATTTTTTGAATAATTTATTATAGAAAAGGCAATCCTGGCGCACTTAAAATTTGCGACAGTAAAAAATTATTTTTTGAATAATTTACTATAGAAAAGGCAAACCCTGGCGTAATTAAATTTGCGACAGTAGAAAATTATTTTTTGAATAATTTACTATAGAAAAGGCAATCCCTGGCGTAATTAAAATTTGCGACAATAGAAAATTATTTTTTGAATAATTTACTATAGAAAAGGCAATCCCTGGCGCACTTAAAATTTGCGACAGTATAAAATTATTTTTTGAATAATTTACTATAGAAAAGGCAATCCTTGGCGTAATTAAAATTTGCGACAGTATAAAATTATTTTTTGAATAATTTACTATAGAAAAGGCAATCCCTGGCGCAATTAAAATTTGCGACAGTAGAAAATTATTTTTTGAATAATTTACTATAGAAAAGGCAATCCCTGGCGTAATTAAAATTTGCGAGAGTAAAAAATTATTTTTTGAATAATTTACTATAGAAAAGGCAATCCCTGGCGCACTTAAAATTTGCGACAGTATAAAATTATTTTTTGAATAATTTACTATAGAAAAGGCAATCCCTGGCGTAATTAAAATTTGCGACAGTATAAAATTATTTTTTGAATAATTTACTATAGAAAAGGCAATCCCTGGCGTAATTAAAATTTGCGACAGTATAAAATTACTTTTTGAATAATTTACTATACAAAAGACAATCCCTGGCGCAATTAAAATTTGCGACAGTAAAAAATTATTTTTTGAATAATTTACTATAGAAAAGGCAATCCCTGGCGTAATTAAAATTTGCGACAATATAAAATTATTTTTTGAATAATTTACTATAGAAAAGGCAATCCCTGGCGTAATTAAAATTTGCGACGGTAGAAAATTATTTTTTGAATAATTTACTATAGAAAAGGCAATCCCTGGCGTAATTAAAATTTGCGACAGTATAAAATTATTTTTTGAATAATTTACTATAGAAAAGGCAATCCCTGGCGTAATTAAAACTTGCGATAGTATAAAATTATTTTTTGAATAATTTACTATACAAAAGACAATCCCTGGCGCAATTAAAATTTGCGACAGTAAAAAATTATTTTTTGAATAATTTACTATAGAAAAGGCAATCCCTGGCGTAATTAAAATTTGCGACCGTATAAAATTATTTTTTGAATAATTTACTATAGAAAAGGCAATCCCTGGCGTAATTAAAATTTGCGACAGTAGAATATTATTTTTTGAATAATTTACTATAGAAAAGGCAATCCCTGGCGTAATTAAAATTTGCGACAGTATAAAATTATTTTTTGAATAATTTACTATAGAAAAGGAAATCCCTGGCGTAATTAAAATTTGCGACAGTATAAAATTATTTTTTGAATAATTTACTATACAAAAGACAATCCCTGGCGCAGTTAAAATTTGCGACAGTAAAAAATTATTTTTTGAATAATTTACTATAGAAAAGGCAATCCCTGGCGTAATTAAAATTTGCGACAGTATAAAATTATTTTTTAAATAATTTACTATAGAAAAGGCAATCCCTGGCGTAATTAAAATTTGCGACAGTAGAAAATTATTTTTTGAATAATTTACTATAGAAAAGGCAATCCCTGGCGTAATTAAAATTTGCGACAGTATAAAATTATTTTTTGAATACTTTACTATAGAAAAGGCAATCCCTGGCGTAATTAAAATTTGCGACAGTATAAAATTATTTTTTGAATAATTTACTATAGAAAAGGCAATCCCTGGCGCAATTAAAATTTGCGACAGTAGAAAATTATTTTTGAATAATTTACTATAGAAAAGGCAATCCCTGGCGCGCTTAAAATTTGCGACAGTAGAAAATTATTTTTTGAATAATTTACTATAGAAAAGGCAATCCCTGACGTAATTAAAATTTGCGACAGTATAAAATTATTTTTTGAATAATTTACTATAGAAAAGGCAATCCCTTGCGTAATTAAAACTTGCGATAGTAAAAAATTATTTTTTTGAATAATTTACTATAGAAAAGGCAATCCCTGGCGTAATTAAAATTTGCGACAGTATAAAATTATTTTTTGAATAATTTACTATAGAAAAGGCAATCCTTGGCGTAATTAAAATTTGCGACAGTATAAAATTATTTTTTGAATAATTTACTATAGAAAAGGCAATCCCTGGCGCAATTAAAATTTGCGACAGTAGAAAATTATTTTTTTAATAATTTACTATAGAAAAGGCAATCCCTGGCGTAATTAAAATTTGCGAGAGTAAAAAATTATTTTTTGAATAATTTACTATAGAAAAGGCAATCCCTGGCGCACTTAAAATTTGCGACAGTATAAAATTATTTTTTGAATAATTTACTATAGAAAAGGCAATCCCTGGCGTAATTAAAATTTGCGACAGTATAAAATTATTTTTTGAATAATTTACTATAGAAAAGGCAATCCCTGGCGTAATTAAAATTTGCGACAGTATAAATTACTTTTTGAATAATTTACTATACAAAAGACAATCCCTGGCGCAATTAAAATTTGCGACAGTAAAAAATTATTTTTTGAATAATTTACTATAGAAAAGGCAATCCCTGGCGTAATTAAAATTTGCGACAGTATAAAATTATTTTTTGAATAATTTACTATAGAAAAGGCAATCCCTGGCGTAATTAAAATTTGCGACAGTAGAAAATTATTTTTTGAATAATTTACTATAGAAAAGGCAATCCCTGGCGTAATTAAAATTTGAGACAGTATAAAATTATTTTTTGAATAATTTACTATAGAAAAGGCAATCCCGGGCGTAATTAAAACTTGCGATAGTATAAAAATTATTTTTTGAATAATTTACTATACAAAAGACAATCCCTGGCGCAATTAAAATTTGCGACAGTAAAAAATTATTTTTTGAATAATTTACTATAGAAAAGGCAATCCCTGGCGTAATTAAAATTTGCGACAGTATAAAATTATTTTTTGAATAATTTACTATAGAAAAGGCAATCCCTGGCGTAATTAAAATTTGCGACAGTAGAAAATTATTTTTTGAATAATTTACTATAGAAAAGGCAATCCCTGGCGTAATTAAAATTTGCGACAGTATAAAATTATTTTTTGAATAATTTACCATAGAAAAGGCAATCCCTGGCGTAATTAAAATTTGCGACAGTATAAAATTATTTTTTGAATAATTTACTATACAAAAGACAATCCCTGGCGCAATTAAAATTTGCGACAGTAAAAAATTATTTTTTGAATAATTTACTATAGAAAAGGCAATCCCTGGCGTAATTAAAATTTGCGACAGTATAAAATTATTTTTTGAATAATTTACTATAGAAAAGGCAATCCCTGGCGTAATTAAAATTTGCGACAGTAGAAAATTATTTTTTGAATAATTTACTATAGAAAAGGCAATCCCTGGCGTAATTAAAATTTGCGGCAGTATAAAATTATTTTTTGAATACTTTACTATAGAAAAGGCAATCCCTGGCGTAATTAAAATTTGCGACAGTATAAAATTATTTTTTGAATAATTTACTATAGAAAAGGCAATCCCTGGCGCAATTAAAATTTGCGACAGTAGAAAATTATTTTTTGAATAATTTACTATAGAAAAGGCAATCCCTGGCGCGCTTAAAATTTGCGACAGTAGAAAATTATTTTTTGAATAATTTACTATAGAAAAGGCAATCCCTGGCGTAATTAAATTTGCGACAGTATAAAATTATTTTTTGAATAATTTACTATAGAAAAGGCAATCCCTTGCGTAATTAAAACTTGCGATAGTAAAAAATTATTTTTTGAATAATTTACTATAGAAAAGGCAATCCCTGGCGTAATTAAAATTTGCGACAGTATAAAATTATTTTTTGAATAATTTACTATAGAAAAGGCAATCCCTGGCGCACTTAAAATTTGCGACAGAAAAAAATTATTTTTTGAATAATTTACTATAGAAAAGGCAATCCCTGGCGTAATTAAAACTTGCGACAGTAGAAAATTATTTTTTGAATAATTTACTATAGAAAAGGCAATCCCTGGCGTAATTAAAATTTGCGACAGTAGAAAATTATTTTTTGAATAATTTACTATAGAAAAGGCAATCCCTGGCGCACTTAAAATTTGCGACAGATAAAATTAGTTTTTGAATAATTTACTATAGAAAAGGCAATCCCTGGCGTAATTAAAATTTGCGACAGTATAAAATTATTTTTTGAATAATTTACTATAGAAAAGGCAATCCCTGGCGCAATTAAAATTTGCGACAGTAGAAAATAATTTTTTGAATAATTTACTATAGAAAAGGCAATCCCTGGCGTAATTAAAATTTGCGAGAGTAAAAAATTACTTTTTGAATAATTTACTATAGAAAAGGCAATCCCTGGCGCACTTAAAATTTGCGACAGTATAAATTTATTTTTTGAATAATTTACTATAGAAAAGGCAATCCTTGGCGTAATTAAAATTTGCGACAGTATGAAGTTATTTTTTGAATAATTTACTATAGAAAAGGCAATCCCTGGCGTAATTAAAATTTGCGACAGTATAAAATTATTTTTTGAATAATTTACTATAGAAAAGGCAATCCCTGGCGTAATTAAAATTTGCGACAGTTGAAAATTATTTTTTGAATAATTTACTATAGAAAAGGCAATCCCTGGCGTATTTAAAATTTGCGACAGTAGAAAATTCTTTTTTGAATAATTTACTATAGAAAAGGCAATCCCTGGCGCAATTAAAATTTGCGACAGTAGAAAATTATTTTTTGAATAATTTACTATAGAAAAGGCAATCCCTCGCGTAATTAAAATTTGCGTCAGTTGAAAATTATTTTTTGAATAATTTACTATAGAAAAGGCAATCCCTGGCGTAATTAAAATTTGCGACAGTATAAAATTATTTTTTGAATAATTTACTATAGAAAAGGCAATCCTTGGCGTAATTAAAATTTGCGACAGTATAAAATTATTTTTTGAATAATTTACCTGGCGAAATTGAAATTTGCGACAGTAGAAAATTATTTTTTGAATAATTTACTATAGAAAAAGCAATCCCTGGCGCAATTAAAATTTGCGACAGTAAAAAATTATTTTTTGAATAATTTACTATAGAAAAGGCAATCCCTGGCGTAATTAAAATTTGCGACAGTAGAAAATTATTTTTTGAATAATTTACTATAGAAAAGGCAATCCCTGGCGTAATAAAAATTTGCGACAGTATAAAATTATTTTTTGAATAATTTACCTGGCGAAATTGAAATTTGCGACAGTATAAAATTATTTTTTGAATAATTTACTATAGAAAAGGCAATCCCTGGGCGTAATTAAAATTTGCGACAGTAGAAAATTATTTTTTGAATAATTTACTATAGAAAAGGCAATCCCTGGCGTAATTAAAATTTGCGACAGTAGAAAATTATTTTTTGAATAATTTACTATAGAAAAGGCAATCCCTGGCGTAATTAAAATTTGCGACAGTAGAAAATTATTTTTGAATAATTTACTATAGAAAAGGCAATCCCTGGCTTAATTGAAACTTGCGACAGTAAAAAATTATTTTTCGAATAATTTACTATAGAAAAGGCCATCCCTGGCGCACTTAAAATTCGCGACAGTAGAAAATTATTTTTTGAATAATTTACTATAGAAAAGGCAATCCCTGGCGTAATTAAAATTTGCGAGAGTTGAAAATTATTTTTTGAATAATTTACTATAGAAAAGGCAATCCCTGGCGTAATTAAAATTTGCGACAGTAGAAAATTATTTTTTGAATAATTTACTATAGAAAAGGCAATCCCTGGCGTAGTTAAAATTTGCGACAGTATAAAATTATTTTTTGAAAAATTTACCTGGCGAAATTGAAATTTGCGACAGTATAAAATTATTTTTTGAATAATTTACTATAGAAAAGGCAATCCCTGGCGCACTTAAAATTTGCGACAGTATAAAATTATTTTTTGAATATTTTACTATAGAAAAGGCAATCCCTGGCGCAATTAAAATTTGCGACAGTAGAAAATTATTTTTTGAATAATTTACTATAGAAAAGGCAATCCCTGGCGCACTTAAAATTTGCGACAGTATAAATTTATTTTTTGAATAATTTACTATAGAAAAGGCAATCCCTGGCGCAATTAAAATTTGCGACAGTAGAAAATAATTTTTTGAATAATTTACTATAGAAAAGGCAATCCCTGGCGTAATTAAAATTTGCGAGAGTAAAAAATTACTTTTTGAATAATTTACTATAGAAAAGGCAATCCCTGGCGCACTTAAAATTTGCGACAGTATAAATTTATTTTTTGAATAATTTACTATAGAAAAGGCAATCCTTGGCGTAATTAAAATTTGCGACAGTATGAAGTTATTTTTTGAATAATTTACTATAGAAAAGGCAATCCTTGGCGTAATTAAAATTTGCGACAGTATGAAGTTATTTTTTGAATAATTTACTATAGAAAAGGCAATCCCTGGCGTAATTAAAATTTGCGACAGTATAAAATTATTTTTTGAATAATTTACTATAGAAAAGGCAATCCCTGGCGTAATTAAAATTTGCGACAGTATAAAATTATTTTTTGAATAATTTACTATAGAAAAGGCAATCCCTGGCGCAATTAAAATTTGCGACAGTAGAAAATAATTTTTTGAATAATTTACTATAGAAAAGGCAATCCCTGGCGTAATTAAAATTTGCGAGAGTAAAAAATTACTTTTTGAATAATTTACTATAGAAAAGGCAATCCCTGGCGCACTTAAAATTTGCGACAGTATAAATTTATTTTTTGAATAATTTACTATAGAAAAGGCAATCCTTGGCGTAATTAAAATTTGCGACAGTATGAAGTTATTTTTTGAATAATTTACTATAGAAAAGGCAATCCCTGGCGTAATTAAAATTTGCGACAGTATAAAATTATTTTTTGAATAATTTACTATAGAAAAGGCAATCCCTGGCGTAATTAAAATTTGCGACAGTTGAAAATTATTTTTTGAATAATTTACTATAGAAAAGGCAATCCCTGGCGTATTTAAAATTTGCGACAGTAGAAAATTCTTTTTTGAATAATTTACTATAGAAAAGGCAATCCCTGGCGCACTTAAAATTTGCGACAGATAAAATTAGTTTTTGAATAATTTACTATAGAAAAGGCAATCCCAGGCGTAATTAAAATTTGCGACAGTATAAAATTATTTTTTGAATAATTTACTATAGAAAAGGCAATCCCTGGCGCAATTAAAATTTGCGACAGTAGAAAATAATTTTTTGAATAATTTACTATAGAAAAGGCAATCCCTGGCGTAATTAAAATTTGCGAGAGTAAAAAATTACTTTTTGAATAATTTACTATAGAAAAGGCAATCCCTGGCGCACTTAAAATTTGCGACAGTATAAATTTATTTTTTGAATAATTTACTATAGAAAAGGCAATCCTTGGCGTAATTAAAATTTGCGACAGTATGAAGTTATTTTTTGAATAATTTACTATAGAAAAGGCAATCCCTGGCGTAATTAAAATTTGCGACAGTATAAAATTATTTTTTGAATAATTTACTATAGAAAAGGCAATCCTGGCGTAATTAAAATTTGCGACAGTATAAAATTATTTTTTGAATAATTTACTATAGAAAAGGCAATCCCTGGCGCAATTAAAATTTGCGACAGTAGAAAATAATTTTTTGAATAATTTACTATAGAAAAGGCAATCCCTGGCGTAATTAAAATTTGCGAGAGTAAAAAATTACTTTTTGAATAATTTACTATAGAAAAGGCAATCCCTGGCGCACTTAAAATTTGCGACAGTATAAATTTATTTTTTGAATAATTTACTATAGAAAAGGCAATCCTTGGCGTAATTAAAATTTGCGACAGTATGAAGTTATTTTTTGAATAATTTACTATAGAAAAGGCAATCCCTGGCGTAATTAAAATTTGCGACAGTATAAAATTATTTTTTGAATAATTTACTATAGAAAAGGCAATCCCTGGCGTAATTAAAATTTGCGACAGTTGAAAATTATTTTTTGAATAATTTACTATAGAAAAGGCAATCCCTGGCGCAATTAAAATTTGCGACAGTAGAAAATTATTTTTTGAATAATTTACTATAGAAAAGGCAATCCCTCGCGTAATTAAAATTTGCGTCAGTTGAAAATTATTTTTTGAATAATTTACTATAGAAAAGGCAATCCCTGGCGTAATTAAAATTTGCGACAGTATAAAATTATTTTTTGAATAATTTACTATAGAAAAGGCAATCCTTGGCGTAATTAAAATTTGCGACAGTATAAAATTATTTTTTGAATAATTTACCTGGCGAAATTGAAATTTGCGACAGTAGAAAATTATTTTTTGAATAATTTACTATAGAAAAAGCAATCCCTGGCGCAATTAAAATTTGCGACAGTAAAAAATTATTTTTTGAATAATTTACTATAGAAAAAGGCAATCCCTGGCGTAATTAAAATTTGCGACAGTAGAAAATTATTTTTTGAATAATTTACTATAGAAAAGGCAATCCCTGGCGTAATTAAAATTTGCGACAGTATAAAATTATTTTTTGAATAATTTACTATAGAAAAGGCAATCCCTGGCGTAATTAAAATTTGCGACAGTAGAAAATTATTTTTTGAATAATTTACTATAGAAAAGGCAATCCCTGGCGTAATTAAAATTTGCGGCAGTATAAAATTATTTTTTGAATACTTTACTATAGAAAAGGCAATCCCTGGCGTAATTAAAATTTGCGACAGTATAAAATTATTTTTTGAATAATTTACTATAGAAAAGGCAATCCCTGGCGCAATTAAAATTTGCGACAGTAGAAAATTATTTTTTGAATAATTTACTATAGAAAAGGCAATCCCTGGCGCGCTTAAATTTGCGACAGTAGAAAATTATTTTTTGAATAATTTACTATAGAAAAGGCAATCCCTGGCGTAATTAAAATTTGCGACAGTATAAAATTATTTTTTGAATAATTTACTATAGAAAAGGCAATCCCTTGCGTAATTAAAACTTGCGATAGTAAAAATATTATTTTTGAATAATTTACTATAGAAAAGGCAATCCCTGGCGTAATTAAAATTTGCGACAGTATAAAATTATTTTTTGAATAATTTACTATAGAAAAGGCAATCCCTGGCGCACTTAAAATTTGCGACAGAAAAAAATTATTTTTTGAATAATTTACTATAGAAAAGGCAATCCCTGGCGTAATTAAAACTTGCGACAGTAGAAAATTATTTTTTGAATAATTTACTATAGAAAAGGCAATCCCTGGCGTAATTAAAATTTGCGACAGTAGAAAATTATTTTTTGA